>JACDOX010000014.1:5868774-6138449 GCA_014549065.1 Cardinalis cardinalis
TTTTTCTTTCCCAGCTAATATTCAGGATCAGAAGTGGATTACTTATCTGAATTTGTCTTGGATCTTTACACTCTTTATGCTTATTTTTAAACTAAGTTAATTAATTTAAAATCAAAGTTTCCTCTGTTAGGACAGATTGATTTTTGTAAAAACACAAATTAACTGCTATTAGATACTTTAAACGTGGGATGTAGACTACCAAGCCATGTATAAGATTTGCCCATTTTACAATTGTGATATTTCCATCACAAAACCTGATTAGGATCTGATTGGACACTGCAAAAATAATGTATTTTAAGTCATCTTAAAATAGATTCTAGGACAAAAAGCGAGAAATTTAATTTTTTTTGTTTACTTCTTCAACGCCTGCAATGTTTTGTGACTTTATTTTTGGGCATAACCCATATTTTGCAGAAAATGGTTTGAAATGGAGTTTAGACTCTGTGGGAATTCTTGCCCACTTGAATCAGACTGGAGAAGATTCCATTCTGATTGGAAAAACCACTCCACTTTGCTTAATAAGCAGAGCTGTCAGTCACTTCTGTCATTCTGGGCAGTCATATCACCTCCAACTTTCTCAGGAAGATGAGTCTAAGGCAACACTYTGAAAATCTATGGAAAGAATTGATGTACTGGTTTCTGTTCAAGTGTTCAATTTTCATGTTAAACACCTACAGCCTTTTGAATTTTGAGGTACATTTTGTTTCATATTTCCAAATTYATTACCATGTACATTTTGTCATGTTTCTAGCCAAGAGAAGACGAATTGATGTATTTCTGAGGCTGCATCTGTCTGAAAGGCATGTCCTAGCCAGTCAGATTTTGGAAGGAGTTATTAACAAATGTTTGTGTGTGAAAGGCTAATAGAAAGGCAAACTGTTAGTAGTAATAATTCCTTTATGAAAAATTACTACATTACATATGTTTCAACATGTAAACCGTGAATAGAGCTAGCGATGGGGACCATTAGCCTTAGTGTGTTTATTTGCTTACTGTAAACTAAATACCCTCAGAAATATCTGCTGGAATGAGTCAGTAATTTACAAACTGGAAATCTTGCAGAAAGGCTTCAGCAGATCTTTATGATTATGTGCACGTGTCTTTAGGAACAGCATACTTTCTGCATGCTTTTAAGGATCAGGAAAATAGATTAATGATATCAAAGCAAAATACAGACCCCCTGCAACATAATTTTAAATTCTGAACAGTTTGGAGAGCATGTAACCACTACAGCCACTCCATATTTATTTTGATAATTATGCCACATRGAACGTGTTGCTTTTCACCCCATCCTGTAAAACTCAGAAGTTTACAGTCTAGTGTGGAGTAGCAGTATCAGAATGCTAGAGATGGACCAGTTCCAGCACTTAYTGAATCATTAGCCTTAGGCAGAAAAAATTTAAGATATCCATACAGAAAAGAATTTATTCAAATAATATATGAGATTTGACTTAGACTAGGGAATTATAATTGTCAAGATTGACGGGTGATACTGCCTTCCTTCACATCTCTGTGACTTTCCTTTATACATCATGCCAATCATTCCCCCTCTAAATTTATTTAAATAATGTGTTATTCCTCTTTAGAGATGTTAACCCATTAGTATCTGCTGCCCTACCAGTGTCTAATCAGGACAGAAAATTAATTCTCCATAGGAATTATGTCAGGAGTCATAACACAAAAGACCATATGAATAAAATTAAGAATGCTTAATAAAGTTTATTTAATGAAAAACATGATTCTGAAAATAAGAAAGGGGTCAAATTGGCCGCTTGCCTAATAATGCTATGGAAGTGAAATTAAGACAAAAGTGAAAATGTATACTCAATACAGAAAAAACGTTAAAAGCAGAATCATTTTAAAACCAATAAATGACATCTTTCAAGTATACATCTTTCAAGTGTAGAATATTGATAATTAAATATTCTGTGCTAAAATATCTATAAAATAATATATATTAAGATCATTARAACAATAGAAGCCTTAGGAAAGAGAGGTCATTTGCTACATGGAGAAGATTAAGATGTTTTGAGAAATAAGARAGCCAAAGAGTTTAGGAACACTTCTACATTTGGAAAGAATTAATRTGTCTATTGTTTAGGTGGATATATATCGTCCATTTATAACTCAAAAAAAGATGTTAAGTAACATCTGGAGGTGATAAACATTTGAAATCATCAAGCTGGGAGAATTGCACAAAAAAAAACTGGTTGATGACAGCTCTGGTTTGATAGTGTTGATTTGTAATTAATCTCAGGGACTGCAGAAAAACATCAGAAGACTAAAGGATAGTTTATATTGTGCCACTACTCAGAAATACAGGTATGAGGAGCATGATATTTATAAGYCCAGAGCACTTATCTTTAATTATGAAAAGTTGGATACACTCTCATTATTGGGGACATAAATCCATGCTAACCAACATAAATTTGTGGGAAATATATATTGTTCAACAAATATAATTTTATTGTTACTTTATTTGGAGATTATAACAGTGATCATCACAGTTATGGTAGTATGTAGGAATTATAGACATGCAAGCTGAACCGCATTTTATTGAGGATAAATGGAGAATATATATCAAACAGATAATAAAASCTCCACCCAGACCTTTTGGTGATTCAGATGTTTGGATGCTCATGGAATAAAACTCTCTTCATAAACACATCGTCTATCAGTGAAAGCCAATAGATAGAAAAGAAGAGAGAAAAAAAGAAAAAAATGCTCACTTAATAGCTGGATRGTGGCAATACCTGCTCCCTCTTGCCTGGAATAAAACACAAAACTTTTCCAAACAGTGTCAGAATGATAGTATAAAAGCAAATCTTTCATTAAAAGCCTTCAAGGTGYACAGTATGGCAATGTGCACACATGACACAATATTTCTATAATTTTATGAGGTTATCTGATTAGTACACCCATCAAATACTGTACAATTAGAAAGGCCATTGGTTAGGCAATTTTCCCCCAGGTTCTGCCCCATTGAAGCCCTCCCCACCCCARTCTTTAAGCCCTACACTTTCTTGTGTCTGTGATACATGGTGCAAAACAAGGTGTCTTTGCTAGACTAATGGCAACACTAAAAAGAATTTCAAGAACTTATTAGTAAATATTTTTTAAACTATGGAAGAGGGCAGAAAACATACTAGAAGGTATAATGATGTATTAACAGTCTACGAAGTTTCAATTATATGAAAAGGTATATAAAAGGCTAAAAGTCTTTAGRCATCACCAACTGTGTTGGTGGGAACCCTAATGGAAGAATGTTGAAAGATGGTTTTGCATAAGAATCATTGTAGTAAGAATAACTTTCTGGCAATCCTTGCCCTCAGGAAAAACAGTACTAATAGTAATATAATGTTTATAAATGAGAAAAAAAACCAAACCAAACATATTTTAAAAAAATATAGTATACTTTAAAAAATATTTTCTTTCTAGCCATATCTGTCTAGARAGAAAGCAGAAAAATATGCAGAATCCTTTCCCTGACTTCTATAAAAAGTCTTCATGTCATGTAATAAAGGTGAAAATTTGTTCACTCTGTTCTCTTCCTCTCATTACCCATTTTTCYACAGTGATCTCAGAAATATTATGGGTTGTGTAATTTGCAAACCCATAATATGTGTGAGAGTGAGTTTCACATACAAAGGGACATGAAAAGCTTGAAAAGCTGTTTCACCTCATGATTTGCCTCTGCCTTTCATTGATTTCAGCTACCTGTCAGGCTCAGCTCTTATCTTTGACATTACTAAACTCTACTGTGTTCAAAGTTGTAAATTATAATAAAACTCTTCTATTCATCATTTCAGTGCCATGTGCATAACAATTATTCTAACTGCACAGTAAATGTCAGACCAAATTGTTCAGGGCCTTTTTTTTTGTATATTTAAGTGTGACTGAGGAAACACTGAAAGAATTTAAGGAAATTGCTTAGAAGTTGAATTATTTTCTAAYTTCATTACATACCACAAAAGATTTTCAGGGATATATTTTTTTTTGCACTATAAAGCTGAAAAGCTGTCTGGGGTTTAAAATTTTTTTTTCCACTTTATTTGAACCCAAGTCAGTTTAGTTTGTGTTTAACAAAATTTTTTTTGAAGCTGGATGCCAGTTCCAGGATATCTGATCTAACAATTTTGAGAAGTGATTGGAATCCTTTGAACATTATTTTAAAGTAATAATTATTTATTGGATCAAACCTTTACCCAGAAGTCTCCCACAAATGGCAAGTGTTAAAAACTTGATGATAAATGGTCAGTTGTGACACAACCAATTGATAGTACAGAGTTTCAAATCTCCAAGAAAAGTCCAGTGTTAAGATATTGTAAATATTCAGTGAATATTCATGATGTAGCTTTAAAGTTCAGAAATTATTTCATGAATAATCAAATCCAGAGAAAGCTGCAAGAAAATATTAGAGTATCATATGACTAGCAATGTGGTAGCCTAATGTCAAATAGAACTAAACCAATACTAATTAATCCACAGTAGAATGAATTATTTGAATTTCCTGCTCATATTACATGTGTAATGCATCAATTCAGGAATGATTCCTGGGAGTTTCTAGTCATCCTGACTCTGAGACACAATCCAGAAGCTCACAGAACTGGGATGTCTTATTGAAAAGGAGAAGATTCAATCTGTTTAGGAAAATAGCAATGGAGTAGATAACGTGACATCTGCAAACTGGTGCTGGACTCTATTTCAGAAAGCATGATTGGAGATATGATAAGTCTGAACCAGTCTTGMGGTTCCCAGCTTTTTCTAAAGCATATTTTTCTAGAGGAAAAAAAATATCTCAAGGAATATGTCTAGTCCTTTTGGAGCCCATTTTGCCAGTGGAAATATATGCATAAATTCCAATTTTTTAGTAGTTTTTAAAAGCTAAAATTTTATATCCCTGTAAAAAAAAAATCGTTTTTGGCATCTAAACTACAAAGACAGAAAAGATTTTGCTTTTTTTCTAGGTCAATTCATTTAAGTAGATTTGGGAATGTGGTGTTACTCTTATAATTACCAAAAACAAAAGGTCTACCTGCTCTTTAAACAAGCAAAAAAATATTTGAAACTTGGGCAACCAAGTGAAGATTGGAAGAACAATGAAGATGTGCTCGTGATTGCTTGAGATTAATGGCTTTTACATCAAAAAAGCCTAAAATTTTTTGCAGTGACCAGTTTTGTTTATATTTTTTCCAAAGTGAAATTTCTTCCTGTAAAGTTTATAATGGCACTTACTGCTACTGTTATATATATATAAAATTATATATAATTTTATGTATATACACACATCTACAGTATATAAAAAATGCAGAGTTCTAYTTTTCTGCCTGCTTGTGATGCAGACCATGTACAGTGCCAGGTGCTGAAGCACTCAGTTGCCAAACCCCTTGGATCTCATTATGACTTTCTTCATATGAGCACACTCAGGAATTAACAACATAATTGAGATTGGTCAATCTTTTAAAAGTTTGTGTCCTTGAGATGTGCCCCAAAATTCCCTTAAAACTTTTCAAACTGGAGAAATTCTTTAGTTTTCTGTACAAATTGGATTTGTATATTCAAATTCAGAAAATATAATAGAAATAAAGTCTGCTCTATTTAATTGAAAGAACACTTATAAATATATTTGTTTTAAATSAAATGAGGATGCTGGTAATTTTGGTGCATAAGAAAAAGAGCTGGAAGAGACATCTGATTAATCTATTTTTGATCTGATAAAATAGGGCTCTGACTTTATTTTACTAACACACTTGCAAAAATTAGGCTAATTACTAACACTGGAGCTTTTATGACTATAGAAAAGCCTGAGTTTTGATCACTGAAAGTTCTTAAAAGGATCTGTATAAATTTTGCTGTGTAGTGACACCGGTGTTTCTTCTGCAAAGCTCAAGAAGGGTCTGGCTAAAAGACCCTGACTCAGTCACCTCCTTGGTGTTCTCTGGAGTTGCTGCAGGGTGGTATTGCTGTCACAGTATATTCCATAAAGAAAAATCAATTAATATCTTCATTTATTGTGAAGAACATAATGGACTGACACTACAGGATTTCTCTACATTAGGATTAGGAGTGTGGTTTTTTAAAAGAATCCACTGGCTGTCACAGTCATTCTGCTTTTGTTCAGGGCAGGGAACAACAATCTTTTTTTATGAACTTGATGTAAACMTGCTTTCTGATGATAAAAACCATGGGCAGCACCTGCCAGGGCTGCAAAACCAGAATTTTGGCCTAAATCTAAAGTTCAGAGGTACTCTTGCTGTTGTGGGTTTAATTTTGTAATTGTAAAATGTCAACATGAAATATTTTTGGATGCAAAATATCTTGGAGGTTACTTTTAATTTTTTTTCTTTTAAGTGAAAGATCCAATTTTCAATTAAGAAAGAAGGATGCCAACAATTCTTGCTTAAAGTCAGATATTTTACAATTTAATAATGTAATACTGAGCTTATGTGTTTCATCTTACCAGAAATTAAATTTAACATTTGAATTAAACTTGAAGATTAGAATGCAAGTAGAGATGCATTGAGCACTATAGAAGGTTAAAACCTTGATTCCATGACACTACTGAATGCATAAGACTGGGAGTAAGAAAACAGGAAACATGGAAGCTTATAGAAGCCTCTGACAATATTTTTCTATCAAATTTATAATGTCCCCCCCCCCCCAAAAAACCCAAAATAAAAAAAACAACAACAACCTAATCCCTTGTAATTTTCTATATAACTTTAACTGAGGGATTGGAAGCAAAAGTGGTTGTTRAGAATTGAAATGTCATTCCACTTACCAGCTGAGATTCAGCTAGCAGCTCCTTCAAATGGTCTGAGACAGCTGGAGTAAAGTATTTAAGAGGACGTTGAACTTCAGCATATTTCTTATATCCAAAATTAAACATATCTTACTGTAAGTAAAAAGATTAATAACTGCCCAAAAGCACTGAAAGGTCTGTCAAAAAATGACAGCTTTATCAGGATCTCTATGGGAATTTGGGATGGGTTTTCTGATTATCTTAGATACTGAAAATAGAAAAAGAATGATCTAGAAAGATCAAAAGTGACAATACTTGCTTTAATCTTCTCCCATTGAAATCACTAAGATGTTTGTTTAGTTTCTTTTTCATGCAATTTCAGGGAGAAAAGATATGATTGTCACAACTTTCTATTTTAAAGAGTCTTTYAGAAATGCACTGGTGTGCGGAGGACTAAGATAAGACCTCTCCAGAAGCTAAATCTTGTTCATTTTTTCAGTCTGTTACAATTTAAATGGAATTTAATTGATTCATGGGCTTTGTGTTGATCATTTTCAGGCATCTACTGCCACAATTTCAGTGTGCTTTTAGATGTCAAGATTGCTGAGTGAACAATGTAAGTGCAGCAAAATGGCAGTCATTGAATAAATATTCCCAAATAAATAATTTAATCAGACCTATTATATTTCCACAGAGAAATTCAATCTACTATTTTCCCTTTACTACAGAATTAATACACTGTTTTAATCATTGGGGTTTTTTTGGTTTGGTTTTTTTTTTTTTACTGATAATAGAGTGAAATTCTCCTTCCATCTATGTATTAATTATTTCTGGATACATCCCAAAAGCTCAAGATTATGAATAGYATTCCAAGATTAATGAAAGCGTTCCCATTTACAGTAGAAATGCACATTCCTTACTTCCTCTCCACCCTTTTATCAGGCRGAAACTAGCAGTMTTTACTTATGTTCTAGTGTAGTTCTTAGAAGAGTAACTTGAAGGAAAGAGGAGGGAAGTGTGTTTACAGCATAACTAATTATTCACTTTCCTGACTAGGTAAAAGGAGTATAATATGTGACACAGCAGATTCTGTTCTTGCTATTGGAAATATAAATTAACTCTCCTGACTCTAGGAGATTTGTGTGTAGAATTGAACTGGTGGAACTGAGATCAGAGCCTGTTCCAAAGATCTTGAATAATTCCTATAAGGCAAATGCCTTCAGCTGTCAATCTTCCCAACTGACCTGTCAGTGTCACATAATAATTAAACAGCAGCTGGCATTAGTGCAAATTTATAATTGCTATAATCCTTATTGCTGACATGTCAATATTTAACTTGCATTAACCTTTCCTTTGAGGCTTACAAGTAGTGCATCTCTGGCTTGCTCAGTCTAATTTTTCATGTCATTGCCTAGCAAGGTACAAAGATTTATAGTGTCATTTGGTGATGGATACAGACCACTCCTTTACTTAGCCTTGTAAGATGCACTAACTCTTCAACACTGGTTCATTTATTATTTTTCTACCCTGCCTGATAACTACTTTTTAACCATTTAAACAATTAATGACACGAAGGTCAGGTTTCCAATATTTAGTGTAAGAACGTCACTCTTGTGAATTTTGGACTGCTTCTTTGGAGGGTGAGACCATCCTTACTATATAATGCAGGCTCAGTTTCTAGAATTTTTTCAGTTTGAAATGTAGCTAAAGGAAAACAATAGCATTAAAACTTCAGGGAGAAATGTTGCAAATTTTGGAATATTTATGAAAAGTMCAAATCAAGCCACTATTTTTGTAGTCTGCCTTGAGAAAAAAAATTTGAAAATTCTSGCCAGAGTGGTTTGTTTTGGTTCATGGACATTCTAGTTGACAAACCAAAAAGATGAAAAGAAGTTGTGTACACTCTCACTCTGAATTGTTGTCCACCTTAAGCTATGTTTGAAAGTGATAAATTGTATGTAAACTTTTTTCAGAATATATACCTTTTTTTTGCATTATTCTGTACACAATGAGGATTTTTATTCAGYTATTTATCATATGGAAGCTTATAAAAACAATTATTAGATGCAGCATTAMATTTGGCCTCCAGATGCTTGCAGTGATCACAAAATTAAATGAGAATTGGTTCCCATTATTTCCATTTCCAAYGATCTCATGGTTATCTTGCCTTCCATTCTTTAGGGTTCTGAGAATTATTTAACGAGTACCTGTATGCTTTATATTCCTCACAGCAATGATAATGCTATGGACTAGTTTAACTGTTTGGCATATCCTAAATATTGTCATCAAAAATTCTCATAGCAAAGTGAAGTAAAAGACTTTTTATTAACATCTGAGTGTTTTCTCTTCYGCCTTATCTTATATTTCCATTATGTGCCTAGTAATGGCAAATTATAGGTCAGGGCTCTTCCTTGAAAGGATGAATTACAATTCTACCTGGTGTAGACACTGTTTCATGATTTATTGAAGTTACAAATARCCTAAACTCATGTTTATAATTAAACAATCTGATTTGTCACTTACTGTTACATTTCTGAGGGTTCTTCACTCTGCACTCCACAGGGAATCGCTGCTCATGTCTTCCAGATCAAGTTTTAAAGCTGTATGTGTGTAGTGAACTGATAAATGCCAGGCATCATGGGTAGCAGGCAAAATAGATGGTACTTAATTCAATTGATTAAGAGGAAATGAGAAATGTGAGCATGAAATAAGTGCATTAAACCAGATTCTATATGAACAAAAAATCTCTTTGTGTCTGAACATTCTATAAAAGCTCTGAATTGTCTTTAAAAATAAGTAATTTTTAAAAAGAAAATATTTGAACCTTCTGGAGAATCCATATGTCCTACAAGTTCCATGAATGAGTTTAATTATTGCTACAGTTACATCGACACATACTGGAATATGATATAACCAGCGGTGATTTGCTGTGGCACAGAAATTGCATAGATAYGTTTGATTTTAAAAAAGGCCCTTGCCAAATGTTCTTGTTTTACAAACATACAWGGTATTTTGAAATTCCAGAAAGGTTTAAGATGCAGGCTGTCAACTTTGTTTATTTATTATGATGACTCCTTAAAAGGTTTCAAATTGATCTGGGAACATTTTGCTAAAATTRATTTCCTGGATTTAAGAACTAAAATATTTTTCGAACAAGTAGAACCTATTTTTTTTACATGCAAATCCCTTCCAGTGTTATTTTTTAAATTGTCTTAAATACATAATAAGTTGCTATAATTCTTTTCCATAATATATCCATTTTAATGCCTTTATACTAAAGAAACACATATTTGGATTTTTCATTCATTCTTCCACTAGATTTTTCAGTATTTCTTTTTCCTCTATCAAATATTATTTTTGCTTAAATTATTTTACCGCATATCACCTGGATATCTCTATTCCTAATAAATTATGTTTATGTCTTGTAAAATTGCTATATCTTTCAATATTGATATTATGATCTTGATATTTTGATACTTTGATTTCAGAGTTCTTCCTTATTTTTTTCATCCCAAGTGATGTTCACAACTCCAGGCAGATGGCGTAAGTCATTGGAGAAGGAATTAAAAGATGACACATATTTTAGATTATGTGTCAAAAGATGGCTCATCTATACAGCACATAATATACTGTTAGAAAGAAAGTTACCAAACCCCCTTTCTTGCCAAGTTTATAATATCCAAATTATTTTCCCTTGCAAATTGGGCAATATGGGGGGGGGGTGGGGTGGGGGAAGTAAGTAGCATTAAATAAATGTGTGCAGTGGTTTAAAAAATAATGCTGAAATGAAAAATGTGTATATTTTATGGTAGAATCTCTCTCTTTTTCCACTAGGCCAGGTTGCTCGAAACCCCATCCATCCTGGCGTTGAACACTTCCAGCGATGGGACATCCACAGCTTCCCTGGGCAACCTGTGCCAGTGTCTCACCACCCTCACGGGGAAGAATTTCTTCCTAATACCTAACCTAAATCCACCCTCTAAGAGTTTAAAGCCATGATCCCCTGCTCTATTCTATACCACTGCAGAGTGCCATGCATGATACCTTCCCTTTAACAGCTCTGTATTTTAGAGAAGGATACACAGCCAGTCTCCCTTGTGCTTTTTATTTTAATTTTTATAGTTGTACATTTTTCATGGGGTGGGTGGGATCTCAGTCTTGGTTCAGGCTACTTTTCATAGTCTAATCAGTAAGAAATGCTTTGRGGAAGTACAAATTACAGGTCCACATCTCGAGAGGGAAAAGGCTGCCTGGAAGAAAGTTCTCCTTTCTWTATCCATATATATATTGTGAAAAAAGTAATTTCCTTTTTACTACATATAGACTCCTGGAATTGGATGCTGCTTTGAATTTCCAAAGGGTGAAAGTTTGGGTAAAAAGTTCAGACTAATTCCTCTGCAGCTACATTTTTTTTTTTTCTGTGTGTAGACATTTACCTTTTTATTGTGCAATATTTAGATTGCATGCTGAGACTCCTTCTGGATAACTAATTTTTAGATGTTAAAATGCTAAGTGATACCAGTAAGAGATAAAATGAAAAATTCCATTAATTTCAAATCTTGAGAAGACGAGTTTCTGGGAAATATCCGCAGTGGTTAGTTTATATTGATTAATATTTTATGAGATTTCTGATATTTAAAGTTAACAATACTAACCAGATGGGGTAGAATTCTTGTGTCAGCCTTTTGTGTTTGATTTCAGTCCATTGAAGAAGGATTTRTGCACAAAATTTTCACTATTGTTTCTTTTCTCTTCAGTGAAAGAGATCACTGCTATATTTTTTCAGATTGCTGTAGTCTTTAGCCCRTAAAGGACAACTCTAATCATCTGTGCTGTGCTTGACTGTGAAATGAGCATCTGCTTAAAAAACATCTTTATGTTTTCAATATCATAGATTTTACCAGCCAAAACCAACCAAGCTTGAAGAAGTGGATTATTGTGTGACATCGGCTCTCAATAGCCCTAACTGTACTTATGTGAAAAAAAAATKTATCAGTGCCAGAGCTGTATTTCAAGGTACTAGATTATGAAAATCTTTCAGGAAAAATAAGTGAAATCTCATAATTGTGGACAAAGGATATGAAAACATGTCTGGATAAAGTTCAAGAGAATATATGGTTTAGTTATTCTTTCCACGAGGGTGAAGTAAGGAAATGAGCCATCTTTTTGAGTTTAATGTTCTSTGACTAGATATTTTGTACTATCTAACGTGATTAATTTATTCTCTAACTCTGAAAATMTTAGGTGTGCCATATATTCAGTTATGATAAAATAGCAGATGCTTGCAACATAAAATATTATTGTTCCTGCTAGCTTTTTTTTCTAATTTGGATAGCACTAAGTGTTCAACTTCAACAGGAAAGTAGGTAAACCTGTGGCTCAGATTGTGAATACTACCAGGCAGAAGACAATTGGCTGTGTGTGTTTGGGACGAGTGCAGCTGCAGCTGGTATGGGTAGGCTCTACATTTTTATAACACCTGGACTAAAAAAAGTCTCATCCTCAACCTATGAATTGAAAAAAAAAATATTTAAGAGAGATGGTCGGTCATATGTTATCCTTCCTTACCTGGACTGTCTAGACCGTGTAAACTGGGAGTGTAAGGTCCTGGAAAGGGGAGGTGCTCCACAAAAGAGAGATTCCCAAAAGGGAGAAGTGGTCTTGGGGAAAATACTAGGGGGAAAGGAGAGAGGGAGAAGGGAGGGAGAAGGGAGGGAGAAGGAAGGGCAGGGAGGGAAGAAATTACAGGAAGTAGAAGGTGAAGATTGAGGCTGGAGAATAAAGCTGGGAAGTATGGGAAAGTTCCAAAGATGTGTGAACTCAAATGCTCGTGATTCCCAAGTATGGAGTGTACCAGTACAACATTCTGACCTTCCCTGGGTGAGCCTCCACTTCCCATCTGGGAACTGGAAACCCACAGAACCCAGTGTGGCGGAGGGAGACAGTGAGCAGTATGCTAGTAACTGAGTCACSTGTTAGGGAATATTTCAGGTTTTTAAATTCTGTTATGCAAATACACTATGGGATAATTTAATCTCACCTTCTTTTATTCAGATCTGGAAATTGTTCTAATTGTTCYTACTAGMAAGTAATGTTTGCCTTACTATAAATTGCATCTGGCTTTCACTTTCCTTCTTTAAATGTTTAGTGTGTTCTTGATGCTTAAAGTTACRCTGTACTTTAAAAGATTTTAAGAATTACCTTAGTGTCATGAAAGAAAAAGCGTATATTTTCTGGTTGTAATAACAAAATCCTTTGATATGTACTTATTTACYCTCATATAGTTACAAAGGATTGAGATTTTCATACATTTCACCAATTATTACTGTATTCAAGATTGTGTTCATCCAGATGCCATATCCTCTTCAGTCTGTATTTACATCTGACATATAACTATACTTTTATATTTAACTGTGTCTACACGGCTTACTTTRTATCCTATTATTTCTCAGACAGAAAAGGTCAGTGTAGTCCAAAATCAATTAATTAAATTWTTTATTTTTGAAGTCTTGTTTCAGAATCAAGAGGAGAAGACATAAAATTGGATCTGAAATACCCTGTGACACTCAAGTTTTTGATCTTCCTTTCCCTGGAAAGGATTAAGACCTGTATATAGATACCTGAATAGGAAACTACCTCATTATTTTTTCATATTTTGTCTCATATAATTATGTCCTTCTTCAGACACACTTTTGATCTATGTTACCATGCATAAATCATATCTGAGTTCGCAGAGCAATCTGACCTTGGGAAAATTGGGCTCTTTCAGGTACAAACTCTATTTCAGAAAGTCAATACAGGTTTGTAGAGATCTAGTTGCAAAAAAAGGTTGGAAATAGGAAGACATTGTTTCTTTTGCAAAGTTTCATATTAGGTTAATTTCTGAGGTCTAAGCATACCTAATTTTGTGCTGGTAAAATGAGCTACTAGCAAAACCTTTCAACAAATCCAAAAACTCGGTAATAAAATCTCATCTCCGAGTCTCAAAAAATCAGCYGTAAATTCCTCATCTACATTAAACTGTTTGTGAGGTTATCCTATTTCCTCTCAGTCCCAAAAGGAACGCACAAGACAGGGAGCAGGGAATCCAATACAGCTTCCTGTAAAACCTCTTGAGCACTTACTGCAGAAACCTTAAGATTAGCAAAGCTGTAGGGAGAAAGCTAAATCAGAAGCATTTGATGGTGATTTGATGATCACATGATAATTTATCATGTACTAAATCATTCTCTTGTATATCTGAAAGCATTTGAACTAAATAAATTTCTCTTAACTGATCTTTTGGATACCCACATCTGAAGGAAAGGACTTGTATGWGCTGAGTATTTTCCACTGAATCATAAGGATTAATTTGGGTACTGGTGAGATAAGGTGCTGTGGAAACTGAATACTTTTAAGTCCGCTCAGGGTTCTCAGTCTCCYTTTTTTGCATGTTACAAATGTTTAATTCTGAATGGCAGTAGTCATTGATGAATGTCTCTTCCCTATATTCCCTTGATTTAGTGCAACCAAGCACTAAATGGGAGTATGGGAGAAAATGCTGGTAGCATTTGTGTCTCATTTAGTATCTCACAAGAATTCCTGTGAGAAGAACAGCTCCATTCAGGTTCTTTGGTATCTATTCTCTTCATTTATTGCTATGCCGTATCATGTCTTACAGTCTGTGTGGAGAGTGCTAAGGCTGGTAGGTCACCAACTTTAGAACATTGCAATATTTTTTCACAACATACCCATCCTATGAATTGAACTGATCTAAGATTCATTACAAATATTGGATATTTACATTTAATTCAAGAATCAAGATATATTAGTTGACTGTATAATGACAACAAAACATTTGTTTTCTCATCCATAGAAAATTAAATCCTATCATGTATCTGTAAGAAGATTTCCAGTAAATATGAGAACTAAACCAATGAGATGGATATTAGTGAATCTTCATTTAATACTTTGTAAAGTTCTCATCACCCTTATTCAAGAAAAGTTAACTCTGAGGGTCTTAGAAAAAAATAAACATGTAACGATCAAGAGGAGGAAAGCTCCTCTTGAGTAAGAGGAGTAAGAGGAAGAATAAAGGATATGCTAAGTAATGTTACCTATATCAAAGGTGGGAGGTCTAGGATTCTTTAGGAGTTCTGCCAGTGTGAATATGGGCAACAAAGAGCCTTGAAACAACTTTAACTCATTAAGGATGAAAAATAACAAAGATGTAACTAGACTCTAAGAGAAAAATTAATTCTTTGTAACTTCAGGTCTCTAACTTGGATCCTCTGAGTCATCACCTGCTAGGTAACATGTATTCTCACTGGAAAGTTCTTAGAATCCCACATGAACTGGACAATTTGCACAGAGAAGTTATTTCTGTTTCACAGCTGAAAATTCATAAGGGTATTTGTGTACCTGAATCTTATCTATCAGGGATCTGTATTCTGATAATTTTTTAATCAGCAAATCAGACCTAAACATGAGTTAGGCAAACAATTACCTTCATGGCTCTGTGACTACATAATCAAAAACAAAGGTAATGAGAAGAAAATATTCATATAAGATACTAGCTGAAAGTATTTTTTTCTTTAAACATGTGCCCAGAAATATGATTTACAATTAGAAGAAAACAAAGATTAGCGCTGAAAAGAACCAAGAATTTACTGGTAACTACAGCTGAAAAAAAGCAAAATCTTAATTATCTCTCCTACAATCATAGGTACAGAATCGATGGAGAAAAAAGAGTGGTAAAAAAACCGAATCTTTTGACTGTGTGGGAATACTTGTGCTACCTGGATAGTTGAGGGATGCATAATATACATAAATAAGAGATATATAAATACAAATACATTGAGATCAAATTTTGAACACATGATTAATGAATGCACAACTATAAAAAATCAAACACTTAAMAATTTAAAGAGAAAACAGGCTTATAAAGGTGGTAAAAAAAGTCTTTTAGAAATGTTTTTAAGATTTTGTGTGAGATACAAGCATAAAGCTATTTGTTGATTTGATTGCCATGACAGGGTAACTTTGTTTCTGCCAMAACAGAGATTTTTCATTTTCTTCACTCAGTGACCTTTTAAAATTGCAGGAGTTCAATGGCAACCAGTTTGGAACATCCATCATAGTCACTGCAGCTGCTCCAATGTCCCTGAGTACATGGGTGCTGAAATGGGAAAGAAATTAACAGTTCATTTGTGAAAAGTGTGCTTTCTTCCCTGAGTACCAGATGAGACTTCTCTCTCCATGTGTCTCTTGCAGATAAATCAGCATTCATACTTCACTGCACAAAACTTGCATAAAATTGCAAAAGTATACAGTAAAATATCTTAAAACAATGAAGAGAAGTATAGAAAATTATTTTGAGTTCCTGAAACAAAGGAAAAATGAACAATCAACATTATAGAAATGATAAATGTATTTCAATGACCGACAGGTCAAGAAATAATATATACAGAATAAAATWTTCCTATATATCATATTCAAGCAATAGATTAAACATCAACTGGACTGGACTCTTCTGTATAGACACCAAAGCAGAACTGCTGAAATATTTACCCCAAATGTCCAGAAGGATACACACATCTGGAAAGAGAATTTGTTTGAATTTATTTGATAGCACTAGCATAGAAATGATGATGATGATGATGATGATGATGATGATGATGATGATGATGATAATGATAATGATGATTACTATTAGCAAGTAAAAAACCCCAACAGAATGAGATTTTTTCCCTGTTGAAAAAACCCTTTGAACATCTTATCCTACAATATATTCTTACACTGTGTGAACCAATTACATGCAAGTAACACCAAGACAAAAATAACCCATGGCTGAAGTGCAAAGAGTRGATTTATTCCTTACATCTCTGGCTGGAGGATTCCAAAACACTAACCAAGACACATAAACTGTAAAGCTAACTTTAGCAGGGGCAAATGTGGTGGGGCCTGATCCCCGCATTACATATCAAAGGGCCTGATGCACATGCAATCTTTAACCAGCTGGTGTTTTACAATCTTCAAACCCTCTTACCTCCCTTTCCCCTTTTATAAGGAGGCCCCAGTCTGCGGAAAAGCCTCTTAAGTCTTTCACAAMATCCTGTTATCTACTCTGAGAAAATTCAATTTCTTTTTTAGCAGATGAAAACAAACAAAAGTGAATACAAATACGTGAATTCTCTCACAATGAATATATTCTAACATCTCCCAGGTGCAAGATTGGTCTTTGAGTGAAAAAAATTCTAAAACCAACTTGTTTTCTCTCTCCTCACCATTCTTATGTTTTTCAACCCTTTTTTTTCCCCACATATACCATTTTAAGGAGAGGATAATCTGCCTGTGGTACTGACATTGATAATTGTTTCATCAGTTGCCCAGGGAAGCTTTAGAGCTAATAGTCAGTGATGTGTTCATTTAGTCAGGTGTTAAGTGAGTGGTTAACCATGAAGTTCAARAAAGGATCACAGCAAATCTTGCTATTGGTGCTCGAAGGCACATCTGTGTTTTCATCTGGAGGTTTAAAACTGACACCTTAGAGGCAGAAAATGAAGATATGGCAGGGGAAGATCCATTTAATTTTCTAACTGAACACTGTGGATACTTATAGGTTTATAARCAACTTCTGGATTATTATCTTCAGTGACTATGGGCACAGTATGGCAAGAGGGCTGCACTCAAGTAACCAGTGTTTTCCCAGTTGTATCACTCACTTTCTTTTCTGCAGCTAATGAACCCTCCTTGATTGTGTATCTTTGGCTGACAGAAATCAGTGTCTCTTTATCAACTCCAGTTATTTCATGGCTCATAATAGGACTATTTGGACCTAATTTCTTTGATTTTAGACTGATGAAATGTTGTTTATTTGGAGGGGGGAAAGAAAGATTCTTAATGAAGAKATCTTTTGGCTTCCTTTGGTTCCCACCCTCATCACTAATTTATCTGAACCCCAAACATAAACAAGTAAGGGCAACACAGTGAGTCATTGGCACTACTTCTGACACAAATAATATGATTTTAAATTATTTTAATCTTCTGCTCCTTCTGACTGTATACATTTGTTTATTAGAAAAGACGGAGAAATTTGAAAATACCACAACATGTGGTTAAACATCAATTCTTCTAATGATAATTGCTGTTAGAAATATGTGTCAATACATAAAAGAAACAAACTAGATGTGTAAAACAGCAAAAAGATAATCTCAACAGTCTAGCTCTTATCAGGTTAGCCAAGAGATACAAAGATGTTGGGTAAAGAAACAAAGGGAAACAAAGACTTGGCAAAATCCGTACCAGTATTAGCACAGCCTTAAAATAGCTGTGGTAATTTTTTATTTTTTGGTCATGTCTCTTTGAAGACCTATTTGCTCAACTTGATATTAATTATAAAATGGAGATTTTATTTTTGCCTGATAGTAAAATATCCCTGCTGAAACTAAATAAATACAATATTTCTGGATGAAAATGGCATAAATAGTCACAGTAGAATGTGATTGGTCATATTTGCTTCACACTTTCTGGAAGTGTATTTGTCCTCCTGAGACATGATAAAAATCCAAAAGAAATATTTTATTACTATGAAGATGGTGGTGAGTTACATGGCTATTTAATAATATTCACCTCAAATGAGTTTTTACTCCTGGAAATAAAAGTTTTCCTGTCTTTATTAAATTACATTATACTTAATTAAATTTAATACATGTTTAAGAGTATTGCACTACTATGAAATATGGTGATTGTGATGCCTTTATCAACCTAGAAATGAAACTTGAGATATTTTTTTGTATAGTAGGTAGTATAAAAGTGGATCTTTGTTGGAGCTCTTGGGGCAGTTATGGAATAATGTCCACAAAAGCCCACCCACACAGTGTGAATACATTTTTATAGTTTTAGGAAATTAGCATAATTGATAAAAGGCACCAATGACGAGGACAAGTGGTGATGCAATTCTCCCCCAGGTCAAGCCCCTTCTCTGGAGCCCCCTCTTCAGCACTGGCTGTACTTTGTCCATGAGAATGGATCCTGCAGAGTTGTTCTCAGCCTTGGTTACCAGGGAGAACCAAGATAGGATAGGGACCTTGTACATCCTGAGGCTTGGAGCTCTGGGATTCGTTTTTCCTTCCTGCCTAGGAAAGGGYGTGGAAAACTATTGGGAAAAGTAGCTACAAATGCAATCATAAGCTACAGAGCTTCAAATATATGTGTAAGAGATACAGAGAATGTGTAAAAGAAAAAAAGGTAAAAGCCAATAGACATCATTCTATACTTTGCATAAGCAACAACATATTCAAGTAAACTTTAATTTCAATGATTATATAAAAATTAATTTATAAGATCATAAACTATGTTTCATTGTGTTTTTTATCTTGAAAATTATACAGATTCTTCCCCCTCCCTTGGGAGCTGATATACTTCAGAGACAGAGACAAAACAGAAATCAGTCTCCTCCTAGATTAGGTTATTTTGGAAGGCACAGAGAAAATGAGACAGGCAGGCTTTGTGTGCACTCTATTATACAACATATAATATTCATATACAGCAGCCACTTGGCAACCTGAAACATAAAGAACTGTCATTTTAATTCAGCATAGAAAGAACAAGAAATAGGAGAGCATAAGTTCTATTATGTCAGACATTTCACTCATTTTATGGTCAGTAAGCGATATGAAGATCAACTCTTTTGTACTTGTTCTATTTAATCTTGATATATCATCAGACTTTTTCCAGGAATGGATACAAATAGAAAACCTCAAAACCATCCAGTTAGTAGTTGATTCCATCAATGACCAGCTGCAAGAGGCACTAACACTTGCTTTCTCAGTGCACAGAGACATTGATAGCTGTAATAAGCAGCAGATGCATTCAAGTACCAAGAACTTAAAAGTAGAATGTGAAAATATATGTAATTATTTCTGCTTTACATTACATTTCAATAATTTTGGGGATTATGCACATTGACCATATTAAGATTGCAGATAGCCAGCCCTTGGTTACTTAATTTCTTTTCTGGATATGTGAATGTCTGTTTCAGAACCATGCAGAAAACACTGAATGTGGCAAAATGAGAGCTCTCCTTTTCTGAATCTGATTGYCTCTCTGTGTACTGTATGGGTAAAGGCTGCATTGGCACAGATTTAACATTAGATTTCATTTGTGGSTATTGCTCGAACATCAGGCTGAAGAGATGAGAGAGAGAAACTGATTAAGATAGCTCACTCTGAAGATAAAACTAATTGTTAAATTGGGGTTGGATTCAGGTCAAGCGTGGTTACTGTAGTAAATAAAGAGGGAGAATTAGACTGCAGTTAGAAACAGTCTGAGTAGTTAAAAAGGGACAGAAAGGCTTTCTGGAGTGACCAAAGAGCCCAGAGTGAATAAGAAGGGCATACAGGCTCACAGTCACCAATTGCACACAGAAGCACACAACCCAGTATATTGTGGTATATGTGTGTATGTACAGGATGTTTATTTCAATGAGTTTTCTAGGCTGCCTTAAGTTTTAGATAAGCAGCTAAAGTCTGAAACATGTATCTTTATTAAACTCCCAAAATCTCTTTCTATTGAGACTTAAATTTTCAATACAGAAAGTGCAGAAAAAAAGAGAAAATGAGGGGAAAACCTGCTGTATTTTCAAAGCTAGCAAAATTTTTCAACTTGAAAAAGAAACCAGAACTCAGTAGTTTTACACAGACTAAAAAGGTTTTAAACATAGAAAAGAATGGAGTATTCCATCTATTGACTCTKCCTATTTAAAGCAGGATTCTTCTCTTCAATCTATTGACTCTTCCTATTTAAAGCAGGACTCTTCTCTTCAATCTGTCTTTGAATCTAGCTTTGAAGGTTTCAACAGAATTTAAAATACTTTGCACTTCTGGGGTTTTTTTCTTACTTCTTCCCTTTTTTTGGCTTCACTTTGATGCTTCACAGTCTTTTCATGTCATGTTACTGTTGCTGTGGAACAATGTTTACACACAAAGTGCTGTTTATGTTTACAGTATACTGTATAGGGTATTGGCAGAGGTGTGGATTATCTGTCTGAAACGGGAAGACTTCTGCACCATTTCATTCCCACAGATGAGGTTCTTTCCTTTTAGCACCTTACAGCACATCCGTCTTTGTCAAAACCTATTTACTACAAATGAGCTCAGGCATATTTCTTCAGTGATTTAAGTCCTAGTTTATTACTCCTCATTACTTGATGTTCCGCCCAATTTAATCACATCTGCATACTGAGAAATTGTCCTTAGACTCATTATTCTAGTTGTGCTGTGATATGCTTGATAAAACTGAATTCTTAACTATTTCTTTCTGTTATATAAAGGAGTTTATCGCTGTATATGTAAACTATATTCTTGATGCCAGATCTAACACCATATCTTTGACATCATTATCTTTTTATTTGAAATTTATGAAAGCAAGATGTTAAAGGTGGTGTCTGCAGTAGAATGCTAGTAAAACTTACCAGAAATGCAAAAGCTGTAGTTAATTCTTGGTGTATTTTCCCAGTTATTCTTTCAGCTATTTCAAGACAGGATTATTTAAAAACAATAATTTGTTAGTGCTCATCTCCAGACATCTTTCCTGTAATGAAGTCATTTGACTAATGGGAATGAAGTCTGGTGGCTATAATTAGTGACAACAGCTAGTTTATATTCTTGACACTCACAGATTTTTGCTGTGTGATCTAGGGATGTTACGTACATCAACTCACCTGTAGGTAAAATGTAACAACAGCGCAATACCTAGTGCCAAAAGACCCTGTGTACCTTCCTTAAGTTAAAATACTTTGGTTTCTGTAAGAGGAGCTAAAGCTTAAAGACTTATAGCTGAGTATTTAATATTCTTAAGAAAATTGATGTCTGAATCTAAACTGCCACAGAAAACAGTTTCTATCATTGGCAGCCCATGTGTTTCACCAGGATAGCTTTTCATCAGCATGCAATAGCAAGAACTTCTTGGGGTACTATCATAGTTGTTAATTTGTTATCTGTGGAGTAATAAATCTTTGTTACCAATTCTTTTCCTATACAATGTATAAAATGAAGGCTACACTAAAACTAGAACTATATAAATGAATCCCCATACTAAAAGTATATCTAAGTTGAAATTTAAGATTTTTTTCTTTCAGTTTGCAGTTAAACAATTGACTTATGTTGCATGTGACAAGATCTGGATATCCATTCAAGTTTGCAAGAAAGAWTTTTAGATTCAGTTCAACGATTATGTTCAGTTATGGTTTTCATTGACCTCTAAATGGTTTGATATTTAGAGTTTTACTCAGTAGCAGCAGTAATACATAAGTTTATTGTATTTTCACTGCAAAGAAAAGCTACTTCTTCATTCAAAAATTTGGGGTAATATAAACAGCATCTAAAAAAGACGCTTTCTGAATCTGTAAATACTGATTTTTTTCAGTTTTTAAAAAATACTGATTTTTTTCAGTATTTCATGGTTCCAAAAGGAAAAGTAACAAGATGTAAAATATAGGACACTTACTGCAAGATTTTTATTGTTCCAGAAATAATTTTCTTAATCCATCTCTCAGATTTCTGTAACAAAAAAAGCTCTACCTAATATACTGATTAATATTCTTCCTGGAATGAGAAATTCCAGAACTTGGTCATGATTCTGTCATTGTTTCTTCATGGGAAATAAATTCCCATGAATTTATGAATGAAACCATCTGAGAGCATCTGATGGCAGACTAGGAATGGATTTTAATTTTTCCCCCTCAACCTACTTTTCTAACTAGTAAATAATCAATTACATGCTGTCATCATGGTTCAAAATAAGCTGGCACATTCTAGAAGCTTCATTAAACTTTTCTCATAAACCTGGAAATTGTGTGAGAAGGAACATATACTCGATGGTATGGTAAGGAAACAATGAAAAATCACTGATGGGACATCGCCTTTGCCTATAATGAGAAGACTTGCCAAGAAAAAAAAAAAAGGAAAAAAAAGAAAAAAAAAAAGAAGAAAGATAAAAAGAAAAAGCATAGACAGAAAAGAAGACAGCACAGGAAAATCTGTAAGTGTGCACATTCACTGAGCTGTGCCAGAAAATTTTCTGGTCTGATTCCCGTCTTTTAAATCTGACCTAATGGAAGAGTAAATGTTTTAAAAGACATTAAAATGTGGGATTCTTAAAAAAGTTTATTGGGTTTTTATATTTAAGACTGGTTCTGGTAAGACACTCTGTTGGTATAATTTGTCATTAATAAAACACATTCTAATTACAGCAATCACTGTTCAGGTTTATCTTTTACAATAGTTCCAATAATAGTTCCAAGCAGCTTAACCTGGTACTTAGGAATATGTAAACTATTCTGTACCGAGCATTCATTGGATGTACCTGAAATACTGGATAGAGATGATATTCATTATAATATATATTGATTCTCTGACAAGCAGCATATTACTCTTATTCTTGTCTTATAAAAATATAGGAAATAAATCAAAACATGACTATCCTCTGAGATCTTTATTCTCTTTTATTTACTTTGCATGGTATATTTTCATTATTGATAATTTGGCAATAAGTCAAAAGATTCAATCAATGTTTACCTTAATATCTATTTAAGTTTTGCTCTGTATAGAAAATGACTAATGAGATATTAAGCACATGATTTTTTTTCCAATGGTTTTCTAATCAATGTGGCAGTAGCARAAACTACAGGTAGAATTCAGTCACTATATCATCGTCTTTGAGACACAGCAATTCACTTTCCGCAGAGTGTTTATAGTGTCTTCCCTTTCTTTTGGMTGAAGTGAACAAAGGCAATATAAAAAGCTACAAGATACACAGACAACTCTAACTAATATTATGAACACTTCAGACATGTTTCGAAAATGGTTTCTGTTCAGCACAGCCTTGCCTATGCTTATCTCTTTCATCAAACCCAGAAAGAAATTGAAAGACAGGCTAATTAAAGAGAAACATTCAGAGAGTTGAGAGTATGGATTGAAAGACTAATTACAAGTTTTTCAATACCCCCTTTTGTTTCTGTTTTTCATTGGTACTTTTCCTTCAGAAAAAAAGTCAATTTCTACTAGAATTAGCTAATAATGTTTMGTTTCTCATCCTACATTATAATTTTTTGTTCTTTATGTCTTTGAGGCTTCAACATCCTGTTAAGCAAAAMACAAAATGAAGGAAATATGATCGTGCAAATTTGATGGAAAAGCCTTGTTCCACTGCTCAGTTTTATAAATTATGCACAAATATTGACTTACGTATGCTGTAAGACCTCCTAGAATAGGGCCCCAGCATGTACATCTGTTGAAAGAGCCTGCCAAAAAAAGTGTGTTTCAGCCTCCAACATGTAAAATATGCATATTCAATTACAAAAAATCATTACATCATTTCAAAAAGGTTTCAGTAACTTGCTGCCATCCCCAGGAAGCAATAACTTGCGTGCCAACAACTCATGTAAGTTTTATGTATCTATTTAACTTAAACAGCAACACCAAAAATAAATTAACATTACTGCATGGCATTTCTCTTAACACACAATGCACTGGAATGCCCTCCAAATAAGGTTCTTGCATATAATAATGTATATGCAAGCACCGTTTTGAGAGTAGGACTGACAACACTAAGCTCAAAGGCTCAAAATGTGTTTTTTTCCCAGATGTTTTTCTTTTGGATACTCTTTTGCTATCATGTACTTGATAGTATTTTTCTCCAACTTCCTGAAAAGAACCAAAATTATAACCCTGAATATTTATGAAAAGCAATGCATGTTTCGAAGCACCACCTTTGGCATTTTCCTTCCATGCCAACATTGAAATTATATTTTGAGATTGAGCAAATGTTTAATGTATAGAAAACCATAAAAATGGAAAAAATGGAAAAAAAAGAACTTTCCTTTCATGGACAAAACCAATATCTTGTACTCACATTTGCTTTTCTTTTCAGTTCCTCTGTTCCATTCCTAAGTGTCCCACAGTCCCTACCAAATGACTAGCAATAGAATAAAAAAACTCTACCTCATGCCTAAAATAAATATAGATAGGCTGACCTAACCACAGGCATACTTTTAATGAACACAATTTTGAGTGTTTTATACAGCTGTAATCTAAGATTAGAAACACATGGTTCTGGCAGTAAATTAGCACTATGAAGATATATGGCAGTGAAAATTTCATGACATTTTCAGAACACATAAAGTACTCTGGGCTTTGATAAATTCAGACCTAACTCATTTTGAAACATGAAGGTTGTAGCCTTGTCAAAACAAGTTGGAATAATGATAACACTATAATGATTTATTGAAGCTCATATGAGGAATAATAAGGAGAGTTTTAAATTATCATCTGTGTTAGTGTTTCATCTGCATGGGAATCATATAGAATTATGTTTGAGAACAATAAAGCCTCAACAAAAAGGCCAAATTATTACTGGGATAGAAAGACAAAATCCTGTGAAACTATTTAATTTCATTTCAATAGATTTTTCCTCTCTGTGAATATTTATTATGGGGACAAAAAACAATGGATTTGGAAGGCAGCTTTGTCTTCAGAGCTCCATCTGTCTGAGTGCAGATCTGGATCTGTGGCTGCAGAGCACTGCACCAATGCAGCAGGGACACTGCTTGGAGCCATTGCACTCCAATTAGACTTAGAAGGTACTTAGTGTACACGTGCTTCAGTGAGCCTTTTTCAGTGAAATTAACGTTTTCCAAAGAGTGGTATTTCTAGAAATACAGAGCATATAAAACAATCCAAAACCAATTTTGAACACATGTTCTCTAAAGTGAATACTTTCTGAGAAGCAGAACTTACAGTAGCTGTAAACTGAAGAGCATTTGTGTTTGACTGATAATATCCAATTTGCCTTGATTTTTTKTGCCTGCATGCCAATGAATTTAGAGGCTAAGGGACTCTTTAAGGATCTCTGTGGCTCAAACACTTTACTATTAAATTTAAATGGGAAAAATGAAGGGTAAAATGTAAAGGACCATAAACCTCTGGTAGGWCTCTGCTATCCACAACTGAATGCCAGTATTTGTAGAAAAAAGTGGGTCCACTGGCAAGACTAGGTTTTCTTTAAATAAAGAAACATTCTGCAGAAGCTACAAAATACCAAAAATTTAGATTTTGTCTATCTTTCAAGCATTAAAAGCTTAATTTATTACTTGGTGGTAATAGCTACCTTCGAAGATTTAAACAAGGGTTTTACTTYCCTTTGGATAGGACTAAAACAAATAATGGCATCACATTAAAGGAGATGGAAAGACAGATTTCATATAATCAAATGCAGATATTTTRCCTATGTTCTGTTTAGCCTGGTTCAACTGGAGCTTTTTTAACCTTCAGAAACTGATGAAGGAATTTTTCTCAGCATGTTCAATCCTCAACCTATCATCAGTGGAAAAAAGAACAATATTTAGACTGTCCCCTACCCATCATTACAATGATTAGTAGAAAATGTATAGGCAAGCTGAGAGAGAAAAAATCCAAACATATATGCATGGGAAATATTTCCTTCACCAAAAGATTTACTGAATATTTTTTAATGAAATCTATGGTCCAAAACAAATGGAACCAAATCAAAAGTGGATTATTTGATCCATCTCTGAAGAACATTCCTAGGGTAGGCTTTACAGAAAATGACTAAATACTTTTTTATCCTAAATTTTCAAAACCAAAATATTTGAAAATATTAAATATGAGGTCAGTTGTTACCAAACAGATGAGAATTTTTTGGAAGTACCACAGGTGACCATAAGTAAGCTAAATAATCTTGAAAGTRTATAGCAATCAAATTTAGTAAGAGAATAGTATGCATACACATCAATAAAGCTAAGAATTTTAATATTCTGGAAATAAAGACATGAAATACTGCATTATTCCAGTAATATCTCTCAGGACTTCTATCAGACAATGAATGATAGTAGTATCTGAGGTACCATATTAGAAAGTGACATAGGGAAATTTGGGGAAAAGGAGAAAGTTCAAGAGGGAAAGAGCCAAGCTCAATCAATCTGTATAAATCAAAACAATTTATTTAAAAATTGCAATATATACTATAAATGCTTTTCCCTCACTATGATCAAGCCTGAAGAATATTGYTAACTATATAGAAAATGAGCAGCCCATCTGGATGTAGTAGCAAAAATATGATGCAGAGGGGAAGTGTGATACAAGCTGTAGAACTATAGATATCTTTTTATWTTTTTTTTCTATAGGCAGATGGCAAAAAAAAAAAATCCAGTGAAATGAACTATAAATTACTTTGCTACTAAGATAGGACTCCAACCAAGACATAAGAAGTCTAGATTCTTAATTAGATTAACCTACAAAATCCTTGAACTAATAATTACTGGTTTATTTTCCATCTCTCAAAGGCAAAATACTTTCAGGAGCTTTGGAGAGTATGATCATCTTAATCCATCTGTCACTAGCTTTTTAATATTGAAGAAAATAAATTTCAGTTATTTCACTAACTAGTTAGGAACTGGAAGGAAACAGAGGTAGAGAAAAACAAGTTATTCAAATTGAAAACACATACTGCTTTTTGTAAAAAAYGTTAATAATTTATTATTACTAGATAATCTTGGAAAGGACTATATGTMAGGTGTATATTCTTGAAGTTTGAGGTTTGAAAATCTGCATTTTTACTGGTTAACASTACTTTGAAAACCAAAATATCCCCAAACACTATACTACTAACATAGCTGTCAATTTCAAAAATATTCCAAAATTTTTTAATAATAGCTTTCATAAGCCTAATGAAAATTAATCCAAATTTCAACAATTAAGAAGTCTTGTAAGCTTAAATAAAATAAGTGGTCCTTTCATTCGCTTTGAAGAYAGAGTGAGTGAAGACCTGGGTAGCATCAGAATTACACAGGTCAATGTGATCATCCTGATTGAATTCCTACTTTTGAAAAAAAACTCATAAGGATAACTCCAAACCTTTCAAGTTTACTTGTGCAGAGACATCTCTGRGAAAGCTGTCCCAGAATTCCACATATTTATATAAAAACTTTCAAGGTCATAAGCTGTTATATTCACACTTTACCCCTTACTCTGATTATTTTTGAGGAATTATATTCTGGCAGAAAGTTTTACAAGGCTTAGCAAGGCCAATAGCCTTTTGGAGAATAGTATGACTCCAAGACCTGAAATCCTGAATTCATCTGCATACAGATCACTTTAAAAATTGACCATTGAAAAGCATTACTGAAGKTATTAAATAATCAGGAGCTACATCCCTTTAAAGTTAAAAAGAAAGAAAAATGTATAAAAGTAGATATTATGTGATTAGGAAGCAAGGCAAATTTTTAGCTTTTCTTCTATTCTTCTTTTGCTGTTATCAAGGTGATTTTCTACAAGGTAATTCAGATTAAAATGCCACATTAGAGTWACCTCTGCTAAACACATCTAACTTTATAACAAATGGAATTGAATTATCAACATCAAAGCAATAATTAAGAAATTTGGATCTGTGATTGCACAGAGAAATGGTGCACAGTGAAGAGTAATTACAAGAATAACTGGTACATATATCCTTTGAATTCARGAACGTTGAATCTGCTAAGTCATGCACGGATCCCCTTTAGCAGCAGGATGCATGCATCTTCTATAATAGGGACATACAGACCTCACATGGAAATATTTTTAGTTATGATTACTGAAATTCAGTAAAAATAGGATGGATTGAGAAGAAATACTCTGGTTTTCCCTAAGCCAGGTATTTTGTAAGATGTTTTACACAGTGACTTGTTTTTGTATTTAGAAAACACGCTACCATGGAACTGATCTCTTTCTACTCTAGAGGCTGAGCAGACATGGCAGAAAGGCATAGTCCAAAGCACCTTACTACTGTAGAAAACTAAAGCAATACCCAATTCTGAATTAAATCTACTTTTTTTTCTTTTTTTGAAAACCAGGAGACAAATCTGAATTGCAATTTTTTTGTTTGCTTGGTTGGTTGGTTGGGGTTTTTTTCCTTTTTTATTTTCCCAGCATTAGCAGCAGAAACAGGTTAGGAAGTGCACAAAACTCTAGGTCGGGGGCAAAACTTCTAAAAGGAAGTCAGCATTGGGTGAACTTGCAACTGACTCTGTGAGCTGAAAAAGATCTAGTTGCTTTTAAAATATAATTTAAAAAATAAAAAATTAAGTCATTTATTAGAGAAAAAAGTATTTTTAAATACCAAAAATTTGTGTTTCTAAAACATTCAGGTGTCTTTGATGACCCAACACTAGAATTATTCAGTCTAAAGAAAAATCAAGCTACCAGCATGCAATTATTTTTTATTTCTCAGAGAGACTTGCCTTGCTGTCCAAGACTCTTCCTCCTTTTAAATCTGATGTATCCTATCATACCTACTTAAACATACAGTATTATAACAATATTTTCCTTTAAATAATAACAATATTAACAATATTTTCCTTTAAATAATGATACCTGTAAATATAAATTAAAATCTTCCCTGCAGTTTGGAAAGAGGAATTAATAAGCATTACTCTAAAGCTACATAAAAGGATCCTGAGATCTGAAATAGAAGAAAAGTTKGGTATATTTGAATATATGATCACTGGTACTTGAGCTTTCTCCAATTTCCCTATTACTATATGAAGAAATATCATAGACAAATGTAAAAATATATTATGAAATTATATAAAAATATTGGTTTTGACAGTATTTTCAAAAACTYTGTTTCCACAAACTGTGCTTTCTTCGTTGAACTATGCTTTGGCAGCTGCTGCCCCGCTGGGTGGCCCCTATGCTATACTTTTAATAGTTTTCGTGCTTTCAAATATAATTTCTTTTAAGCAGTATTTTGTCTAATTTATATGACCAGCCAAACCAGAAGCTGCAAAGATAATGTTTTTTAACTTCCTTTCTGATGAATAATAAATGTCACATAGGAATTAGAAAGTAGGATGTAGTTGCATGTGCCATCTGCTGTGTATGGGAACAGAAGAAAGATATTAGATTTTAAATTAGGGGTTTCTTTCCTAGAAACTCAAAGATGAAAGGAAACCACACTGATCACTTGGAAAGAARTACTACTCTCTATCAGTCATTTGAAATCTAGCAGTGCTTAGAAAATCTCACAATATGACAAGATACTCTGGAGAGCTCTCTAAGGAATATCTACAAAGTATATTTTAAATAAAAATTAATGTCATTAATGTCATACAGTCTTCTGATTATTTACTTTAATTTCTTTTCTGTTTCTTCTAGTTGCCTAAAGCCTGTGATAGCAGGATATGTGGAGAGAGTTCTGAGGTAAAATACAAAAACTTGCATGTTGAATTCCCATAGTAGCTGACTATTTGCAAAAGTAAGGAGAGCTGCATAATTACATATTTACATTTTTAAAAATTAACTTACCTTAAAAAAACTCTCCAAAACTACCCACATTTTGCCTCTGAAGTGGAAACTGTTACTGTGACCATTCTAGCTGCCCACTTGGCCTCAGCTGTCACTAAAGACCCAAATGCTGACCTAACCATAAGCAGCACAGATTATGCTTTTCTGCAAGGAGGCACAGCCTTGAGACATGACAATGGATGAGGTGGCTGTCAGGGSTTGTGTCCTCCAGGATGTGTGCAGCTGGGATGATCGAGCTGTTTCTGGCTATTTTTTATTTTACATCAATAAAACATATATCAGATTATGTTTTCTTCTGCTTTAYAATTTGTTTGACTGATATGGACAGATTTTTAGTTTAAACAGTTGTCATATTTTTAAAATTTAATATCAGACATTAGCATTTATTGTACATACAAGAAAAGTAGGAGTAGAATAAACRGAAAGATAAGCAAGACAAAAGTGTAATTGTTTTGGAAAAGTGGTAGAAATCAGCTTCAGAACAGTTGGTCATACACAAAAAAAAAGTTTCTGGAGAAAACCCTTCATACTAGACACTAGTTTAATATTTATCATCATATATAATATTACAGGGCCTTGAAAGTGTCAACCTGRGATCAAGGTATGTTTTTTGTAGAGATTTAATTAAAGTTTCTTATAAAAGAATTTTGGCTCAAAGAAGCCAAAATTGGTCAAAAATAAAGAAATTATGAAATTAAATTAGCAATTGCTTATACACAGTATTTATAGTAGGCTGATACCATCATAAAACCCAATACAGATAATATTATATATGAAGGCTTATATATATAAGAGGAGAAAATGTAGAAATATGGCATTATCACTGAAAACACTGTCAATGCTCTAAATTTGAACTTTTAACTTTCTTCTCTTTTCAAAAAAAAATCAAATTTCTGTGTTTTTGTTTGTCTCAACACTTGGGTAGCACACAGATGACCTGGGACAACTTTAGCAGATAACTCATGTTCTGACTTTCACTTCTGTCCACATTCCCCCCTGAGATGAAACGTGTGCATGGTTCTGGGGCTAAATTTGTTCAGAGACCCCTCCCTACAGGTGCCATGGATAAGAGAAGGAAGTGACACCTGGCTGGGCTATTTCAAGGTTTCCAGCATTAGGATGCTATTTCAGCAGTCCTTCTGCTGCRGATAGATACCCACTGCACACCTTTAGTGCCGCTGCTGGATGTACCATGCAGCCTTGAGGTGACACTACATAGTAATAGCCTTCAAGCTATCTAAGGAACGATTTCTCAAACAAAAGACCCCTGGTTTTAAGGCTGCAAGGGCATCACAAATCACTCACAAGAGACCTGGACTGCTATGACACATGGAAATAACCTGCTGGCTTTTGAGTGACTCACCATGGAAAGCAGGCACTTGAGCCACTCTGTTCCCTTGCCTATGGAGCACGGGGTCACATCCTGAGGAAGTTATTAAAACTATCAGTGTAGCTTTAATAGAAGTCTAGTAGTATTGACATCTGCTACCATAAAATGGACCCAAGCAGAATTTATTAAAAATTAAATACCTGTGTCTGAAATAAAATTTGTTCTTGTGAGCTTTACCAGCTTCTTTAAGCTAATTAGAATATTATGAAATATTAAAAGAACATCAACCTCTGCTCCTTGCACAGTTTTCCGGTAAATATTGACTTACAGCCTGTTAATACCAAGTGCAAGCAAATAAAAAATTTGTCTGAAGCTTCAGGAGGAATATCCTGGTTGAGGAGTCCCCTCCCAGTTTCTCCATGAGCAGGAAGCCAGACTGTGTAGGAAACAGGGCTGTGAGGATCACCAGAAACCGCTGCTGGAGCCTCTGAGCACCTCCACAAAGTAAGAAATACCTCGAACATCACAACCCTCCCTTGTTCAGATTACTTTTCCCAGCATAATCACAGACAAATAAAACTGGAAAATTGACATTGTCTCTTCCTGTAGGAAAGATGAGAGAGTCCATGCATGGACTGGGAGTATAGAGACCATGTACCCAGACCTGGAGGGGAACAGCCCTCTGAGCAGCTGTCAGCAAGGCCAGTGCTCCTCACTAGTGCCCAGAATAGGTAGGATGAGACAAATGCTGTCTGAAGGATATGCCTTTACAATGAATTTCTTAAGTTTACACATGACAAAATCTATTCCCAGAGCATGTGAGAAAAAAAAAGTGATTTGAGAGATGGAAGTCTGACAGGATTATACTCATGTATTCTGTGCAGATCCATAAAAAATGCTTGGAAAGTCACACATAATTGATCACTGCTTGTTTTTTCTGAAGATGTAGCAGTCTTAGCATCTTAGTCATATAATTTCATGTAATTAATTTTTCTAGCTGGCAAGCCAGCCCCCTGTCTTTTGTGTATTTTTAGTTATTTTCTAGCAAATAACATCTTAAAGAAATAGGACAATAGCATGTCTCATTTTTAGGTTGATTTTTCCCCCAGAAACAAGCTATAGGAAAGATGAATGGGTGAAGAAATGAAACACCGGTATCTGTAGCCCTGTATGTGCACCCAGTGAAGAAGGTAAGAAAAGGCATATTTTAATAGAAAAACAATGGTTTGTACCTCAGCATGCCATCCTCATGTTCTGTTGCTGCTCACCACACACACATTCCTCAGAATATCCTGAGTTCATCAGACATGGGTTGGGCTACATGGGGAGAGAAAAAGTTCTATTGAAATAAGTCATGTGCAGCAGGCTTCACACATAGTTTTCACAAGTCTCCAGCTTCTGCTGACATGGCTCTGATTTTGACAAGTAGGTCAGTCTAGTTCAAAAGCTGGAACTCATTATGGCAATCCTTTACAGTAAATATGTGGGAAAAATTAACTATGATGGAATACAAATATTTTTGAGCAACTGTTAAATGCTGGGGTTGGGCCAAATGGACAGTTGGCCTGGGGCACCAGATTTTTCATAGGCACACGTATTGTTAATGAGCACTTAGTCCATCTATCTGTTACCTTCAATCACTCAGGGGTGCCTACATTCTGCCTCCAGGACGTCTGAGCCCAGACCGCTCGCCCCAGCCTGGCAGCAGGAAGCCTTGATGCAGCCTCGAAGATGAGAGAAGGCAGCTGCAGATGAATGAATGCATGAAACTAGAGAGTGATGCAGACAGAAGAGGAATCTGCATGTGACCATCTTATGGGGTTCTGTTGTTTTGCCTTGGTCAAATAACAGTCTGCCCTCTGTATGAGGGAGGATGTGGTCCCAAAAGGCCACTTWGGATGTAAAAGGGCAAGGTGGCAGAAGGGTTTGTTCACAATGCGTATTGAAAACTCTGATCTTGTTATTTTCTTTCTTCCTCCTTCCTTCTGTTCATCTGCTTYGAGGCTTTTGCTTCATGACTCCCCTCAAAATTATTTTCTTACAATTTTTGTCTACTTTTAAAAAAATTTTTAAAACTTCATTTAATTTTATTAGTACTCTCAGTTGGGTGACATGTCACTTGATGTCATCAGTTCTCAAAAACTAAATAAATTATATTCGATGGTCTACTCAGTCTTCTGACAACAAGCAATGTTTTTCAGGGAAGCTTGAAGACAAAATACAAACAACAACTCTGGGCCTTCCCTAGGTAGGACAGTTTCTTACACATTTTGATATTGTGTCCTTTACAGCAACATTCTACATGGAGAGGACTAGCAAGCATTAACCCGACCTCTTAATAAACCACCAAGAACACARCCAATTTAGAAACACTCAATATTGTACAAGTGACCCATTCTGACCTTCTGCAACTTTCTTTTCAACTGAAACAATCGCCAGTTCAAGCATGCAATTGAGTGCCCCCCACCAGTTAGGCATTTCCTCAAGGGAAGAAAACGCCAAAACCCGCAACAAAAACCCCCATTAAAAACTGCACATGTGTTCCTATATTTTAACTACCCAATACTYCCTAATAACTACTTTATTATTATTCAGTCAACCTTTAAACACACAATCATGTGCAAAGAATCTGCAAGAGGCAACTTGAGAATCCAGGTGTTTGCCTGGATCCCCAAGAATAACTGTATAGGTGAAAAACTGAGAGGACAGCTGAGAGGACAACTGAGTTCTAAATAAAACCTGTGTGCACTGTATGGTATATGACAAGTAATTATTTGACTATTTTTTAAGGATGAAAAAAGGATTATTTTGCCATTGTACAGTAATGACCAAATAATCATAAGCAGTGATTATTCTGTCTTTGTTCTCATGCAGGAATAGTTTCCTCAATCTACTTGTTATTTGACACAAATAAAAAGCTCAGTAAAGAAACTGTACTGGTCAATTTAAAAGGCTTATCATTTTGATCCATTACAGACTTCTGCTTGGGGTCAAAAGGAAATATCAAGTTTTTCAATTATTTAGTTAGAGTGGTATAAAAGTGCATTTTAGATAAAAATCAAACAAGGAATGAAGGGAACCTCAAATTTTAGAATAGAAGCAACTCACTAGGGTTCACTAGCATTGTCATAGGCTAAATACATTGTGAACCAATGTTTTTCATCTGGGTTGCGTGTTTGGCATGTGTGTCTCATTTGCAACACATACTAGCATGCTGTAAATGGCTTGAGGATGTGAATTTTAATGACTATTGTATAAGAATTAGTAATCTCATTTATGTCAAGATTTACTACCTTGTATACCTGTCTAGAGGAATAGATAGTCAGATATAGGATAAAGTAAGAGCAACAGTTGTGATGCAACAAATGATATATGATTCTCCTCTCTCAGTCTCTCTAGTTTCCTCATTTTCTTCCTGGAAATTGTTTGAGKTTTTTTTGACACAAAAGATCTTGGTGCGCCTATCACTTTCTGTTAAAAATATCTTCATGGAATAAAAGAAGGAAAATTAGATAACAAATTAAAAAGATTATGATGCCTTTAACAAGGGAAATGATCCTGTAGAAGATTGTTGGCATGTTATCACAGGCTCTTTKGGTTATGCTCTGTTGAATATTTGTCCTGATTTGTCTCACATAAAAGCTAAGACTTCAGCCACAAGCCTCTGCACACTGAAATTCTTAAATTGCCTTGCCAGAATTTATTATTTACATTTTATTCTGATTTCTCCACAGGATATGTGTTTTCTATCCACATCAGCCATATTTATTGGATACTTTTTAACGAAGCACCCATTTTTATCTCTCCCTCCTTCCTGCCTTTATTTACTATGTTAGGCCATGCAGCACAGTAAAGGTGCAAACACCAAATTGTTTTCATTTGCTGGCTCCCAATTAAGCCTGCAGCTGCTGCACTTGAGAATAATAGACATCCAGGAAGCCTCTGATAAAGGCAAATCAAGGAGAGAGGTAGACAGAAGGATCCTTACTGCAGCAGTCCTCATGGATGACCTGCTTCAAGGAATCATTGGGAGCTGGCATTGATCTATTGTGGAATAGAAAGCTGACTGGCTAATGAAGGCATTAGTGGCAGTATGTGTAAGACAAAGGTTTGGTCTTCAGTGTTTTGGCACAAGGTGCAGGAGCAATGAACCTTATGTTACAACTACACCTCTTGAGGGCTGTATTTTATTTTCCTAGATGTATTCAGTAAAGTGAGGAAATAGATGAATGACAAACCAAAAACAATACCATTTTGAAGGAATATTAGTGTGAATACAACACAGTAAAAATTGAATTAGCTGTGAGTCCCTGCTGAGTTGTATGAAATAGCTGTTAAAGCTAATTCTCATTGTAACACATAATGGTATTATCGATTTACTTGATACATGGCTAATGAGTGTAATTTTTCAGACTCCTTGAATACAGTAAATCCTGTTTACTCTGTGAGTGCAAACCTGCCTGCTGCCTGTAATTCAGCTTCCCTTTTATTGTATCTTCATTGTTCATTCAAATAGGCCTACTCACATTCCTTCACTACYAGGACTCGATAACATATTCTGTGGGAGCACCTGCATGACCTTTTTATTACATCTCTGTTATCCTTTGTGACAGTCCAGTGGAAATTCAGGAGAAACTAACAGCTGAATAGCAGGGAAGCATTAACCCCTTCAGGGACTGTACTTCCTGGAAGCGTTATGACTCTACATCATGGTAGCATGAAGAATGGGTCAGAGTCAACTAGAAAGGTCATTATGAGGCTTTAAAGCCCTGAAACTGTAAGGAAAGAGCTTTGAAAGAATGGAAGAAGTTCAAMAATAAAGCACAAAAAGGAATCAAGAATGCTTTAAAATTTTTGGCACAAAATAGGACTCAAAGGCAAAGTGGCTTTGGATTTTGAAAGGGCATTGCCTGCCTAGTGGTCATTCTCATGGTGAGCAAGGAGTTGAGATTTTTCCTGATGCACAAAGGATTGATGGTAAATTTAATTTTGGCTGTATTTTAGCTTTTCTTCCCAGGGATTTTAGACCCTTTGTAATTAGGGGGGGCATTATTAGTGAATTCCAAATTCCGTTTTAGCCTCTATATATTTCCCTGTGATTCAACTACCATCCTACCATTTGCCAGGTCAAATATGTTTCAAAACCAATAAAGCAGATGGTCACTGTGTATTTATTCATGTCTTTATGGTATCCGTATCTGGCTATCCTCTCCCATATAAAAACAAGAATGATAATCAAAAATTGTATTAAGGTCTTAAATGCTTTTTTCAAATGTAAGGTGTCTTCCTTCCTTTATGATTTTTGTGCCCTCATATGAGTTTGTTGGAAACTGCCATGAGCTCTGGTCAGGGGAGATCATAGGATCTCCTTTTCACTTTTTTCCAAGTTTATCTTGCAAATGGATRAAGAGTGATAGAAATGAGAGTTCTTAGAATTTTCTATTTTTATCCAAAGGCATGACAATGTTTTATGTTTGAGTAAACCTGTTTTATTCCAAATGCCTGTTTTGATCTGGCACATTGCCTCTTGCTGCCCTTCCTCAATAGCCGTGTCCTTCACCACAGTGCCCACACATCATATCCTTACATTTTTGATTCTACAAAACACTCACAAAATGAAGAAATTTAAAATACTCAGGACACTTTACACAGTTTCTTCCAACTGCTTCAAAATATTTGCAATGCTTAAAAGATGCCCCCTGTCCCCTCAGCAATCACATCTCAGACTGAATGCCTGTTTTCCTTTAATCAGATATTCCTTGGTCCTTAAATACTAAACTAAAATAATAGAAAAATTAACACAGTTTTAAAATCCTATCCCTGCTACCCATGACCAACTCAGCTTAAAAAAAAAATCATAAAATGTTTTTAGTACCAATAGAGAATTTTATAGAATAAACTAAAAATTATTGAAAAAATAGAATCTATTTCAGCACTTTAAAAATCCCTACTTAAATATTCCATTAAATTTTCTTGCATGCACCCTGTCCTCCCTTTTCCAGTCAGGTCATAGTATCAGTTTTAATTACCTTTCATGAGCATGTGAATACATTTTTTGCTGATGTCCTTTTAAATTCCATGCATATTTTCTATAGTATATACAATTACAGAGAAAATATGATAAATTCTATATTCCCACTTATATAAAATCCAAAGGTCATAGAGTTTTTATTGTTTGAAAAGCTTTTTCATTCTGAACTTCTGCAATGACATCCAAACCCCATTTCTATATTAGTGTGTGATAATCACCAGTCACAATAGTAAYGATAATAATAGCAAAACATGCGGAATCTTCTCATATTTATCTACTGTGTGAAGTACCTTATTCTTGGAAAGGTACTATGAAGATGAAAGATTCACTCTGCATGATAATTCACAGAATTTTCATGCCGGTATTATGAGCACATGGATTTAACCATTTCCTTTCTCTTGCTAAGGTTACACGGTAAGGAGACTATTTTTCCCCCCCTACTTTTAGAAGTTGGCGTAAGAGGATAATGGTAAAAAAGAGTGTTCAAGTACAAATCTCCTAACAGAAGATACTGAATGCTACATCAATCAGTAAGGGGGTTTAACTGACAGAGAGGTCCCTCTGTGGACCTTTTGTTCTGCTTGGATTTTATTTCTGTCSATATTCTTCTCATCTACCACATTCCTACAGGCAATGACTCTTACAAATTTATCATCGAATAAAACAACCATGAAGCTATCTTCCAAGGGTATTAGTCAACTGGAATAAAAAAATGAACTTCTGATCTGTTTAAGCCAAACCCTTCTTCTGGGGTTGTGAATATAAATTTTATGTACATACCACTGCTGCCATAAGCTGTCAACTTTGACTCCAGTCACAAGTACACTAATAGATCTAGACTTACTTACAATGTGTTTTTCCTTTAAAAACTATTCACTCCCTGGGCTTGCTTTGATAATAATTAAAGATTACAAAAATKTGTTTGATATCGACTTCTGTTTGTCCAGATCATTAAAAATAATGACAAAATAGATAAAGTACTAGAAAAATAATCTTGAAGTTCTTCWTCAGTTGTGCCCCTCCATGACAGTATTTACAGTTATCTATGCAGATTAGAAGGTAATAATCACTTATAGGGTTTTTCCTTATTTATGTCTTAATTTTCTGATTGGGTAAGGTTGAGTATTTTTTCACAAGCAATACTTTTCTGGTTTAAAGTCTAAGCACAAAAGCAWTAATTAATTTCAATACATCTGCTTTTAAATGAGGTTCTGTTTTCCTTACTCTTTTTAATTTTTTTTTCCCATAACTTTTCCATGAGAAACTAGGGYGGGGGAAAATAAAAGAAAAATAAAGGAAAACCAACTATCTCATTAGAAAATTGAAGTCATTAAAGAGAAAAAAGTTCTCCTTTTCAGCAAGGTTTTCCATTTCATAGAATAKAGATAGATTGTAAATATGTCCTGTCTTTGAGRAAKAGAAAGAAGAAGGAGCGCTGCCCCAAACCTACTCTCCAATGACACAAATCTGGCTTGTCCTGTGCTCAGGTGACAGCTCCTGGAGGCACAGGCTCTTGTGCACTGAGCAGTGGGGTGTGCAGATGAGTGACACTGCTGTGAGAGGTGATGGAGAGGTTCCCTGAGGAGCTGGTGCTCCCTTCTTGTGCATGTTCCTGCTGCCCAGGACAGGAGGGTCCCCACTGCTTCCTCCATCGTGCTCCAGAGCTCATCCAGAACCTGTGGCTGAGTTTGGGCTGGTACCCAGATGTGTTTGATATAGGACAAGCCTAGACTCAAGCGTATGACTTTGGTTAAAATAAAATTTTTATATATATATATATATATGTATACACACACCTACATAGTACCACTTCCTAAGACACTTTTACCTCGATCACCATAAGGGTATTCAGACATTAAAACCCAAGCATCCAAAATGGTTTCACAATGGTTTGATCATTCCATAACAAAATACATTAGAAGTAATGATTATGTCCAAAACTACCAAAGAACTTGTCCGATATTTTTCGAGAAAATAAAAACTCATTTGAAAAAAGATGAATTTAAATTCTTCCAAGCCTGACAACTACAGCTTGCTCTGTAGTTATAATTTAGCAGAAAAAAAAAGCCAGAGGGTAATTTTTCTGTGATGTATCCCTGATAAAAATGAGCAGTCAAGTCAGAAAATATACCAATTATCACTTTATTAAAATACTGAAACATATAGTTTCAGCTATGAAACCTACTAGGAATCATCTCCTTGATGGAATTTCTGAGTGTAAATAAAATAGCATATCTACAATCACTGACTAATAAACAAGAAAACTTAGTACCAAAAAGATTTTTTAAAATTTATTTTTTAAATCACTAGAATAGTTAAAAATAATTTTAAGAAACCCCAACCCAAAACCTTACTTAATTCAAAAATACAGACTGTTTTTGCTAAAACATATGATATGAAACACTTGATACGAAAATTGATAGGGAAAAACCCAATTGATAGGGAAGGAGAAAGAGCAATAAAAATATGTTCATACAAATGGAAAGAAGAGAATAAAATGTATGAGATACTGATTTATAGGTAATTAACTAAAGTAGTTTAAAAGCCATAAGAGCAAGACAAATTCTAAATTGATAGGACTATTTGTGGATGGAAAAGTGGACATTTTATCAGATACAGAGAGGCAGAAGAATGGAAGCATTTTTTTTCTGACATACTTTAGAAGTAGCAAGTTCAAGTATGAATATCAAATGAAGGGAGAATATCTTTTCCGCCCACCAGTCATTAGGAAGGAACAAACCCTGTTTTAGGAAGGAAATAAGGATGGTAAATACTTTACACTGGAATCTCACTGAAGATGTAGCTGGGAATTTAGTTTCTTCCTCAAGGTGGTCCATAATTTTTAAAATAATATATTTGAGAAGCAATGGCTAAACTGGCTTTTGATATAGATTTCTTTCATAGTTTGAACAACAGAACAAGTGTTTGAAATTGGTATTTTTGCTATCAGGATTTAGTACAAAAGATTTGAAATACAGCAAATTTTCTCCAAATCAAATTAACCTTATGAAATTAGTTGTGCTTCATGTTATCCAATCATGTAAGAGACGTGGAATGTAGGAATCCTTCTCAGCTWAGTATCCAGCTCTTTCACAGGTCAATAAAAAGAGTACCTAGAGAGAAGTAATTCATCATATCAAYGAACAGATGTCTATTCCCCCATTGATAGCTATTTACAGTTTGACTATATGTCTTWGAAAGTTAGAACATCCTGATCAGAACATCACTTCAGTGTTTTCGAAAGCAGATGACTTCATGAAAGAGGGCTGTTTATTACTAGAAATTGTACCATTATTGGCTGTCATAATAAAAACTGGAAAACAAATGCAGAATTATTCACAATGAGTTATTAATATTTTTTCTTTTTAATAAAAATGTTTATGTATAGGCAAAATTTAGTTACATATCCTAAGAGTGAAAAGTTTAAAAGCCATTCTAAATTTTCTTTCACTAGATAATCTGAAAACAAATTGGAGTTTCAAAGTGCAGAGCAATTGACCTTCTTAGATATTATATACATCACTTATAAAGCTAATTGCATTTTAATTGGGTTTTAGTAAATGGACAGTTTTGCAATGAGATATTAGATTTTAAACGTTTTTTGTTTTAATGAGTGTTAATTTTCCTGGTGATTTGYTTCAGTATGGAACTATCATGACTGAATTAATTCTGCCTGAAGGTATTTTACATTTAAGATCATAAATGCTGGCAAGTAGTATAGATGATAAGAAAAAAATGATTAAAAAAACCACAGCCAAACCAAAACTAGGGAAGTTCAGCTCAAAGAAAGAAAAAAATCTGAATAAAAATTCCCAAGATATAATGGTTCTTCAAATGCTAGAAAGAGCATTTTGAACTGCAAATGTTCGTATATTTTGGAGTAAATTTTAGCAAGGTTTGACCTTTTTCTCTAATTATAGCCACAACACTATACTAGATTAGACCTGAATGTTTGAGATAGAAACTTTCTATGATAGAAACATTCTAGAAGATATTTTTCTTTCTTTCCTCAGGCTCCCTTTCCATTGTATGACAGTCTCTTAATCATATGTAGGACACACAAATAGTTCTATTGAGATACCTTGAAAAATTATATATTTTTCTGGCCACATGGAGATTTAACATCACTCTTTAGAAACATTCTTACATCTTCTATTCACTTTCTTGTGAGCTCTTCCTACCTGCAACGTGGTCTCTTCATCAGCTGTTAGCTGGACTCCATGCATGAGCTTTACAAAATCTCCCTGAGCCCTCACCCTTCCTTCCAGGGAAGGACACCTGTTGCTTGGCCTCTGATCATGACAGCTGGAGTCAGATAAAATGGATTATTGAGGACCCTGGAATACAACCCTGACAGGCTGGCTGGTGAGGGCTTTTCATCTTGGGGTGAGCATCATTGATATTCTTTCCCAAACATTTTCTGTCAAAGTTTAGCTGAAGTATCTCTCAGGACAAAGCCCAGGTCCCTCTTTCACTCATAATTTTTGTTGTTTGCCTAACTATGTATGGTCTGRCTGCATGTGGCAGTCTGTTACACTACTAGCTGCTACCAAGTCATTTGGTTGAGGCAAATTCAGCTTTTTTAATATATTGACTTGTCTCATCTTCAGGGGTCACACTCAGGGGCTCTCAGCACCAATAAATGTAACTAACAGTTACCATTCATCTATATTGCTGAAATTTTACATGATTTTTCAACAGAAGCAATGTTAACCTTACAGAGTAGTGGTTCAAAAATGTCTTATAAGATCATAATAAAATAATAATTAAATAATATTATAATCAGATAAGTCATACTTTTTATATATTTGTACATGTACACATACATATGTATGATTAGGCTTTTCTGGGCACAAGCGACTAAAATGGAAAGAATTCTAAAAAATCATATACTACTCTGACAATAATCTAAAATAATTTTCTCTCAAATTGGTATAATCTATGAATTCCATTAGCACATTGTGTATTCTCTCCTTATTAATGCAAAATAAATTAATAGACTAATAAAGTAATATCTGATAGGATTTTGCAAGTGAGAACAAATATATCAAAACTGTGAGAGGCAAAATATGTGTTTAATGTAAAATAGATATGTGCCTTGTATCCTTGAGGTGTTAGACTTCAGTCCATAATCTTTTGATATGATCAAAATACTTCCACCAAAAATGCTGCTGTGCTCAACACTTCAAACATCTTCATTCTATATGTAACAGCAATTTTGAACTCCACTGCATTTTAGGATATTGAAGGATGGTTTATATAATAAAAAAATCAACATGTAGAAATAGTGTATTTCCTCATGCATCTTGCCCTGAATAGTAGCTCTGAAGCTACTRTTTAAAGAGGACAAAAGCACTTTTTAGGGGGTAGGGGGTTTCTACAGCTATTTCAGTTTTTATATTTATAGATCAACCCTTACTCTTTCATCTACATATATKTCTACTTAGGCATATTTGGATAATTAGTGATATTTGCACTGAAAAAAGTTTTAAAATAAACGTATGCCAAGTAAAACATCTGGAAATTTGGAATAGCAATGATCATAGTTTGAATTACAAAGGGAAATTTTAACTAAAATGTAGAAGGGTTCAATTTTTGTGCAACTAAGGTGGTTAGCCTACATAATCACCCAAAAGACCACTGAAAAGAGCTTGCTCATTTAGGTAACTTGTTCAACTCATATAAAAATCAAATAATCAACAGCTCCAGATGTGCAGCTAATATACAGACATATTTGTATGAAAAACAAATGGGTCTGAAATGGAGAATTCCTTATGTRTGCTTCAGGTAAGCAAAGCCTAAACAGCTGTCATTCCAGCGATGGTAAACCACCTTTTGACTTTCTGAAACTCAGCCCTAAYATACTTACCTGTGTAAGGAAACATCAGACACTTCTAATAACACTTGGGCAGCTAACTGAACAGGTAGTATGCACTAAGTGCTTCCAAAATCAGAGGGCATAGTGAAAGTTCAGAGGATTTAATTTTTTTCTGCAAGATMAGTGAACTAAGATGAGATGTTTTCCTGTAGGAGGGGGAATTCTTTTCTTTATTCCAGGTGGATAATTGACTCATTTTTTTGTATTTAAAAAAGAAATATTCCCAAGCAGAGTATTGGCTTACAGGTAATTTCTGCTGGAACGTCTGGACTATGGATCAGAATGAAGAACTACACAAAACATTAACACTACTGGATCACATGCTCCTTGAGGTATACTTGGACCTGAACACAGGACTGTACTGAGAAATCTCTAACAGAATGCCTTTAATCTAGAGGTTTTTATTAAAATGTCTTTGGTTTATGTACAAGGACTCCAACACAGACTAAGCCATTGCCTTCAGAGAAGCTGCTGATAAATACAAGTATATGTCTGGGAAAGGAATCCACAGGAATTGAGACCTGAGCACTAGCCAGAGGGAGAACTCAAAGGGCTGGAAGACCAGATTTATGGAGAGCCTTCAGCTGAACAGAAGTCCACTGAAATTTCATTAGGTTTTCTTTGTGGAGAATACTTTCACTGTACCCTAGCTGAAACCAGGACAACTGCACAGACTTTATATGTTAGCAAACCTGGTTTTTCTAGTTATCACCTTGTATTTGTAACTCAAGGGCAATTATCTTTTCTTAATTATAAAGTTCTTTTAGAAAAAGAAATAACATTATTTTTATTCAGCTTAATTTTTTTCAGCTCAGATTTCCATTCAGATACAGGTATATGATGGTCTGCAGCAAATTAAGAGCCAGTAACTTGGTTAAAAATATAACATGGTGGAAACATCCCAGTAACCACAAAAAGTCAGGGAACTTTGACTGGAAAGATTAAGAAAAKTATTTTACTTTTAAACTTTCTGTAATACCTCAGTTGTGTAAATATTTGAATTTTAAACTTATTTTATTATGGGCAGATCCTCATCTGGTATAAATCAGTGTGGCTTCTTTGAATTTCAAAGAGCTGCRCTGGTTTACTCCAAGTAACTCCATGTCTGTCCCTTAATGTTTTTTTATATAATTCTTTCAGAGTTCCTTTCAACTTGTTATTTTCAGCTACAAAGGAAGCTGCATTCTGCCTGTTTTTAAGCTATTTTACTCATAGACAAATCTGTGCTGTCAAAACAGGCTTTTAGAGGTTGAACAAAATCCAAAAAATCCAAGCTATGTATAGTAAAAGTTGGCACCAGTTTAATCTATAAATTCTTAACCATAAGAACAGCAGCAAAATCTTCTAGAGATCTGAACTTTCAGTCTATCTTGTTTAGCTCAAGGGCAGTTGCTAATGTAGGTGATCTCACACCTCAGATGCTRAGGATATAAAGACATCACATTTATGCTTTATATTTATTTGTTATGACATTGCCCTGAAGAAAACTAACATTATTGTTAAAAGAGTAATACACATCATGCAGTGAATGATAGCTTGATCTGTCATGACAGAAGGCACAAAACTTGTGAGAAGTCTGTTATCTTCAAACTTGGCTCCTTGATCCTCTTGTAAAAAATGTGTTCCATTTGTAACAAGTGTAATTAAAACCATACTGATTAATTCAAGACATAACCAAACATCCTAAATCCTGTGAATAGTTTACATAGCTTTGTGTAGTCTGTTGCTTTACTCATTCTGCTAACTACTTGGAAAATTCAGCCTCATCCTCAGATGCAAAATTTAGACACACCATGAAAGATCCTGGTAAGTAAAATCATTTTTAAAAGAGAGAGAGAGAGAAAATTAGTGCAATTGCAACCATTCTTCATAGAGTAATCTCAAAAGAGGTTGAACTTCAGGGCAGGAWCCATGAGAAAGCTCTGCAGTGATACCAAAATTCTGCTTCTACAGAAAGATGGCTGATTGGAATCTTCAACATGCAGAGGACTGATCGAGTCCAGATGAAAGTTAAGTACATTGCAATAACTACTGCATATAGCCTTCAGACCCTGATGTGCTTTGTGGAGTGCAAGATGCAGATTTTTTTCTCTAAATTCACTATTCCAAAAAACCAGCTATGCTAAACAAACCCTCAGAACCACAGYGATTAAGGTTATGTCAACACCTCTCTGCAATTTTTCTAGGGACTACAGTTAAATTAGGAAAAATTTACCCCAGCCTTGCATCTAGTTCAAAGATAAATCAAAGTTTACCTAATTTGGAAGAGAGAAACTCTCTGACAATTTATCATGCACAAGAATGAAGGGAAAACATAAAATTAATGATGTTTTAGGTTCTATTTTGCAYATACTGGATAACAAAGATATTTTTAGAAAAAATCCCATGCAACTTCAGTACAACATTTCCTCTAGCTATTTGAGGCAACTGTACTAACTGCCTTGTAGATGGACATTGCCTAGAAAGTATCATTCCAAAAGCTTAAAAAACCCATTAATACACTCTGCTTTGACTGCAGAAGGAAAAATTATATCCCCTCCTGCAGTAATCCTTTTAAACATGCCTTTCATGCAAACAAACATCAAGAAGATATCTGTCAGTCCTTGGGCTAGAAGCTCTACTTATATGATCATTTTGAGTGGAAGATGCAGATAGGGATGAGTGAAGAGTAGAACTCTGTCCCTTGTGTTTTGGAATGTGAAGAGGGATAGATGTCTTATACTTTAGAAGAGATAAAACCTCTGGTTCTGTGAAAAACAACAGAGGGTCAGAAAAAAAAAAGGTGTTTAGATAAAGGAAAAGGGAATGAGAGGAAGCCAAGCACAGCAATGTGTCTCTTTCTCCCCTGTTATCCCTGCAATGCACAGTATCCTTGCTGTGCAGCCTTCCTCTGTTTTTTGAAGAGTGGGTCTGACTCCCTCTGCATTCTTGTCATGCTGTAAGTGTAGGGGGGCAAAGGGGTGGGGATATTTTTTTAAGTATGGAATTTGTGCAAGGCTGACAGCAAGATTAATAGAGGGGACCATAAGGATTCCTGCTGAGCACTCTATTAAGCCAATAAGCACTGAACTAAGGAAAATTTTCACAATGCACCATAATGGCTTCTGAACAGATGTTCTGGTCTACCGTGTCCAAACACTACTTTTGAAATAATTTCTAAAGTTGGCTCCTCCTTATAAGTAAGTTCTTCCAGTTTTCACTATATACCAAGTAAACATAGTAAGTCAACAGCTGGGGTTTTATTTTCCTTGTTTATAAGCAGAAGTGTTTTTCACCTTAATATTCTTGCCCACATTCGTATAAATTTTAGTTTTCATTTTTCTACTGTACCTCATGTCTCTTCCCTTATGCATGCCCAGTTAGTCTTGTTTTCCTTCCTTGGCTATGCTTTACATCTTCTTCAGAATATTTGTTTTTCTTCAGCCTTGTTGTTCTTTCTTTTTCACTGTTCTTTCCTGATTTACAGCAGATCCTTTTACTCCCTCCCAACCTTGCCCTTACTCTGTTTCTGCCTTCAGCTTAACCTCCTGTTCGTGAGCCCATACGCTCTAATTTATCTTCCACTCCAGTGCTTGTTTCAGTAAAATTTAAGAATTTTTTTTCTCCCCATTCCAGTATTACAGAGCATGGGAGTTCTGGGACCCTTAAAAAGGCAGCTGGTCCCATTTTGTAAGGAAATCATGCACAGGTGCTGGGAATCATCCRGGGCTGACGGGTTTCCAGCCCCAAAAGTCATAGAAACTTATGTATATGTTTGTGACTGGGGAAGGCTTTAAGTTTTTTCCTTTCCTCTGGGAGGGAGAGGATTGAAGCAGCTTAGTAAAGACAAAGACAAGGACTGGGAATGGCAGTAGATGAGAGAGGCTCCCTTCCCATGACACAGTAGCACCATCTGAACTTTGGGAAGTAGTTAGCAGTTGCCCTGGATCTTTYATAGTTAGATTACTGCCATATCTGAAGTTTGGCATTCAAGGTACCCATTTTCTAGCTGTATCAGCAAATTGTGTCTGTGACTGCCCTTGTTAACAAATGGCAGAAACAGAAACAAGACCAAAATTCTTTGTAAGAATCAAAGGAAGAGTATCAGACTAGAAGATTTACTTCTAAAAGAACACGTGAGGATAATCTTGACAGGTGGTGGCTATGTGTACATCTATATATCTTGAAAATGGCTGTGGCAAGCTAACCTTCAGGCATGAACAGACCACTGAAGCTGTAATTATTAAATTGATGATGCAGGTTCTAGATCTGATGTCAGAAGSGATGTCTTTTGGTAAGAGAATTCCTCGTCAGGATGATGTAAGACTTTTAAGTATAATTCTTGGTTTCCTGTATGTATTAAGATTTGATTTTTTTATCTCATTTATGGCATGTGATGTCTAATTATCTGTGGAGGTGCAAATCTGAGGGAGTGGATGCTGACCTGGCTTCTGACCTGAAATCTGTTTCCCAAAATGTCAGGTGATGAACTAAACCCACAGTTCTCTTCATTCAATCATATAACCAGTTAGAAAGGTTCAGGCAGAGTTTGCAGTTTTCTGGAAGCCACTATGATTGTGGCTTTTGCCTGCATAGCATTGACTGCCCCGTCTGATATACTGAGGTTATAATATAACAGTGTGGTCACGGAGGAGCTCTAAAGCTCATCAGTCCCACCTTGTCTAAAACAGAAACCCTGGCCCTAGTAATATGATTGTCTGATATAATGAAAAGTGACTGATTCCTTTTCTTATAAAATGACCTATAAAACTCAGTGAATTTTCTTTTAAACTGATGAATTATTATCACTGTTGAGGTATCTGGCTGTGATACAAACCCTGAGCTTTGAAATTACTTTTGCATGCTGCCCCATTTTATATATGTATTTGTTTTTTAACAAAAGAAATATTCTTAATTGTGAATTTTTGCTTGCATTACTTAACACAAATTCAGATGCAGGATAATAAGATCTGAGCTAAATAAGATTGCTAGTATATTCATGAATTCTGCTGCATCTTAGACTTTTTATTACATTTCCTTCATAGAAGTTGTCCATGCTTTTCTATTTTCTACTGCTAAGTGGTCAGTTGAAATTTCAAAAATAAGTGGAAGTCCTCATAAGAAGTGGATCTGCACCTACACATCAAAACCAGACAACAGACAATAGTGCTAATGAACTGCTTTTGATAGCGCATACCAAAATTTAGCCGTTCAGTGTGAAGAGGCATTTCTCAGACTGTTCCTTAGATTTCTGCACTTGAGTAGCAAAAAAGAAAGCAGTATTTCAAAGTATTTCCTTTTCACAGCCACACATATACACTTATCTTACCCATTAGTTATTTCTCAGTGTTAAATGTGATGAATTATTTCACATGAGAAAATTAAACAAAAAGCTGACAACAAGGGCAATGCACCCCTGTCTCTCTTGCCCCTGAAGAAGCAGGAGGAACTAGGCAAAGAGCTGCAAATTTATAAGAGTTCATTTGGTTGACTGAATAGATGCTCTTTAATCCCACCATGCTCCATATTTTCAATCAAAAAGCCAAGCATTTAACAAAGGCTTTTGCCCTGAATAGAGGTATCCTGGAAATTGCCTGTTTCCTGTGGCAGCGGTGAGATTCCCAGCCACTTGAATTGTATGAGTCAGAGCTCTCAAACAGGTCTGTGTGTGACTGCCAGTGGCAGTGTGGCAGTGTTTTTCTTAGCAGCTGGGGCAGTTTAGAAGTTATAATGGAAAGATTTTCAATGACTTCTCAATTATATCTGAATATGCTCGGAGTTCTGCTTTGATGTTGCCAACATCATATATGAAAGTATCTGAGTTTTCCAGATGTTTCCTCAATAAAGTAAAGCATTTTAGCTCCCAATGACCAAATCTTCCCTTATATATTTAAAGCTCCTTTCCAACCACAAAGGAAAATCCTAGATGAATTAAATCAATAAAATTACAGTTATACAATTCTGTTATCTGTGTCCAAGCTGGGCTGAAGTTCACAGCACTGAACAATCTATGTTTGTTAAGATCAAACCTTTTCCTGGATGGGATCTACACTGAAACCTGTTCTCTTTGTACCTCTTGGAAATGCAGATATGTTCATCTCTTGGTGACTTCTAAAAGCAGTTTTCGGCTGAGGGGAAGATCAAGTATTTTGCTTTAAGTACAATTTTTAGGCTCCCAGTTACCACAGCATTCATATTTCCTATTAAGTTATTTTTAAAGTCTAAAACAATGAGGTGTTAAATACAGTTTTAGAAATAATCAGAATGTTTATAAACAAAGTTCATGAATGCTGGATTGGATGCTGGATGCTCCTCAGAGAAAAGGACAGACATCTTTGCAAAGAATATTTCAAAAAGCAATTGAGAGTAAAGAATTAATTTATCTCTCTACTGCTTTTGTGTCTCAAGAATTCAGAATTTGAGAACTGCTGTCATAAAATACCCATTTTTGAAAGGGCAGCAATAGTATTCACAGGTTTCACCACTCACAAAAAAGTTTCTAACCTTCTCTTGAAAAAAAGCCCTTTTAGTGCCTGGTAAATTGAAATTCCATCAACAAGAGAATGACTTTAACACAATATTGAATTAAACTTGCATTACTACCAACTACAGATGGAACTTCATCTGTTGTAACAGCTACAATATTTAAGAAGACTCAGTCATTGCACTGAAAATATTTAAGCAGCCTTCCATACATTTTCTGTGTGTCTTAYGGTAACCACCAACCATAACAAAGACTTAATGTCTGTATTTTCACCCTAATAGCAAAAGAAGATAGTCAGTTTTCAAAATACTTTGAAATGGATCATTTACAGGTTTACTCCTGTCACTGTTTTACAGAAAAATTTAAACATTTCTGCTAAAAAAACCCCGTAAATTACTATTATTAAAATAATATTATTCTTTTAATGTTTAAATGAAATCATTTCCCAGCACACGTGGTATCGTGCATTTATGAAATTTTAAAATATGAATAATTTTTTTTAATACTTAAGGATGAACTCTGGTGTTGCTGAGCCTGATTACAAAACACTCATTGATACCTCTGCTGGTCAGGATTTCGCTTCAGTCTTCTGGGCTCTCATCCAATACATTTTGGCCTATGGTGCCCTTTGGGGATGCTCCTAAACTTCCCTCCAGCCACATTCAGCAGCAGTTACTGACAAAGCCACCTCCTTTGGAAATACAGCAGGGAATTTATATTTGTGTATGCAATTGCTTCCATTCCATCTGCAAATACAGTTGAAAAATCAGCACTCTTTTTAATTTTTTTTCTTGCAGATTTGCACTCTGAACTTGTGCAGAGTTAAAAGTGGTAATCATAGAACCACGTAATCTATTCTTGGGATAACTTAGAATGTACCATAAGTWTCTATAAATGATTGATATATCAAATTGACATATCAAACTTCAGATTGATGCAGCAAGCACATTTGGAMTTTTTCCTTTTCCTGATGAATAAAGTCCCAATGTTAGGGAAGTTTTGGGTACTTCCTTTCACAGGTAAGAAATTTCACTTAGGCTAAAAAACGAGGTTGAAAATTCAGTTGAGAATGGTCGACAGTTTTGTCCTTGACCAGAAGAGGTCACCCTTGTGTGCGGCATAAAGTGAATCTGAACCCCCTTTACCCCTTTTTCTACTTCATCAGAAATCAGAGGCTCTGGTTTAAATGAAAGATATTGTATCCAACTTTTCTTGAATTTGGGGAAGTTTTGGAACCCAGGTTGGATCCAGGTTCCTGGCCTCAATCCTTGGTTTTCTGAGCAAGGTGGTTCTGCTGGYGGTTCAGGTAATTTCAACCTCTGCCACTGCCTGAAGGTCTTCACTTGTTCCTTCCTGTGAGGAGATTCACATAATATCTCCAGCTTGTGTGGGTTTCAATGAAAAAAAAGTGTTTATGAGATCAATTTTGATATGTTAATTGATACYATGTGAAAGGTGAAAAGTGATTTTAAAGATACAGATTTCTTTTATTACTTTATATTCATTTTTAACTAATTGCTTTTAATCTTACAAAACATGTCTTTAAAACAAGAATCATTATAACATTTGTTTCCTCCCCTTCTCTTGAGAATTTGAAATTTAAGAGATGCATTCTTATGGGTACTGTAYATTCCTCTACTCCCTAACTGGGTGCAGAGGTTTCTAATGCAAATTCAGTCCATCCTCCTTCTCTCTGGGCACAAAATTTMGACTTCTCATCTTAKATTTTTTTTTTATTTYTTTTCCTTCTTTAGAAGAAAAGCAGTGTCCTTTCACACATGTAACCAAGACCTGGAAGTCTGCCAGCATYTGTCTGACTCATCATTTTCAAAGGATGCTGTAAATGCTGGGAATCAAATTCTAGCTGTGAGACTGGAGGTAGACACTAGAGTGCCAAATTCCATTGCCACTTTACCATTTGAGCYCAAATAAGCAAGACAAGCAAAAAGCAAAGCAGCTCTTTCTGTTGTTATCCTGCTACCAATCATCACAGAGCCAACACGGCTCTTTATACTAAGAATATGAATAATGTACAAAAGAATTTTAGAAAAATACCTTTAGGCTAGAAAACTGAGACTAATCATAATATTGTTTTTTATGAAAATAAGACTTGCTTTGAAGTATTTATGCTACTTCCTTACTATTCCCTTGGCTATATTTTGTTTTCATAATGTTTATTCAGTTAACTTACTTTTTTTTATACTTGTCTGGTCTTAATACCTTCTCTTTTCCCCCTTTCTTTTGATTCATGCTTTTTTCAGTTTTCTCAGGCTGATTTATCTCTGTCAAGTATTGCTTCATATTGCAAGGCATTGGACATAAATCCATTACTTATAGGATGTCTATTGCTGCAGAAAAATGTGCTTCACATGGAACTTGATTTCCCCCAAATTTAAACATTATTATCCTTTTATGGAACATGAAGATCAATCATTAAACAGAACAAAATATAACCTAGGTGTTTAATTTTAAAACCTATAAAGTCCTGAAGTCATAACCTTCAATACCTATGCAGATTAAACATGTGACTTYCTTGAACCCATCTTTCTTACATGCACCCATGTTTCTTACAATGGCTATGATGAGACCTTGGTTAATACTACTGTAATATATTTTGAATGTTGCAAAGAAAGTATTAGCATGGTATGAATKCAGACAATCAAAATCTACTGGCATCATAGTTATAAGAGGATAATAATCTCACTGGATATATTTGGAAACAAATTACTTCTATCTCTGCTGCTTGAATATGATGTAGGGATGGAAAATATCTAAGCAAAATTATTAGTGTTTAWATTTCTATGTCTTGTGGCTACATACCTTGTGGTAGAGAACTTCTTACCTCTATTTACTCAACTTATTTCTTAGATTTGTACTGTCAGATAGCTCCCAAGTGGAACTGAAATTTTATGCTTTTAGTCACTTCTGCCACACTAAACATATAAGCTTAAATCCCTGAAGCTAAGGACAAAATTTCTGTTCATCTTGGTAGGTTCAAGATTTCACCCCAGGCATCTTGGGAAACAGCACTTGCACTTCTTAACACCACAAYATTTTTTGACAGTAGGTAAAACAAACACACTTTAAAACTTGYTGATTTTAAGCCACATTACTCATCAAAAGTCTTTCTGTATAGATTGAAAATTTCTCCAATTTCTCCTCTGTTTTTTGAGTTTTGTTTTTTTTTTTTTTAATAAAGGGAAATTGGAGGTGTCTGTATACTAAGTAAAGAATGTAAGTGATATAGCATTCATCAAATTCTTTAATTTAAGTCTATTGAAATAATGGTTGTAGGAGTATATTAGAAACTGATTGAAATGTCAGACTGAACCCGTAGTTGGCCAGAGTGAACTGTCTCAACATCTTCTTAAAATCACTGCATGTCCTTTCCTTCAAGTGYTGCAATTTGAAACTTGAATAATATTCATCCAAGGATTCATATTTCCTTCAATTAAATGCATTTACTAATAAGTTAAGTATGTATAAGACAGCTTAGCTGTTGACTCAAAGGTGTGTAGGCTAAGAACAATACTCCTACATTTACACGTTTAGTTACTCAAATAAGGAACTAAAACTGGATCTTTGTTACATATTTCCTACAGAACTTCTCTAAATCTAGAAATTTGCATGCATTGCCAGGTTGGAAAGTCAGCAAATTACTTATTCACCTTCTTTTGCTTAGTGTATGCACACATCTTCTATCACACAGAAAGCAATTAATTTTTCAACCAAAAAAAGCCATTAACCTGAAAGAAAACATGTGGCTACGATCCAAGGAGCTGTGAATTGCATGCATCACCTTGGCCTGAGATGGGAATTTCTGCTGAATGCTGGACAGTGTGAAAGATACAAACAAATACCCTTTGCAATATTCATCACGTCCTTKATRGATTGAAAATTGAGCTCAGTTTCTACTGAATTTAAATACACCAAATATTATTTTGCTTACCAATAACATCAGGCATTTTTTGCTTAATATTTCATCAAAATATTGACTTGGTATTGTCAGCACACATTCAAAAAGCTCAACATCACAATGTCACGCTTATGACATCATGCTCTCTCAAAAGAGCACATCTCCCAGGGGCAAGATTCAGCCAACCTCTGCTTCAGAAGCAGCAGTTCTCCAGCAGAGGCTGAACTCCTGCAGGAGTCCTACAGCAGCCTGCAGATTCTTCTTGGACACTCCAGAAGATGATTCCCAGAATCAGATTTCCTTCTGCCTTGAGTAGTTAGCAAAAACTGTCTGACCCTTTCCCCACCACAGAAAGCAGTGCACTATAAAAATCCATGCTTCTTCTCTAAAAAAAAAAAACCAACAAGAAAACCAAGACAAAATAAACCAAACAAAAAACTCCAAAAACAAAACCAACCAACCAACCAACCAAACAACAACAACAAAACTAAAAAAACCTAAAAAACAAAACAAAACACCAAAAAAAAACCCCAAAAAATCATCAAGGAAAATAATTAACTTTTGCCATGAAAAACATCTCCACAATTGGATCTATTTCTGTATTTTGAGAAAAACATTGAAATTTCTTTCCACGTGATAACATATGTTTTTTGAACTTTTGTAGCATCAACACTCATCTGACTAAAGAGTTGATAGGCATCTGTGTGACTACATTTGAGTAATTTAAAAAACCTCTTATTTTCAGGAGGGTCATGAATAGCTGTCTTGCTCCTACTTACTGTCCCTACCTGTACCAGGTGATACTTCCTTGCATGGCCATGCATACCTTGAAGGGTGGAAATTTTTCAATTGAGGTAAATGGAAGACAGAGAAAGGATGGGTGGATGCTAATTTTTTAATATATCAATTTATGACTGAGACATTAGTCCTGTGTAAAAYAGTTACCTTGTATTACAGCTGTATCTTCGCCGTGACTGCAGAGCTGGCCTTTGGTCTTGTTTTAGGTACTGTTTTAAAACCAGTACAYACAGCACAAATATACTTAAAGACTCAGGGATAAATTTTACCAAGGGAATAAAATTTTAAATAAAATCAAAATCTTTGGCATATCAGAAATAGCAGGAAATATATTTTTTTAACAAATTCTATCCTCAATACTTTCRCAAGAAGGACTTCCTCTATTTTTTGCTATGCCTATAAAAAATATTCAACTATGGAAAAAATAATATCTAATCTAGAGATATCATACCAAAGCACAGGCGCTGAAAAGTTGTGTTACTAATGTATCGAAGTATACAAAAAGATTAAAACAAAAATTATAAAATTAGTCAGAAAACAAGAAAAAGCAAAGAAAGGCAAGAAGAAGAAGACATCACACCACTGAGGCAGAAGACTTTTTTTTAGAAATGGCTGAATCTTGGGTAACATGTTAGTTAGGAGGTAGATGAATATGTAAACACATTTGGGGATTCAGTTTTGCAACAACTTTTCTAAGTGCTACAGTATATAACTTCTAATCAGGCTCTTATGACATTTTCCATTTAGTCCTTCTCCTTGTTCTATGAACAGTATTTGAGGAACTAGAGAATTCAAATACAAAATGTAAACATTAATTTACTGATCTTTGATGACAATTTGATCATTCTCCTACTACCAGAGCAAGCATTTTGGATGTTGATGAGCAATTTGATGCCAAATTTAGTGTAGTCAAAATGACAACAGACAYGTTCACGAACAAGTCTGCAGTTACTCTAAAACTACTGACCTAGGTAAAATGTAAGTGAACAGGGAGAAGGTACAAGATGTTAAAGWGTGTTTTATTTTGAAATCAATCTTCTTTAGCTAAGATAACCTAAAATAATACTGGTATATGGAGCACCTGAAGTTGTATAGTGGTGTTTTTCAGAAGTATTGAGAAGAATTAGGCATCAAGGTACCATTGAAATTAAATCATTGAATGGGGATTGGGAAGATAGGCAGCTGTGGATTAGTTTCCTTTCATGACTGCCACCTAGCTCTCCCAAAATAGACACACATAACAAAACCAGAACAGCCAATTGAATTAAACTCCAATCACAGGAAGTGTGATTGCCTTACTATTTATTTATACAGGCAATCTCTTTGTTAAGAAAATACGTAAGAATGGAAATACATAGGAAAGTATGCACAGTATGTCAAAGAGGAAAATCTGTGCCAGTTCCTTACCAATTGTTTCTAGGGAGAGGCTTTTTGCCTTCCTCCTGAAAACAGGAGGCAGGCAGGAAAGTGGGTCAGGCTGGGAGCTGCAGAGGGGTAGCCAGCAGGCACAGATGGAAAAACTGCTTCTGCACCCTCTTCTGTGCCCTCCCCTTGCAACACTGTAAGTGTGGTCAAATATGGAGAAGCCAGAGGGAAAACTGCATTTGTCCATGCTAAAACTTAGCTGCAGTGCAAGAGTTCAGGAGTGAGTTCAGTTGGAAAATGTAGTTCAGCTTCTCTAAGCTGAAACAACCTTGGCTACAGAATTAGAGAACTGTTTAGGTTATAGTCATCCACATACSCCCTGTGATTTAGGTGAAGCAGAGAAGCTGGCACATCCCCTCAAGGATTTAGAAAATTAAACTGAAGGATCAAGGCAGCTCTAACATTCTAGCTGGTGAAGGTCTCACCAGAAGGCTTTGTAACAGTCTGTAATGTCTTCAAGCATTGCAAAGAAAAAAAGCAGGAAAGTTTGTCCCTCATTGCCTTTATTACCTATTSCTACCTCCATTTCACGTTTCCACCACTGGGTTGTGTTGCCAGTGCAAATTTCAATGAAGACAGGATGGCAAATATTTTTACTAATTTCCTGATATTCCTGTGAGATGCACCCCATTCCAGTGTCTGTTGAATATAACTGTCATAAAAAAAAAGAGTTGGAAAAAAAAAAATCTATTATTGTTTTAGAAGTCCCACAAACTATTATGCATAAAATTAAAGAAATTATTTTAGGCACCAGAAACTTCATAAAATTCTCTGACTAATCTTAGATATATAGATGGGGGTTGGTTAACATGCACTCATAGCTCAATAATTGTTGAAACTCTTGCTCATTAAGAACAATAAAAATTTATGAGGGCAGATATTTGATTATGACCAYGACTGAATTAAAGGGTTCTCTGTCGTAGATTTTGAAATTCAGTGTTGAGTTTTTTTGCCCTGTTCTCCTCTGTAACATTTTTCCCCACATGTAGATGGAGAAACATAACAGCTGATTTAACATATACCATGCTCTGAAGGATGCAGAGCTGTTTAAAAGGACAGTCCAGGATCAAAGTGCTGCTGTTTCAGCCATACACTCAATTTTTATCTTCACTTTATTTCCACTGTCAGCAGTAAAGACACCAAATGTATTTCCATCAGGAGATCCCTCCTTCTCTTAGCTTACTCTTAGATACTTCTTCTCCACCTGAATTATTTATCCTTTAAACCAGATAGGCACTGGTTCAGAGCCAAGGTATTGGAAAATTTGGTGTATTCTATTGATCACTTTCATCTGTCTCTGCAGAGCTTTTATTTCTATCCCAGTTTCTAAAGGGACATGTTATACTCCAACTCTTTACATTAAAAAAAAAAAAAAAAAGTGGATTTTGTACGACGAAAGATACTGGATTTATATTATGATTGCCTCACTATAAGACTTKTGTTCTGCTTGGTTTTGTATGATGCATTGAAATGTGTATCATCACATACAATTAGCTGGTACTGAATCAAAAATAAATCCTTTGTCAGTGTGGCTGGTAGTTATGATGACTTTTGTGGGAACAAAGTTTTGATTCCTTTCTTTGACCTAAAAGCTAAAGTTCATGGCCTTATGTAGACAGTTGATTACAGACTGATTTCTTCCAATATGTAGCTTTCTACATTAAGAAAAAGAAAAAAAAATTGAGAGAACCTTAAAGAGAATGAGATGTAATAAAATATCTGAAATAGCTTCTTTTTCAGCATTCTAAGACTAAGATTTGGATAATTTCTTGCTATTTTTCTTAGCACTCTGACAGATGTTTGCCAATGATAAAACATGMTATACACATTTTATCTGTTTTATCAGAATTTACTGGCTTACAGGAGGAGGGGTAGAAGTAAGCATGCTTTTTTACCGGAGTCACTCAAGTTCACAGATCAACATATTAATTCAAGTAWTGAAAGACAGCAGAATAATGACAACAAACAAACCTATGAAGGAATTTTGATGAGGGGAATTGTTGTGTTGTGTTGTTATATTGTTCTGCTCCCCCCTGCCTAAGTTGGTTTGTTCTGTTCCCCCTATGTTACAAATGGTTCTGCCCTGGTTCTCCCTCCCCTTACTGTTATCTATCAATCAGCCAAACCCCTCCCCAGTTACCCTGGTTACCTTAGTTACAAATGTATTTCTTTCCCTTGGTCCCACCCCAGTGCCTTGCCAGTCACTCCCTGCCACCACCTTTTTCTCCAGAACTTTCTGTGCTGGGCACGGAGTGATTGGCTCAGGGGCTGGGGCCCCTCCTTCCAGTAGTTTTAATTGGTTCTTTTTGTATGTCTATCTTATGTACCCCCCCCTCCCCCCCTGGATTCCCATTTGCTACTAAGTTGGTTCCACCCCTACCTCCCACTCCCTTTATAAGTTCATGAACTCCCAGCTCTGTTTTCTTTGGTTGTTGGCTTCCCTGGGACTTTTGTTGAAACATGGACTTGCCCCAGTTGGAGAGCACTCTTTATTTCCCGTTGTCCGCAGCCTTCCTTTGGCTTCGTCCTGCCCCTGGCAGCGTTGCCAGACGTATTACAGGATGCTTGCCTGAGGCACTGCCCTGGAGCGAGGCTGTCGGGTTAAGTGTCCCCGCACTGCTAGTGGTTCCTGGCCGACTAGCTGGGACGGACCTCTCTCACGCCGAACCACTGCAGGGAATACATCTGTTGTGGTATATTCAGCATGAGCRGAAAGGCAAGGCACACAGCCAAAGGTACTAATGTCATAAACCACTGCAGATAAATCTAGTGGAACCTTTAGCTTCTCTGCAGTTTGATCCTCAAAGAGCAGATAACCTTTTACAATGGATAGAACTGACAAAATGCATTGAATTTCTTTCGTTTGGTTTTTTAGGTTTTTTTTTGTTTTGTTTTGAATAGAGACATTGAGTAGGGAATAATTTTTCTGGGTTACAGGAAACTTGTTTGGTCTGGAAGCTCCCAAACAGAAAGGAAAAAGGAGCTGGATAGCTCTTTTTTACTATGTCACCCCATCCTCAGTTAGATCCAAGGGGGATGTTATCCACCCAAGAACCACCACTGATATTTTCCTCTGTCCRCTTCTGCAGCGCCATAATTTGCTTGTCTTCAACAGAGGTACTTATGCTTTTACAGGCAAAAATGAGAGGAGAATTCAGTGATGATTTGCCTGAATGCTGGACTAAAAATAGAATAAGCAGTAAAATAAAGTGTGTTTTTGGATTTTCACACCTATGTGGAGTATTCAGCTATGAGTATTATAAGCAAAACAAWGTGGACGCCATAAAAATCAGTAAACAATTCAGAATTTACTGGGATTCCAACACAATGGGAACAATTTTATYTAACCCAGCAAGCTGTGGACCAGATGCTAAAGGTGAGTTTCATGCTTTCTGCTGTCAGAACAGGTTTCTGTCCTCCCCTATGCTACTCCTTYTCACCATACATGTCTGTTGGCTTTTTGTCAATGAGGGCATTTCTTTTTCTCCACAGTAGACTARTTAAGATATCAGTAAAGAAACACCATTCCCTCCCTCCACCACCCAAGTAGATAATTTCTGATCACTGGCCATGTATCAGATGAACAACAGTGAGGAAGATGTGAGGGCTTTGTGGCTGAGGAYGGGAATCCAAGAAACTGGTGACTTTTTTTGGTAGGGAAAATGTATTAGGCTTACTAAACTCTGATTTGAAATCACAAACTAAAGCTTTAGTATGGATTTTGAAAAGAATGAAGAAGATAGAACTTGATACAACAGAACAGTACTAAGCACTCTGGCCATAAACCAGCCAATGACATGACCCTAAGTTTAGCTGTGARGAGTATTGGACTTCACTCCTGGGACAAAAAGGAAATAATTCCTGYAGATTCCTAATTAAATCCCACAATATATTTTTATTTAAAAACATAAAAATATGGATATTCTTTTCMATTTCTGGCAAAAGAGAGGAAGGAATAAAGCATTTTCTGACAATTGGGCTTAAAGTTTTGTACAAATTGCAAAAGCTATTGAGTACAAGAGCTCAAAATATGACCATTTTTAGAGAAAATATGAAACTTTAAAATAAAAATGAATCAACATGTCTTTATTAATTTATTAAACAATCTTCAAAACAGTGCTAGTTTATTTGACTGGAAGATACTTCATGATGCTCAGTAGCCTGAATCATAATCATAAGAGAAGATAAGAGACTAATACTTTTTCTCAGTGTTTTAGCACTGATTTGAAGAAGCCAAAGTGGTGACTTGCATCTTGTTAGAAACCTAACAACTGAAAGTTTTTGTCTGTGAATCAAAACAATTAATATAGCACTGTAACTGCAACATGATTAATCACAGTCAGCACTCTGCAGCTGCCACACAGGGAAGCTGGCCAAGCAAGCCCACCAGCACTAGTCTGGTGACCTGACCTAGTGTGATGAATGAGAGGGCTCCAGTTGGTGAAAGACAGCAAACCTGGCCCTAAATGTAAGGGAGTGCAATTCCAAGGTACGTGTGTTTGACAGCCAAGAAGATTGTCTCACTGGATACCTGAGGAATTGCATAAGGGAAAGTGACATGTTCACGATTTGTGTTAAAGCATAATGACTGATTTATGCTTGTAGAGCAGATAAATAACAGATTGAAAGCAATGACTATTTTTTTCTCATGCTGCCAGTGGTGTTTCTCTGACAGTCCTATATTTCTTCTGGGAAAGTCAGTTTTAATACTATATCTCAGGTAGGGATTCCAGACATACCACACATATTAGCTGAAATTCCATTCCATTGCTCATCCTCCTCTGCCTGTCTGCAAAGCCTACGTATTTCCAGTATTCCTCATTTTTCTTGAGTTCAATTGTACTTTACAGATGCTGATCAGATCATGCTCTGTCAGTCCACAATAACATCAACAAATTGAACTGCCCTTTTTTTAGAGGGCATACAATGTTGATTTCACAGATGTGTATCATTAGGCAACTAGTCACACAAAAATGTGCACTTGAGGTCAAAGCCTACACAATCTTTATTTTGTTTCCTTCTCCCCCATATGTGATCATTTGTGCCTCAGGATGCTGCAGCTCTTTTTTATCTCATCTGCTTCAAACACAAAGCAAGTGTGGTAGCTGCCAAAACCTGCATGTTCTGTAGCTTCACAGCTGTGATACATATGCTTGAGTGGCAATGACAAGGGAACATCATACTAAGTGAAGCTCAAAATGAGAAGCTCTAGGCCACCACCAACCAAGGGACAGCAAAAATGATGAGATGATCAACTAATCTGATCTTAAAGAGTCTTTAGAGACAGAGGGAATCATTCCAAATATTCTGCAATGCAATTAGAGAAGGAAAGTGAAAGCAGAGGAARTGCTACTGCAGTAAATATCACTCTAATAAAAGGAAGGCAGAAGAGCAAGAAGAATGGTTGTATTGGGAATAGAAAGGGAGCATTTTCTGGTTTGATATGAACATTAAACAACTAARTAAGGATAAAAGGTAAGGACAAAAGTGCTATGGCTAGGAAATCACTGGAGTGAAAATGTTATGTATACGGCGACCTGTATTATGTTTGGAAAATGAACTRCACAAACTGAACATTTAATTATACTTTTAGCTTTCTAAATATAAAAGAAACAGGGATTAGCTGTCAAAATCGTTGAAAATGTTTAGCAAAACCTCAGGCTCACATCTGAATGGTATTATGTCCTCATGAGCTCATGACTAACTTTAAAGCTAGCCAAAGCAAGCAGCACAAGTTTTATTTCTCTGCATATATGAGATGTTATTTCCCACAGTGAAGAAATCTAATGTAGGAATAAAAGAGAAGTATAAAAAACTATGATCTTCTTGTAATTATTGCTTTTACTGATTTTTTTTAACATGTCACTGTCTTCAGCTATAAAGGTCCAAAGATAGAAATTTATATTAATGGTTAAATCCAACAATGTATAGTTTAAACCACAACAGCATTGTTATTTAACTCTGTARATAAAATTTATAAAATAGTGATATYGTTTTGTGAATACTTCCTGCCMGGTCAAAGGGTTGTAATACTTACTCTTTATTTAATAGCAGCAATTCCTAAATTTACCTATTTTAACAAAGTTCTTAATGTTTTCTAATTCATAAAAATTAATAAAGGTCAAAAGGCATGAACAATCTTTAAATTTTCAAATTCCAAACTTCATATTATCATGTAAATTTTTATCGTGTTTAAATCTAGTGAACTTCCTAAGAGACTGATTAAAAAATGAGAATATTTGGACAACTAAAGGTATGWAAAATCCCCTGCAGGAATTCAATGGTTGTGTATAGTAAATTAGACACTTCATYAATTCACAGAAAATCCTAAAGCAGAAGCATCTTGCATTATGCCTCTAGGTATCCATTTTGCCTGCCTATTTTGCTGATCATCAATGATGGGCTATGTTTCTAAATCAAGTTTTGTGCTTTCCTTTCCAAATACCTAAAAGAAGAGATACTCTTCTGCTGATGCAATGTCTCATTCTCTACTGTGAGGTATGGAATTAATTTGCATTCTTATTTGTGCTTTTAATTATTTTCTGAGTTGTATTAATACTAGCTCTCCTGAGTTAAATTGGTTTTTTCTGTCCACATTTTAAACCCCTGTTGGATGCCCTTTTATTATTTTGCAATCTTCCCTCGGGTACATAACTTCTCTCAATTTATTAGCATCTGCAAATTCTGTTAATGAGCTGTTTGCTTCCACCTCCAGATCACTAATGAAGATTAAATAAAGCTGGATTCTGGACTAACCCTTTGTGTTCTGATTCTTCAGGATATCTCACCATTGATTCAAATTAGGTGTCACCAACATAAAAGTGGGGGAACTCTGTGGTTTGAATGTGACTACTTCAGTCATTTTTTGGCTTGGATGTCTGTAAATTTTTTAGAAATTTCATAATCCATAGGCTAAAAAGAATCTTGGAATGAATGTTCTAAGCAATGCTACATGAGAATGTGGGATAGCTGAATAATAACAAATTATAATACACTGGCTATCAACTGAGACTATTTCAAATATAGATTTGATATCTGTCCTGACTCTTTATTAATAACATTCTGTAACTTAAGGAGAAACAACAAYAGAAATAATAAAAGAGGATGTTGAAAATTATTACAATATATAACATACCTTGAAAAGGTTTGGTTTAAGAATCCAAAGAATTGTAATCTGAAATGTGGGTAATCAGTTAAATTACTGTGCTGAAGTAAGTTGCAGTAACAGACAAAGTAGTAACACTTCAGGATAGAAACCCTTGAAATATGAACAGATACCATTGCTGATATAGAGAAATGGGAACACGCATCCTTGACATCAAGGAACCTTAGAAATTAAAAATAAAAGGAAAGGAGTCTGCTACAAAACAAAACTTCAAGAAAAGACTACAGTTTTCTTAGATGTCCTCTATAAGATTGGGGTTATRTGCCACGTGACAAAAATAATCTTTCATGTTATTGTTTGTTTTAATGGTTTTCTGTTCTCTGAAAAATACAGATTTTCTACACTAAAGTATTTAAAAAAAAAAAAGGTAGTTTTTGGCCTTGCGATTTGCATATCAAAATCCTCATATAATCAATAGTCCCCAARTTCATAACATGTAGTTTAGGAATCTTTGGCTAGGGAACATTTATAGGTGATGGATAGAAAAGGCTTTCAAGGGCTTCCACTGCTGCAGCCTTTAAAAGGCACATGTTGCATATTGGAGACCTCTCCTGGCTTACTGGGGTCACTTTCCCAGGGATTAGTTACAAAAACAGAGACAGTTGTTTTATCCTGTCCGTAGTCTTCATGTCAAAGCCCACTTGGGCTTCTTCGAAGCTTCTTCAGTCACTAAATGGCACAGCTCCCCTAGTTTTCTAAACCTCATCACAGGGCTAGATATGGATAGCTCCAAACTAGCAGTGGAAATCTCTCCCAGTGCCTCAAAAGCAAAGTATAAGATATTAAACTGTGTCTCAAGAAGCACTAAAAATATTCAGCTATGAAATCTGGACTCTCACCCAGAACTTTCCAGTTAGGTAAAAACAGGTAACCTATTCTTGGTAAGGCATGTCCATGTCTGCACAGAGTATGGAGACCCTATACTGGGAGCAAACCATCCCTGCTTATATCCTAGACTTCCTAGAAGCTCCTGCAGTCATTTATTTCCCATCTTCAGTTCTCATCTTGTTATACAATGCCAAATAAAAGAATGAAGAATTACATTAGATGCTATTTCCTGTGCTATGTATGGCCACCACCTCCCTTAATAGGATTGTAGTCAATACAGTTTTTCAATGATGAATGGCATAGTAATATATATTTATTCATTTATTTATTTATTTGCTTGCTGGTAGTCAGTTGTTTAGGATTTCTATTTCAATTATCTCTGTGCTGRAATTTATGACTGGAAAAAAGAAAGTCAATGAATAAAAAATTGCAATTCATGTGAGTCAAATTAATACCTCAAACTTCTAGAAAGAAATAGTCAAGAGCCTGGCTGCTCTGTGCACTTCTAAGAGCCCCTGGAGGTTATGATRGACATCAGCTCTGTTGTCATTGTGAATAAGACACTGGATAAGCCCTCCCTGGTATAAATTACTGCATCTGTGTTTGGGCCCCCTAGCTCAAGGAGGATGTGAAGGAACTCAAGAGCATCCAGCAGCACATGACCAGCTGCTCAGGAGCCTGCCACTCAGGAGCAATGAAGAGATCATAGGAGAGCTGGGATTTTTTTAAGGGGAGGCTAAGGGCAGCCTAATAGCAGGCTACAACTCTTTGAAAGGCAATTAACAATATGACAGATTGTTCCTCATTATTGTTGCATTCCCTGAATACTTTYCCTGCAAAATCACATAAGAGTTATAAATCATATTATGATGCATAGGAAAATCTTCTAGACTTTTCAGATTACACATTTGTTTCCTGTTCCCTAACCTGGTAAATCATCCTCCAGAGAAACTGAAATTGAGATCATAGTAACCTCTGTATAAATTCTTGATCTTTTATTTGTTTCCATGAGAAAGGTGAATTTACRGTGACCTGATGCTTAGAGTGAAATTAGTATATTTAAAGGAAAATGTATTCTCTCCATTCTATTATGGAGAGAATACATTTATTCATGGTGAATAATTATGCCTCTATTTAATGAGGAGGCAAGAGGAAATCTRAAGGCATAGCCATGAACTTTGTATAACTGACACAATTTATGAAAAACTACATTGAATTAATAGCAATTTTGAGCTCCATTTTAAAATCCTTAATATTTCCCAATCTCCCAYAGATATAATTTTAAAGCTTCCAAGGCAAGTTGGAAACTTCAGTTGTCCCTAGAAAGACAGAGGGCTTAATGTCAAAGTGATTTAAATTRTGGGATGATTTTAAGAATTTAAAGGCTTATATATTAATCACATTGATATATCTACCTATATCTACACCTGTATCTATAACAAAATCTGTATCTATATATCATTGTTACTTTATGATCTATCAATTCAATGAATGCTTTGCAGACTAAAATATATCAGTACTTTGGTGACATAATATTTTAAAGTAAGACTTCAGTAAATACATTATGAAATATTGAGAAGTAAGAAATTAAGCTTCCTCCTTTCAGTTCCTGAATGTCAAYAGGAGTTTACCATTATTTGGTGTAGGAGATAGGCATCACATCAAGGTGTGATATTTTAGAGGAATGTATCACAAATATTGGAATATAGTGTAGTCAGGGAAAGGAAATGATGAGAATAATTGGGAAAGACTGGACAGAAAAACAGTAAAAAATAGATTTTRGAACAAAGTTTTTGAAAAGAGATCTCCAGCAGACTCTTTTTCTATTAAATTCAAAACTAGCACTACCATCAATCTGACAAATGACATTCAGTAGTGCAGCCAGGATGAAGAGCACAGTGCTGTCATCATGGGCATCGTTTGTAGTGTAAGTACAAGAGTCACACAGGCTTGGTTTAGAGTAGATGCAATTCTCTAAAGTGAATTTAAGTATACCAAAGGATTATTAAAAATGGAGCCAGGAGGATAATCAAGGTAGCAGAAATCACGGCTTATAGTCAAAGACTCAAAATCTATCACTTTAGAGAAGAAAAGCTTCTGGAGAGATCTGATCATAGTAAGTCTTAAGGGACCAATAAATTTCTTAAGAAAGAGCTCTTCAGTATTTCACACAAAAATGTAACARTAGGCAAATGATAGGAGTTACAGCTAGAAAAAATTAAACCAGAATATGTGAAGAATTTTAAGTAGCAAAAGTTAGTACCCATTGTAACAGACTACCAGGAGTATTATGAGTTCTCCATCCTTTAAAATGTTTTACTTCTAGAAGTCATCCTCTTGTTTAAAGAGTTATTAATTAAGGGAGAGACAGGAAGGAAGGTGGACTACATACTCTGAGTGTTTTCTGACTGAATAATTTGTCCCAGTGTATAATTTAAAAATCAGTCTGGTAAAAATCATTGGATATAACACAGATGCAAAGAAATTTCCCAATGGCATTTAAATTTGAATATGATAAAGAACCGTTTGCTCAACAGCAGAAATGTAATCTCTTGGCTTCTCTCTCAAGCTTGGATAATATGTGAGGTATTGCTTGTTAACCTTAAGCAACATTTTATCAAGCTGTGTTTGAAATGTTGACCTGTTGAATGTCTTCTCAAAATTCTCCTTTTCCATCAAACTGTACATGCAGCTCAATTAAAACTGTGGGAACATGAAATATTTTTTAAAGTCCTATAAGCTTGGAAAGATTAGAGAGAGCTTTAGAAAAGTCGTTTCAGAAATCCTCCTCCAACAGTGTATATGCACTGTTAATTAAATATGCTATTTTTATTCTAAATTCATGTAGCAAAAGTGCTCTTACAAGCTTTCCATCTAAACCAGCTGATTCAAATATATAAAGTTCAAAAGAATTTTTTCCTAAAGGGACTGTTTCTCTGCAGTTCAGATCTTTAAGTAAAAGCTTAGTGCAGCTCTCAGTTCAAGATTACGTCTTATAAAAGTTCAAAAGAGCACAGAGTAGATTTAGCAATATATGTTTAGGTTACCAGCCATGTTACTTTTTGCTCTATTTGTTTTCTCACATTGCTTTTAAAATGAAACTTATTATTGAATCTGGCAAGAATGCTGCATTTATCCTCTGAGAAAATGCTTGACTAGCTAAGTTTCACAAGAAAGGGGAACATCTTAGGAGGTTGTAAATTCTAATAAATTTCTAGATTAAAAAAAAAWAATAAAATTGAAAGAAATTTMATATTTTAAAAAATATTAAATACTTTCTACAATAGAGACAGTCCTTATATGCATCAGTTTTATGAGGAACAATGAAGGGGAAAATTGAATTTCTTGAAATTTTCTTGAAAGTTTTATTAACCTATGCTMTTAGCCTGCCAATGTCCAAGTGTCAGACATTACATACAAGGGATCTTCAAAACAAGAGATGGTAATAATTCTCACACAGCAGGCTTTGGGGTATACACATTTTGAATAAGAACTTATTTTTTTCTTTTGAGTTTTCTGTAATCTGATTCCCTGAGAAGGACGTTTCTAAATATCAGATTAGTGGCTGTTAACAATAGATCTCCACCTGGACTAATGACTCAAGGTTAACACAGAATATATTTAGAAGGAATGATGTTGCCTGAAAGAACATGTCAAAGTTTCTTTCAGCTCTGATTCTGTGATACTATGTAACTTCATCTTCAGTGGACATGAGAATGATTCATTTATTTTCCTTTTGCAGCTTRTCTGACAAAACAAAGATTCAAACAAGTCACTATGAACTTTGAATCCTTTCTTTGCTCTCCTTTAGATTTTCCCCTACTAGTGAAAATCTTTTTCAAACCATTATGTCCAAGGTAGGAAAAATACTCRCCAGCACTAATTTTAAAAGGCCACTTAATTTGCTTTGAAGTTATACCCACAGGTGTTATTTGCCTTTCCTTAACAGTGGTGCATCCATGGTTCCCACTCAGCCTTTGATATGCTAAAAATTAAATGTCAGACTGTACATTTGTCCTTGTTGAACAATATTCTGTCTTTTCAAGGGTTATTTCTGCAATTTTAGGGTCATATTGAGTCCCAGCACTGTAGAGTATGGCTGCAGTCACTTCCACTGTGAAAGCTGGGTCTATGTTCCATGAAACTGCCAGTAGTAATGTTCTTGAATAGTTTCCATCCAGATCTTTGTGGAATCCTATTTGGACCATTCTCTTAAGTTGACATTGAACTCCTTCTATCTATCTGTATGCTCATGTCATGGCAGTTTCACCTATTCATGCAGGATGTTAGAAATTTTAGTGGTCAATATATATGACACTACACAGAAGGTCATTAAAAATGTCAAAAGAAGAATAGATGAAATTTGATTATAAAAATGCTTGATTGTTCTTATTTCTATGTTATCTTCTAGTAGTCAAAGTAAGGTGTTTGACTAAGTATTTTTTTCAGGAATGAAACTTAGGCTAATCAATAAGTCATCTTTTTTGCCTTTAAAAGTTTCTGTCTCTGCAAGTATCTTCTTAAAGATAATTTTTAATGGACTCAAGACCACCTGAGAGAATCCTCTAAGTTTTCTGGGGTGATTACATCTCTACTAGTCATGCTAATCTGCAGGCTGTTGTCCTTTATCTGCAAGTTGTCTGTGATGTGGGAATTGGGAATAGTCCAGCCAGAGAAGGATAGAGCTTCACAAAACCCAGTTTATTTTCCTCAAACAAAACTCTGTGCTGCTGTGGCTGTAGTACCCACACAGTAGCAGTCTTGCACCTGCCTTATAGCTCTGGTATTCTTAGGCACTGCTGAAAAACCATCCTGACACAACAGAAGTATTCCCACAGCTGTCATGGGGACCTTTCATCTAACACTTGAAACCTACATAGTGAAAACCAAAAGCTGATGGCTTTCATCTAATTGCCTTTACCTTCAAAGTTAACATCATGCCAGTAGGCCTTTCCTCTGTTGAACAGTCAGGATACAATCATCTAAGTCATCTTTACCTGAAAATCTAATTTATGTTAGACAATTCTTCCCATTGAAAATGGTTTAAAGTTTGTTAATGAAGTACCGTCCTTGCTGCTGCTCAMTGATGGTAATATTAGTTGATCCTCAATAGGGAAAATGAACAAAAGCTAAAAAGAAAGGGTTTTCTTAAATTTGACACTTCAATGATAATTTTTTTAACTGAATCTTTCATAAAGATTACATTTGTCAGATTTGTAACACTGCAAATTCACATGCTGGCTTGAACGGCTGGTTCTGACCACACCCTTTCACTTCTCTCCAAGGATGTTTAAGTCAGGTCACAATTATTTTTATTGTGACATGATAATTTTGCATACTAGCAATTGGGATGATCATTGTTAAGCTGTTACATCATAGCTGTTTATACTCACAGTGGCCAAAATGCAAAGATTCACCTGCTCCTTTGCCAGGTCTCTCAGAGCTCCTGGGAGCTTGGGAAGCCTTGGGGACACAGTCAGTCTTTGCTCAATAAACAATCCTTGAAAGGGTGGGACACAATCACTATTGGGTTCTATCAGCTTAAAAGCCAGCTTTTTTCCATACTTGAATTTCTTACTGAAATTGCATAAGCTAAAGATATTTCTAGAATAATTCTTACAGGTAAATAAACTGGGGAAAAAACCCCAAAACAATGACAACAAAAAAACCCATCCAAAACATTCTAGAAAACAAGCCCTAATTTTTTTACAGTTAGTGCAGCACAAAGTCCGGTCCATGAAGTATGACTCAGTTTAGAACCAAACTTTGTAATGTCATCATCCACTTCTGTATGTTACAGTCTTCACTTCTCTGAATGAGTGTTCCTCTACCTTATTATTATTTGACAATATTTTAGAATCTAAAATCATTAACAGGAATGAGGACTATTTGAAGTACRTTTTAATTCCTTTGTGGCACCACCTTGAAAGCTACAACATGAAAATAATTGAAGTGCCAGAGATTAATACTGTTGTAAATTTTACTTCAGATGATGTAGTGTAAAGAATAGAGCAACCCTTACAGAGATTACAGACAAAATACAAGCAATAAATAAACCACAGAAGTGCAGTGGAAGGAAATTCAAATCTATTATTTTCTTTACATCTTTATTTGCCAGTACATTTTCCAGTCTTTCTGGCCAGCCTAATCTATCTTATATTATAATTTTAGAGTTATTTTAATGAAGAACAAAAAAAGAAATTAAAAAATAYGTGTGGCTGAAAAACCATCATGCAATAGTAGAGTAATTCAATAAGTGATATGTCAGAAATGAAAATTCTTTCACTATTTTTCAGTGACTAAATTTTAAGCTCACATTTATTTTAAACCAAATATCTTGCAATTTTATACTCCGTACTAGTTACCAATTTTATTTTTTAGTGAGATCTACAGAACTGTTGCTGGTCCTGTTGGAAAAAGCCTAGAGGTATAAATATTTCTTATTTAAATACATCAAAAATCATGTCAATATGTGATCTAAAGTAACAGGAAATAAAAATTTTTCCACTTAATAAGTACTTGCTATTTTTTAAWACTAAAATGATATTCACTGTGGGTTTGTAGTACCATTTAGTAAGGCTTCACTTATAAACTGAAGAAAATTTCATCTCATATTTTATAGAGTCCCAGAATAGTTTGGTTTAGATGGAACCTTTAAATGTCATCCAGTTCAACCTTGCTGTGAGCAGGAACATCTTCAGCCAGGTYAGGTTGCTCAGAGGCTCATCCAGCCTGACCTTGAACATTTCCAGGCAGGTGCTGCAGCAAGGACAGGGGAACAGGGTACCACACTAGCCCCGCCTGGATGAGGCGGGAAAGCAGGGGTAGCTAAACACTGTTATCACTGTCCTGAGGGACACTTAAAAATATCCCAGACTTATGTTCCAAACTGAACTGTGTTTGTGGGGCATCACAGAGCCGTTCAGAAATCCTGGGTTCTGCCATCTGCAGCCATTTGCACAAGCCCTTCAGAGCTTGAATGAAGAGGAAAACCCCATTGTAGCTAGACAGAAAACCTTTCCTAGTGTCAGAGTCAGATAAATCAGCTAACACACTTCATCCTGGACTTTGCTGCCATTTTCAAGGCCATAATAAAACACATGAAATAGGTTTCTCTCGACTCTTTAGCCCTTGTGATATTAAAGACTGACAGAAAGTAGTATTTTTGGKGTCCAGCTCAAAAGCAGCATGATGTATTTTTAAATTAGAGAGCACAGTCACAAAATTTGAGAATTATAATAGTGCAGTATATGCTTCAGCTGTATTTTATTACAGTGAAATTGTATATTTCATCAAATAACACAAGAATTGTATTATTTTCTTGAAATGACTTGTCTAATAACACCTGGTACTCTGACCATGATGTGAATAGTTTCAACTATCACGGAAGGAATCTTTCTCTAATATAAATTAGTGGTTATGAATAAGAAGCAAATTTAAAAAATATTTCTTTATTCTTCCTTCAGAAGAATACAAATCTTCACCTTATGAAAAGCAACATGAAGAATAGAAGGTAGAAAAATAAATATATTTTATATAATTGGCATGTTTGAACATCGTTCCACATCATTGGGCTGATATTAAAAAAAAATGCAGTTTTTTTTCCTAACCAGGAGCATCTTTGAAGAACACAGGGTGTGCATAGCTCAGTAGTTTGCAAGTCCATCTGACAGAACACACCAAGAGTTGCAGCTCCTGTTCCTGATTTAAATTGCSAAATACTTAATATTTCCCATTGTGGTGACCCTATCTTTGAATAAGCAGATACAAAACATCTCAGTTCCTCTGTGTCTGTTGCTTTGTGACTTCTTAAGTCAGGCAAAATTTGCAAAACAGGTCTGTACAGGAAAATTTTACTGTTCCTACTCAGGCACCTAAAAAGGTGAGCTGATTTCTCAGCATCATCCAGCATCTGCAGAAAACAAATCAGTTTGCTTTAATTTCCAGTAATAAGTGACCAAGAAACAAAAATTTTGATGCAGAATGATTAGCAACTTTATGCACTCCATACACAATGTAGGCTTTCTTGCTGTCCTGCTGGTTTCATTTTAGTCCTATATCCGTTTTATGGATTTTCTGTTCTGAGTGAACAAGTTATTTCTTYAAAGTTAAAGCTGACATTTTTGGCTAACCTTTTCACATGGCTTCCCTTGCTCTTCTGCCAATGTTCCAAAGCTCAGCCACTAAAGACTTACCCCATAAAAGCTGCGGTGACATATTAAAAAACCCCTGAACATCCTTATTTATTTTCTAGCGCTATATTGATGCATAAGCGGTTGGATGATCTCCACAAATATATTTGCAATATTGTCCTTTCCCACTGAAGTTTCTTGCCAAACATTAGTGTGAGTGACTTGACTGTAAAAGTCACCTGAAACTTTCTGCTTATTAGCTGCTGCAAGGCAACTTGTAACAGGCAAAAGCCCTAGCTRTAAATGCTAAAAAGAATTGTGTGTCTGAAGAAAGCACTCCCAAACTTCAGGTGTAATCATTCCTCATACATGTACTTAGAGAAGTGCAAACACTTCATTATCTTTTGTGAAYCCAATACACACCATTACCCAAGAGGACCCACTTTTTCATCTGGARTGAGATTTCAGGAATGTGGTGCTGTCCATCCACTCCTTTGTCATGCTCTGGAGATTCAGGCATGCTTATATCTCTGCTGTTGCCTGTTAAATCATGCATGAGCTGTGAGCAATTCAAGTAATGACTATCATCTAGATTTCTCACGTTAAAGGGACTCTAGATTTCAAGTCCATCAGCAAAGGATAGTTTTTTCTTTGTACAGGGACTGGAGATAAAAAAATCAGGGATACATCCATGCTAGAGGTRAATGGTAATAACCTGGTTATTACCATTAAATGGTCCTGCTCTTATTCCACAGAGGGAAAAGGAGCAGTGCATATATATACATATGTATATATAGCAGATATTTAAACTCTGGAAAACTCGGGTTGCTGTGTTTGGAATGCAAACACAAAAGAAACCTGTTGATCACTGYATGATGGATGTGCAAAGCTCCAGCAGTTTCAGCTCCTGCAGTACATTAGTTTGGCTCTTTATAAGCTCATTTTGGGTCTTTATAATCTCGCTTTGGCTGTGAGTAGAGCAGAGTCCTGTTGCTGCAGGAGTGAGGCTGCACCTGACTGCAGAAGAGGCAGCAAATAAAAGAAGGTGCCCAAGAAAGTGATACTACATTTTCTTTCTTTTTTCAATCCAGATTTATATGCCAAAGGCATTTAAAAATTTTGAAAACACATACTCTCTTCTGGTGATCTTTTATTTAAAATCGAGACAGTAGCTATTTGTAGAAGATGCAGAACTGAAGCATCTTCATGGGCATACTCTTTGGAAAAAAAAGGAGATCTTTTCAAGGCAGCTWGTGCTAAGACTTTTTCTCATCTCATAAGGTAAATGATTTATTCACCTGGTTATCTTAATGACATGTTTCTGAATACACTCATGTTTGAATTTAAAAATTTTAAATAGCATTCACTGGCAGTGCCCACAGAATTCCAGTTGAGGAATCACTTCTATTGTATAGTATTTCAGAAGGCATCCTTGCAAAGATTAAGATACCATTTTTTTCAGAAATATCCAATTACTGCCACAAGTAGTCTTACAATCAATTAATATTCCCRGACACTCCTCCCTGTTGTCATATGATAAGATCTTTCACATTTTTGYATGTGCTTTCTATGTCTAGAATATGAAGAAATCAGCTTACACTTTTCAGAGAGAATTTTTTTTTTTATAGAATGGGAAGATAATAAGTAATTAGTATACATTATTTATGCAAAAGAGTATAATTTCTTTCTTTGTAAAGAAACTAGATCTAGTTCTGTGTGTTTTATGGACTTGCTATGACTTTATAGAAATGTTACTGAAGCTAAAATTGAAATCAGAGTTTCATTCACATGAAACATATTCAGAGATTGAAAACATKCATTATACCAAATTTCTTTATTTTTCTCTACAATTCAAATAATTTAGTGATTTACTTAATGTAATTAGTTCTTTACAAAAATCTGAGGGTTTTTTTTTTTCAACTGTTTACACAGTGACCCTATCCTGTCATTTTGTGATTAATTTATGCACTTACTCATCTTTGAAAAATTAGGACGTCTAATCAAAATGTTCTTTATCTGTTTCCTAATTTTTTAAAATTTCTCATCAATCTCCACAACTTGCAAGGCAAGAAATAGTGTCCGTTATTAAAGCAAAACACAGAACATACTTTTGAAAGAAGAAATTAGTAAACTGACTTAGTAAAGAAAATAGTACAACTGAAAATCTAAAGATCAACAGACTGACATCTGGTTTTAATCTTTACACATCCATCAGCTACATTTGCAAAGCAATTAAAAACCTCAAAAATAGGTACTCCATGAGGAAGAGCATTTTAGTTTGATAATTCATATATCAATACTCTCTGAGTCCATCTTGCTTTAATTCTGTGGGCTATACATGTTCATAGACACCCAAATTCACACTCATGTGCAAAAACATGTAAAAAATAAAAGCGATCTTTAATAGAGTAATAAGCAACAGAATTATTTACTAATTGGTTGTATTACAGAAATGTGTTCACACTGCTGTACTGTACTTAAAGTCCTTGCCAGTGATTCCAGCAGAAGCCCACTAACTAAGAGCTTACTAATTTGTGATTGTATAGCTGCAGAAAAGACAGTAGCTCTGATTTGAAAATTACCATTTGTTGTAATTAGACAATAATGCAGTCTAATTGCTTCAGATATTTTGTACATTTTGTTAAAAAGAGAGAGAGATGATTATTATGCTCGACTAAGCTTGAAAAAGAGGATATTTACACAAAAAGAAAAGCATAGCTGGCTAATACTCAGAAAAAATTTCCTTTACTGTTCCAGCAGATAATTGATTTGCAATGAGAGCTCTGCTGCTATTCCAATTATATTTCTCTGTTTGATTTTCCAGTAAAAGGGAAAGTAACAGACCTGAGTATAATTTCACCAATACAGACATATATGGGTTTTGGACTTTATCTGTCATGTGTTTGGACTTGGACCACCAGCACCTTGTCTGCACATTTTTGGGGTGTTATTGATGTCAGATATTACCAAAGGGGGAAGGTTAGAAGAACCAGCTTGCTAGTGGTAACAGCCTGGTTCTGGGAATAACCCACTCTTCAATTTTYGTCTTGTGCATCACAAATTTTTTCTACCTACCTGTAATCCTCACAAAGGATTGGCAGCATGAAGGAGGACGCAGTATTTGAATTTGTCTGGTCTTCCATTTCCAGCAAGAGATGTAGATGCCTTTGAAGGTATAAACATTTCTTGGGCTTATACTGAAAAACTGGCAAAGAAAAATGTCACAAATACAAATGTTTTCTAGACTAGAAAACATTTGATGCCTAATTTTTCTGTCTTTAGAGATATGTTGAATTATACAAGCAAAGCTGTGAGGGAAAAGTAAATTATTATTCAGAAGAAAACATGTGAAAAAGTAGTTTCAGAGCATGACTAGGTTTTTGAGGACTGCTTAGTTTCCTGGGAAACCTGCATGGTAGGGATAAGGAATTGAGGGCCATATACAGTTGTATATCATTCTTCCAAACAGGTCAACAGACATCTTAAGAGCCAGTTCAGATAGTTCAGATATGACTAGTGAGGTAACTTGAGGAAAATATGACATCATTTACCTTTGTCATTTACACTTAAGAATAAATWAAGGACTCTGGCCAGTGTACCTTCAGCAAATTATGTCCTACTGTCAGATTTCAAGCATCRCTCTAATGTCCAAATAAAACTATTTGGGTCAACATGTTACCCCTTCCTGCAGTGGGTGAGTTCTGCCCTCAGTGCTGTTTTGTACACAAGATGTCATAGCTGGGATGTTAGACCTTCACCTTGCCTGTGATGTGGAAATAAATACTCAAGTTCCATCATTTATTTAAATAGAAAGTTATTATTGTCAGTCATTGTCTGTGTCTCTTCCTGGAAATCTACATAATCARCAATTCTTAAGACAAAATCCTCAGGTTTTAGTTACTTAAAAAAATTAAAAACCAATCCCAAAGCCCTTTGTGCATTTATTTTTTTTTAATAGTGTCTGTGGGTTTATAAGACCTGTGAATCAACATGCTGATGTAGCATAGTTCAGTGTTTTCCTGCCTTTTCTGAAATAACAGTGATAAAATTTAAAGTGTCACCATTAATCCACATTAAGCTGCTCTGCACCCTTTCCATTCTTAACTACAGGAGAACAGACCAAAAGTCCATCAGTCTGGCACCTTGCCACTCTGAGCAATGCCTAACAATGGCTTCAAAGGGGGCTGTGAAATCCTCAGAGCGAACCTTGCTCCATAGACTGTTTCATGAAGGGGATGAGAAGACAGAAATTCTGTTTCAGTCCATGTGGCAACTGTTTTATCTCCCAAATCTCCCAGTTAAAGCTATTCTGACTTTAAAAGTCTTCTGATTTTAATATACTTATCTTTATCTATGCCTGTAAAATAACCATCAAGATAATATTTAAAAATGATCATAGAAGAGCACCTATGCAGAGTGTGAATCTCACTCATTCAGAGAGAATTACTACTGCATCTTGTTTTACTTATTTCATASAGGGTAATTCAAGGATTTCAGGTGGTTCCTGAAAACTACATTTCTGACAAACAGCATGCAATATTTCATTATAAAATACACTCACACCATCACAAACCCAGCAATCACTCAAAGCCAGCATTGTTTTTCACCTTTACATTTTGCAAAGGGACACCAGAGGGTTAAAAACAAAATTTTAAAAAAATTAAATTGCTTTTGAGCTAAGCACTTGTATGCCAAGTCTCAGCATGGAAGGAATTTTAGCTGCTGAGCAACCTCATACAATAGTKCTTTAGAATAGAAATGCCAAAGAACAGACCCTTAACTACAGTATTGTAGCTCTGGTATGGGTGCCACTGTGATGAAAGTACTCTGATATAAAAGTGTCTGCCATGAAAATAAAGACAGAGAGACGGCTTTGTAGGTGGAACTTGGGTTCTTTTATGCAAAGACTGACCCAGGCAGTCAGAAGGGGAGAGTAAGAGGGCAAGGACCCCATTATGTGGGCACGTAGCTGCCTGAGCAGAGAGTCAGAGTGTTGTGCAAAAAGGGAATTATTCTAGCATCATTTCCCACACCTGTGGTAACATTAATGATTTTTTTACAGTTTTTCTGTTTTTTTGTTTCATTGTTTTGTTTTTTGGGGTTGGGTTGTTGGGGTTTTTTTGCCTAAGATCAGAATAAGGCTATCTGAGTGTTTTAAAACCTCTCAGGCTTCATGCAAAATCTTCAGTGTAGTACTTTTAGAAATAATATAGGTCTTAGCCTCGTAAAAGACGACTGAAAAGCATGATGTTTTAATAGAGACAYGTCCTTTGTCCTTGAGCAGTGCAGATGATGTCACATCAGCCTCATGAATGTATGTAGAATTACCTACTTAAAAAACTTATGTGGAAATAATTGTGGCTCTCATGGAAAAGGGAAGTTTTAAGAAGATTACAGACCTAATGAAGAGAAACTTCAGATGYTAGATAAAACTGTGACTTTAAAGAGAAAGACTTTAGGATTAGCTGAACCACTTACCACTTATTTTCAAATATTTTTTTAGATGAGATCTGTTCAGTTAAAAAGCAGTTTTAAAGGGAAAGAAAAAGCAACCACTAAAGTTTTGCTCTGTTCTATTTAGAAGAGTAATTATAGTGGCATTTGAGTTATTAATGAATATTTCAAACWTAAGTATTCTGGCTTACATACAAAACTTTTTTTAAAAATCTCATATAAGAAAAGCTAACTATATTAGCAAAGTAGTAAYGATATTTCTTGCAAAACTTCTGTTGAGATACTGAAGAAAAAGAAATTGGGTAAGTCAAATTTTCTGTGTCTTTTTTTTTAAGGGGAAAGAGAATGAAAATTCTTGCTTAGRGTTGAAGAACTTTTAAAACAGAAATTCACACCAACTGCTGAATATTTCCTTTTGTTGTTATTGCCAGGTTTGTCACTGAGTGCAAGCCAACTTCCTATGAATTCAGAAAATTATTTGTGTCAATGKGTGCTGTATTGCCAAAGAACAGTGAACCTATAAAACATCATCTGCGATTATTTATGAATACATGAATGTACTTCACTTTTATGGGTCTTGGTACAGTATGGCTTAGAAATAGAAGGCTCATGCCTKAATTAATGCGAATAAATGAGAATTCATGCAATTACACTGACTGTTGATAGTTCCTCTCTAGTAACACCAGGAATTATATGAAGATTTTGCTAGTCTTGTGTAAAAACTAGAAGCTAATATTGTAGGCAAGAAATTAGTCAATCCATTTAGGCTAAGGGCTAGACAATATTTTATCTTTGAAAGCTTCTTTTCCTTCCCAGTTTTTATCTTGCAAAAATTACATTATCTGATTTTAATTCATTTCCTGACACTCTTTTAGAACCAATAGATATTTAGGTTCATCCAGAGTGTCAATATCCAAACCAGCAGTGTGACTTCTAGAAGGAAATGTCTATATATTAACCGCTTTAATTTTTACTGGGTGGAGTCTATATTTTGCCACTTGAGGGCATCCTGTCATAATGTTCCATTACAAAGACTCATATCTAAATTTTCATAAAAATAATGGATTTCTGCCAAAACAGTGGTATTTTTCAAAAGTGCTGATCAAGCATTTGAAATGATAATTTGCCACACTAAACAGCCATTTCCAAGACCATAGATCAAAGTGGACTGTATTTCAGGAAATGCTAAGTCAACAAAGGAGGATAAGTACCASAGATGCAAGTAGATAGAATTTGCTTGGCAAGCACCAGTGTAGACTTCACAGATGTGTAGAGGCTTTGACAAAATTCAGTTACAAAAGTTAGACAATTGGACCCATGCTTGCATGCACAGACAATTGGATTTACCTCTCTTTTTTGGTGAATCATGTATAATTTAGCTTTAGTGAGAATGATGGCAAGGRTTTCAAACTGGAAAAGACAGCAGGCTGAGATAATGCAATAAAAGAAAAAGCTTCATTACGTCAATTACCCTGTACTTTGGTAAGTGTAGATGTATGACAATTACGCATAAAATGCCAATGCTTCAATGCTTGAAGATGTTACAATATTTTGACCAGATTCTACAGTGGCTATCACATCCAGATCACATCATCAATTGTTCTATTAATCAATGATATTATAGTTGTATCATTGTGCAGATTTCCACTAAAAGCATCACAGTGAGTTTTTTGCTGTTTTCTTTCTTCAATTTTTGGTCATTTACCTGTGTAAAAGAATYCATTTAAACATACAAGGTTATGTACAAAACTTTCCGTTCTTCATGTCTTTATTATATTTGACGTTGATGCTCTCATGCCACATTTACTTTGTGCTGGGCTAGACATTTTGAAACTTAGGGTCACACAAGTTGCAGACACCAGCAGTAACAGATCATAGCCATGAATTTACTAGCCTTGGTGGCAAAGCAATGGAACATGCCACATTTATTTTTCCTCTCTGCAACAGCTTCCTTCATACTGAATAAGGTGCACTGATTATGAGSTGTGTCAGTATAAGATTTCCTCTTTCCATACTTGGCTCTCAGTCAGCCTTTTTTCTCTTCCACCTTATAACTTTTCTCCACCTAGTTCAGAAACCACATGCTGTCCCTTTATTAACCTGCCATTTAATCAGCCCTTCTCCCTAAGCCCATAAACACAACCCTCACAATAAAACTTTATGTGCAAGAAATGTGCTTCTATTTAACAGCCAGTTTAACCTCTCCAGTCTTTAGTTTTTCTTTTCCCATTCAAACAATACTCACATGGGGAAAGAGACTCATTCACACTCTTTTCCACATGTTCCTTTCATTTCTAATCACAGTGCTCAACTGACTGAAGTCCTCTCAAGGAGGATCTCAGACTGCTGTTTTATTTTATATCTTTCAAACCACCCAACTTCTTCCCAGTCTTGCCATAAAAACCCTGATCCACAGCTATAGATTGGCTGCTCTCTTTTGCTGTGGTCTGTTCCATATTTCTAAGGTTCCCATAGCAAAAGGATTTGGGAGAGCTGCCACCTTCAGCTTTCCAAATAGGTGAAGCCACCATAACATTGCCACTGCAGGTGTGAGGATAAGCCATTGTCAAGTTCCCATTTTCCGCTGTGAAATGCCTCTGACCTCCACAATCTGCTGGGGTGTGGAAGTGGGCTTTCAGCTCCACCACCCTGCTGCATCATGTCATTGGCCAGCTTCGTCTTGTTGTGTTCCTGTCCCTTGTCCTCACTGTGGAGGACAGGGTGCGAATGAAGTTATGGGGTTTCAAGTTGACGCCTATTATTTAGATTAGGCCTTGCAATCCATTTCTTTAGAGTCTTGTCTGATGAGGGGATCCACAAAGTCTAGTTCTTTCTTAAGAAAAACACATGCCCAAAGGAGGCATTTTCTAGTGAATTCTTGCACTTTCAAGAATGGTATCCTTAAAATTTCATTCTAGCACTGCTAATATGAAAGCCAGCTAACATTTTAATTCATCAGGGACAGCCTCTTGATGGCACAGCCACTGTAGCATCACCATCAGGGTAAGGAGGTTGTAGAATCACCTCAGAGAACACTTGCAGGCTKCTCATCCTCTTTTCATTGCTCTTCCCCAGGCATCTCTCACTGCTTACTGTTGGAAAGGTGAATATTTAGGACCTCATACAGGTATTTTGTATAAAGCAGAGATTTGAAAAAACCCCACAAACTATCCAGATATAACTCCCCTGATGAGCCAAGAGAAAAAAAAATCACTTTATCTGTTTCAAAACTTCCTAGCAACAGCTATCTATAAAAATGCTGAATGAGGAAAAGGCATTTCTCTTTTTTTTGCATTTTATCATCAAGCACACAGGCAGAGCTTTAATACTGATTTCTTCTTGTTTCACAGATGTCATCTGTCAATTATCAAGCATTGGTGTTCTGTCTGACTCTCGTAGTGGTAGGCTTATCAACATCTTACAGYAACCCTAAATCCATGCACAAAAATATATATTTTGTCTTGAGCATCCTGCCAATTACACGAGGGGGAAAAACCCGTACTATTCAATGATATTGTAATAACTTATGTTATTGCAGGCTTCCTGTTGCTTCCTTATGTTCAGAACTGTGTGATTGCACTGGCTGTCAACCTTAAGTACATCTGAAAAGTACCAGATAAGCGTTATTTATATAAATATATACATATATATAGRTAATGTAAAGCATTAAAGATTGAGATAAGATTTGAATTATCTACTGCCATGATAGGCTTACTCAGCTGAAGAAGAGCCACTGACCTGAGATTCTGCTCTGCCAGTATTATGCTGCGTTACCTCAGGAAAATTTTCAACCCGGATGTGGCTCAGATTTTTTTTGGAGGGGTTGGAAATCCATTGGTTCTGAATATTATGTTCAAAATCCATATTATTTATATGCAAGGTCAAGATCAATCTTAGCTGGAACATTCATGTTTGTAAAATAATAAATATATTTTTTTTCTTCACCTATTAGCTCAAGCAGGGTCTGAAGATTTTAAGTGGAAAYAACACGAAGCATTCCTAGTTAGATTATAGAAAAAGATCGTTTTGGTTTGGTATATATTCTGCAGATATTTCCTGAAGAAAAACTGTCCAGTACTTAAGAAACTGAAGTTGCAAGTTTATTGTATGAGTTCAGAAGTACCACTATTTGTCATTCAACACTTTGTTTTGCTTGTATCCACTTATGAGAAAGTAAAAAAACTCTTTAAAACAGCATCTTTGCTTCTAGAAATATATTAACTTCCTGTAATTATGACTAGTAACAAATAGCATCTGACTTTATTTACTAAGGTAAATAAAGTAAATAAAATAAATAAGGTAAATAAAGTAAATAAAGGTAAATAAAGGTAAATAAAGAAAATAAAGTAAAGTAAATAAAGTACCTTTATTTACCTTAGTAAATACAGGTAAATTCAGTAATTTAGTAATTTAGTACTGTGTTCAGCAATTTTCCAAACTACGGACTCTTCAGTACTAGATTTATCTGATTGCTCAAAGCAATTTTTGTTAAATCTTTTGGTTTTTACCTTTTMGRTTATTAGAAGTGGCAAGAATACTAGCAGAAGTGAATGTACTTTGTCAAGAAGTTTTTGTTTTGGTTTAGTTTCATCTCCCTGTTATCATGAATGCTTTAACCTGCAACTCCTTTCCCAGACCTGAAAGCAGGTATCTGCTCTAGGGTGTCTCAGACAAATCCATTCAGCTACATTATGACTTGCCTAGATTTCRTATTTTGCAAGTGACAGCTTAGAGAAAATTGTTAGATTTTTATTCAAAATCTAGAAAATTWTGCAAATTATTGAAAGTTAAAAACAGGAAGATGTTCTGTTGGAACAAATATTTAACCTTCACCATTAGTCAGTGATTTGCTGCCAGTGATAGAGAGACATCTAGAACCAGTTTTATATGCCTTTCTAGAGCACTAGAGTCTGACCTATTCCAAGGTATGAATAAATACATCCAAATACTTGCAAAAGATTAGAATCTCAGAGGAGAACATCTTTCAAGAAAAAAATTAAACTAAACATGGTTTTTATAAGAGCAAAAAAGAAATCAGGAAATAATGAGTTAATGATTAGCAATTCTTTTTTGCTTTAGAAAAAAGTTTGTCCAGCCCATTTGAAACTCATCTACGATTTTGCATAAAAGATATTTTCTCAACCATCTTAAAATATTTCAAAATTGGCACTGGGGAATAGATTCTACTCCATCCAAGTAACAAGCTGCTCATTCTCCATGAAATGAAATGAATGCCATGGCCTTTTTAAGTGGCACAGGGGAGCGATTTATTATGAAAAGAGAAGTAGAAATAATTCTGGAATCCAGATAACACCTTTGTCAATAAATACATCACTGCACATGAGCTCTCAGAATTCATTTCCACCTGAAAAATTGTACCTCTCATTTTCACATATACTCTATTTCTAAAAAAATGTTTCTTCTCTTTAAAAAGAATTTATGCTCTGCTGTGACACTGGCATTATGTGTCTCTTGGAATTTGGGGTCACATCTGTGAAGTCAGTATCAGCTTATCATCAAGAACAAGTGCAGGGACACCTGCTTCCAGCTATGTAATCCTGAGGTCTTTTAGAACTGAGCAAATAATGTCAAGTTATTTCACATATTTTGAAGAAAAGATCATGTTCATACACATGTGCCTAATTTTAAATGCATAAGTAGTTCTACTATCTGTGGGATAAAATCCATTGATGGAAGTAAATGTGACTGTATGTACAGATTTGGACTGCAAGTGATGAAACTTTGCTGGGAAGACTGTAAGATTAAACTTCACATCAATTTTYAATGTATACTGCCATGAGAGTGTTCAGACTTTTTTTGTTGAGTGAACATATTCTCCACCCTACCCCCATTGCCTGAAATTGGTACCCAGAAAGACTTTTTTGTCATGTACTGCCTCTTACCTTGGAAATGAGATTGAAGTGTGAAAAGGTTTGTACATACATGAGATCTGTTCCTGTGGCAATGGGGATTCACCAGTATCCACCAGGGCACTCTAGRGGGGCCCTTAGAGTGGTATAAATTGGTTCAGGAACAAAAGGGGCAGCTGCCAAATGTGATATAGTAATGGTTGTACATATATTTTCACTCACTTTTGACATATGACCTCCTCTTATGGCCCATAATTAAAGGAAAATAAAATGGCTAATCAAAAGCAACATGTTTGGTTTGCACTGCTGGTCCCAGCATGCAGCTCTATGGCTATGCTGTAGATCTCATTCAAAGATGGAAACACCGCTGTAGGCCATGCTTGGTTATGAATGTCTGCTGTCTCTACAGATTTTCTTACTTTTATACTTGGCTAAAACCCTAAACAGACAGGTTTAGAAATGGAATTTTATTAGTCCATGGCTCTTTATTGATACTAGATACTAGAGTCTATCTGTGAAAAAGTAATTCTATCACATTTAATGGAAATATATATTTATAAATATTATCTCCTTGTTTTATTAGTCATTTAAAAAAGAAAGAAATGCTGCAAGACTATCCCCCTTTTTGTGTGTTGATACCCAAGTCCACATAGATACACAATAAAGTATTAAGAGAGAGTATTCTGTATGTTAAATTTTAAGCTCGCCTTTGTGGAATGGTTTTGTATGCTGACACACCCCACCTCTACTCATCATATTACTTGTTTTGATATCAAAATAGATGATCTAAAGTATTTCTTCTTAAAGCAATGACTGTAAAAAACAGCAAATTTACAGCCACTTTCTTTGCCTATATGAACATTATCTGCTGCATTTTGTATTGCTCATGTTAATTATGAACTGTTTTACACTACACAGCATGGAGTTCAGTGTCACTCTGTTGACATCAGAAATTGATCAGAATATTTCTGAACATGCTTATATCTTCTGGAAAAACATAGAGCTTTGAAAAAAGTGGATGTCTGCCCTCTGTTGAAAATTTCTCCTAGGCAGGGCAACATGACTTGTGAAAACTGTCATATCAAGAGACAGAACCATCTCTTTCTATCCAGGCATTATGGTCTCTGCAGGTTTCATTAGAGAATGGYATTGAAATGATACATGGTTTTGAAAAGGTCACTTAACTGCAAGGTCATTGATCTGCTGGTCTTCTTTAACATAATACTTTTACTGTTACTAAAACATATACAAATAAAATTTTGTATATTCCTTACCAGAATTACAGAGTGACAGAATATGCAGAGATGGAAGGGACCCAGAAGGATCATAGAACTCTGATCCTGGCCCTGCACAGTGCAGCCCCAATAGTCACACCATGGGCCAGAGAGCATTTTCAGTGTTTGAACTCTGTCAGKCTGGTGCTGTGACCACTACCCTGGGGGGCCTGGTCCAGTGCCCAGCCACCCTCTGGGTGAAGAACCTTGGTCTAATATCCAACATAAACCTCCCATGTCACAGCTTCAGACCATTCCCTCAGGTCCTGTCCTTGGCAGCCACAGAAAGGAGATCAGTGCCTGCCGTTCCCTWCACAAGGAAGTTACAGACTGTGATAAAGTCTCCCCTCAGTCTCCTCTTCTTCTGGCTGAACTCTGGCCAAGCATCTATTCTCTATATTTGTATCTTTGTAACAATTAGCTAAATCCCACTTCTGGTTTCCTAGAACTGTCACACAGCTGCAGACATGAAAGGGATGTGCTTCAGGAACCCATAAAAAGAACTGTGCTCTGGGATGCCCTTTCTCTAAKGACAAAACATCTCTTCCATGGCAGAGATAGAGCTCTGCTCTCTCACCGTGAGACCAGGAGTGACTGAGGAAATGAATCCCAGAGCTGTCCCAGATCCAATGGCTAAGCCTGGAGAAAAAAAGGCTTTGGATGAGCTAGTTGTGGTCTTCCAATACCTGAAGGTTGCCTACAAGAAACAAAGACTTTTTACAAGGGCGTGTAGTGATAGGACAAGGAGCCATGGCTTTAAGCTGAAAGAGAGTAGGTTTAAATTGGATATTAGGGACAAATTAATTTCTGTGGGGGTGGTGAAGCACTGGGCATCCCCATCAGTGTTTAGTGGCAAGTCAAAAGGAGATTGAGCAACCTGGTCTAGTGGAAGCTGTCCCTGGCCATRTGAAAGGGGCTGGAACTAGATGATCTTTAAAATCCCTTCCAAACTAAGCCATTCTGTGATTCATAATTCTATGACCCTGCTTTTGCCTTCACCCTGGTTTGACATAATCCTTTCGTTAAACTTCACCATTTGCCCATTCATTTCTGCTGTGGTAAAAGCATTGTAATCAGACTACGATCACAGTGAATCCTTCTGAACTAGAAAAATAAAAGAGATAGGATGAATAATAAATTTCAAGCTGTTGCGTACGTTAGCAAAAGTTCTTTACTCCTTTTCCCTTTCCAGATTAAAAGAAAAATATATGCAGCACATTTAGAGGCTGTTATATTAAAAATAATTTGAGTCACACTTGCTCTTTTCTGAAGGAAAATATTTTTWAAATTGTATTCATTTACTCATTAAGATAGAGCAAAAAAATTTTCATCTCCATCCATATAGGAAAAAAATGAAGTTGCTACAAGGTCACACAGTACAGAAAATCAACACACTGTGGCCATGTGAAATAGAGCTACTTTCTGGATCTGGACAGACAGTCAACACTAAACCCTGCTTTATTTCCTTAAGTTTCTGCTTAGAGTGCTTTCTGTCTTGAAGAATAATTATAAATTAAACCAAGTGATATACCACCTATGCTTTTAGTACTTTTTAGAGTAAACATCTTATTTGCTATTAAAGAAGAGTTATTATTTTCATTATTTTCATTATGTCTCATAAGTGGTGGTTTAGTGAACAAAACCCCACACTCTGCAAACCATTGATTCCATGTTATATTCTATTAGGAAATTCAATTAATTATGTATCTGTTAATATATGTCAATATGTTTAAAATGGTTTTGACAAAGAATCTTCCTAGTACCTATTTTGTTTCTAACATTTCCCTCATTTTGCCCTATGGAATTGAATAGAACTGAAAGACGATGAACACAAAACTAACTGCAAGAGAGCAAACATAAAAATGATAAAAGTGAATTTTATGTATAATTCACCTGTACCAGAAGATGCTATCGAGGATAGCAATGTAATAGATTATAGGAAATGAAAAGGTATGTAGACTGATAAAAAGTAAATTCTCAACTGTATCTTAAAGGGCAAAAAAATTTTACAAACACTTGCAGATGTGCTGTGAAACCACCTTGTGAAAAGATAGTTTCATTTTTCATATAAAGTCTGAAAGTCCTGGGTGATGGTTTGCTGTGCTAGCCTTTCACGCTGTCACRTGGTTCAGTATCCACATTATGCTAAATACTTGAAAGTCAAAAGTTTTTCAGAAAAAACAATGCTTTACTGTCACAGTTTTGTAGTGATAACTGCCATTGATTTTGTGGGAAAAAAAATGAAAACACCCCAAAATAATGTCTTCAGTAGTTACTGATCAGGAAATTGATAGAGATACATATGTATCCTTGTGCTGTGCTCATAAAATGTAGTTATAATGCAAACACCACTGAAAAACAACCATGCAAGTTAGTTTAATTTGCTAAATTATGCTTTCTGAGAACACCTTAAGTTAGATTTGTGTTGAGAGGAGATTGCTCATTCACWTGGAATGAAAATTAATTTTGGAATGGAAAGTAAATCAGTTGTTTTCTATTTTTATATCAGTAAAGGAGGTCATGTTTCACTCCACCAGCTTTACTGTAAGACAGAGCTCTTTGCAGGCTAAAATAGAAATTACAGTGGAGGTGGTTTTTTAGTTTTTGTCTTGGAGATTTCAGTACTGTTCCTTTCTTTACACACTGTGCCCTTTGCTCTTTCTGGAGTTCTGAGATGAGAAAACCTTTGCAGAGATGGTGGTTCACAGAACTTCAGATATACATGARTTTGACACCAGCTGTTGAACTCAATGAAACAGCATTTACCATTCCCACACATTTGGGCTGCTGTGTTTCAAACCACTGTCTTCAGTCTCACATATTTTATTCTCAAGTGTTTAAGCTCCTCACGGCAACTGCTACATCAATCTATTTTTTGCAAGATACTCAGAAGCCCTGCATCATTATAATGTGCTTAAAAMATTAACTGACCTTACTTCCCCACATTTTCATTTCTCCTTGATACTTTCTCTCCTTCCCAATTTATCCTCAGTTCTGTTTTCATTCTAGAGTTTCTCCTCCTTAGAAGTTCCTGGTCTTGGGAACTGCAGATCAGTTCTCCTGCCTGCTTAGCCCCACACTCAGCATCCTGTGATAGCYCCCACTCTAGGGTGGATGGAGAAGCCTCTTCTCTGGCCATATCCACAAAACATTTCTAGCTTCTTCCAACTCATTGCTTTTAGTAAAAGCAAGGTGTTGTTTTTTTTTTCTCTGTTAACAGTTGTTGTGGAAATTATTATTGTAGTGTTATTGTAATAAAAAGAGTATGGAACAAATAATTTTAAAGAACCTGAAGTGAATTCTAGAGTTGGATTCACAAACTTAGTCTCACTTTGTTGTTCCTTTTAAACTCTGTTAAAGTTTGGTTGTCATAAATCGTACTGATTTGCCAGTCATGAATCTGCAGGGGATCAAGTATAATTTAAGGTATAATATTATAAAATATAATCTGCTTTTAAAATATATATTTCTTATTTATTAAAATGAACATATGAAGCACATGTCAARTGACTTGGATGTAATCTTTTCAGATATGGGTCTTTGATTTAAGGAGTTACAGAAAATAGAGAGTAATATCAGAAGTTAAATTTTATATTMATCTGTCATGGGTAATCTATGAAATTTTCCTGAATCATATACCATGAAAAGTTATGAGGTGTAAAATTTACTTGAGACAAATTTCACATCAAGTACATGAAATAAAAGCATTATGAAAGTGTGAGATTTATTTATTAGTTAAAAGGTAATAATTTAAAATATATTTTTAATGTTTTTTTCTGAAATCCAGTAATTTTTTAAAATGTTTTCTCMAGAAATCCAGTAATCTCACATATCTAATACAGAAATTTTAAGCAAAAGTCTGKGTTTCTAATACAGCAGGGAAAGCAAGAAACAGATCTTGACAAAAAGCAAAGCTCTTACAGATAMAACTAAGTCTACTATAGAACCTATCAAATCCCAGAAAAATTTAACAAAAACTCTTTGTGAAGTCCATGTCACCTTCGAAAAGATTCCTGATTAATAATTTYTATCAATCAAATTTCAGACTGTTTTTTGGATCTGCCTTCAAATTTCCTGTCCAAAAAATTATATAACTACCTACTTTTATAACAGAGAGGAAATGGACTCAAAGCTTACATGAAACAGCCAAACTCAACCCAAACAACTCATCCAAAACAACGTTCTTTGAATACAACYACTTGCAAAATATTATATGTAAACATTTTTTCCTCATATTGGACACTTTTCTGTAAATCACTTTTTTTTTTAATGGGACTGAAAATTGGTTTCCTAGACCTCTCATTTCCTCTTCATCCCTTCARCYTCAGTAAAGTGAAAAACCTATAGGYAGATTTTTCACTGAACTGATTAGCACAAGATTTTCACCCAAGAGGGTGGTCACTCTCTCATGCCACTGGACAAGTATTCTGCTCTGTGCCAAAATCAGGGGCAAAATCTGATGTTCTGGCCAATGTAGCACTGGGCATTCTGGTTATCATAGGAAATTTCTTTTTTTAAATTATGAAATTTGCATGTAGTCTAAATTTGAATTAGCCCCTCAAATTTTGGATTCTTAAAATAATAAAATGGCTTGTCTTGGAGAAGACCTTAAATTTCACCTAGCTCCRGCTATGGGCAAGGACACTATCTGTCAGACAAGGCTGCTCATAGCACCATACAACCTGGCTTTGGATACTTCCATGGATGCAGCTCCCACAGCTTCTCTGGACAACCTGTTCTGGTGTCTTACCACTCTCCTAATGAATAATTTCTTCCTAATATGTGATYCAAACCTAATGTCTTTCTGTTTAAAGCCATTCCCCCTTGTCCTGTCATTACATGTCCTTGTAAAAAGCTCCTCTCTGGGTCTCTTGCAGGGCACCTTCAGGAACTGGAAGGTGCTGTAAGGTTTTCCTGGGGCCTTCTTTTCTCCAGCCTGAACAACCTCAACTGTCTCAGCCTGTCTTCAGAGRTGCTCCAGCCTTGCTCTGATCATTTTTGTAGTGAGATCAGACCTGAATGATGTCTTACTCTCCTGTTAGTGAAAAAATGTCAAAGGTTCTTCCAGGCTTTGCTGGGAAGGAGAACTTTGGCAGATGTCCAGCCTACCATTTGGCCTCTTGTCAGCTCCATGGTAGCACATTTCTGTGTACAAGGGCTAAGGATAATGGTCTGTTTAGACAACATGCTGACTGTGGTACAGAACAGAAAGCTGTTAGCTACACAAGCTGATTTGGTAAAAACAATTCTCAAGAGCCAGAGTGGCTGAAAAATTACCAGGAATCAAATCTGGCTGCTGCCCAGAAAACAAAAGTTTGTTGGATTTGCGGTCCTGATGTCTCTGCCTCAGAGGCTTTTAGACTTTTCTAGGGTGTATCAAGGAATGTATTTGGAAAGTATCATGGCTACAGGGAGAGAGCCATCTACTCTTGGGGGACAGTTTCTGTCAGTGTAATTAAATTTAGAAATGCAAAATGCATATTAGGTCATKCTATCCATCTTGTCGCAGAGGAAAGGAAAGCACTACGATCTGAACATCGTTTGTTTCCTTCCTCGTCTTCTTGTAATATCTCAGAGTAAAGTGTCGACTTCTTTGGAAGGCAATTCTATAGCCTTGTTAAAAGGTTTTTGCATGTGAAAATTACTTTTCAATCTCTTGTACTGCTAGCTATGTACAAATACAGAATATTCTGTGCCCTCACATTTGTTGCTTCAAAATTTAGGACAGTGAAGAAAACCTCTCTACCCATATTTATGTTTTTTCGACAATAAAAAATAAGTTTAAAATGCAGTGAGAAATTGAATTCTTACTTCAGAAAATATTTTCTACATTTTTCTAGTAAAAGAAGAAGGAAAACTCATAAAGAAAAACAAGAGTTTTTTGCCATTTTAAGGTTTTTTTGAGTTTTTAGAACAAATATATTTCTTCACAAAAATARCTCTCTTTAAGGATTCACCTTCTCAATAGAAACTTTTGTTTGGAAAATCAACAGATGACCTTAAGAATTGAAAGTTATTTACTTGCCATGTAACTTGTATTAGAACATGTCAGTATTCTGTATTTTCTAATTATCTCTCTTCATTCCAGTTTTGGKGCCTTCCACAGTGAAATTTTAAAAAATGACACTTTCCGTGCAATAGCTGCATTATGTCATACATTAAGAGAAAGGTTGGGAAGGAACAGTTCCTGCTAAYACATTGCTCTCTGGATATATGTTATTAGACCATCCAAAGTCTGTAATGTTTTCTGTCCATAAAATTTGCATTCCCACAAATATATCTGTAGTACYAGAGTAAAATGGTTTTTAAATGCAATTTTCATAGTATTTAAAGAGTGACAGAGAAGAACAATCCACGGCTTGTTTTGTMCATGAAAACATGACCTTGTTTTGTTCCTTTTGATCATTGGAGTATTTTTAATGTTCAATATGGCTGCTTCTTTTAAATGCCACAGCTTTATTTAAAAGCTTTGCCAAACAGGAACCAGAATAAGACATGTCTCTGGACTCAAGGTGTTGGCATTCACAAAGGACCTGAAAAGATGWGGAAGATTTAGAGAGCTGAGGCAATGAGACAATGGTCATCTTCTCACATGATAAAAATTTGAAAAATGGGTTATTGAGAAAAATATTTAAAATTTAAAAGTTGGGAAAAGGTGAAAAAAGGGTGAAGCAAATAGCGAAGTCCAGAAATATGAGCTGAAACTAATGTACACACATTCAAGTATTTTTCAGTCCTATCCAATCTAGTGTATATAAACCAAAAGTAAGAGTATATGAATGTTTGTGGAATGAAAATTAGGTATTAAAAATTGGACATAAATGGCGTTGCATAAATCCTTTTACATCCATGTAAATTCTTAAAACATTCTATTACAACAGCAGATATGCAGTGACTTTTTTAGATTAAATGCACTACAGATGTGGCTGAAGTAATTTCACAGTTTAAGCCTTGGGCATATGGAATTTAAAACAGAACTTCATCACTAAAGCATTACACATTCAGTTCTTTCTTCACTGAAAAAGCCATGAAGTAGGTACATTAACTCCAAACAATCATTACTTTAGCACAGTACTTCTCAGTGCTAGCATTTCTATTTCCTTACTGAAGCATTATGGACTTACGTGGCCCCTATTATTATAGCTCTCTCAAGCATTTCCTATGTATTTAGCTGCCCAATTACCCTGTGAGGCAGAATAAACCCATTTATTCCTATTTTATGAGATGAGAAAACAGGACTCAGAGGAGTGGTGCCTTATCTAAGGTCACACAGCAGCAACTTAAACAGAGTCTTCTAAAGCAACAGGCTCAGTGCCTTTTTGTCTAAATGGACCTGAAATACTGCTTGAAATAGTCTGTGGTGTCTCACTAAAGATACTTTGAAATCAAAGAGCTTACTGCAAAGATAAAGCCTTTTCTCACAAAATGTTGATTTCAGAATCCCAAATCTTTCAGGAAATGAAAACAAAAAAAATCTCAGTGGTCAACGAAGTAAACCAGGTATATACAGTTTACTTTTCCTTGGAGAAGTACAATTTTTATATAATTGCAGGTCTGTCATGACACATAACACAATTATTATTATTTAAAATATTATTCCATATTTTTTGATTTTAGTGCCATTCATATCAATATCAAAAATGGGTGCACCTACAACACAGCTCAGCCCTGAATGAGCAGCATTTTGTGCCTGCACAGTAGCACACAARGGATTTCCCTGGATGTCCCTAAAACTGTACTGCTCTGTGGCACTACAAAATGCAATCTTCTATTATTAGCCAGTTTCTCCTCTTTTCCAGTGTACAACAAAATGCTTCATGTGGTCATTATTTTTTTTWAATTATTTTTCTTGCTAATTAATAATTTACACCGTCCTTGATTTTTACAGTACKGCCTTAAACCTCTGCTGTGTTATAAACACACACAAGCTGACACACAGACAAATAGAAASACACAGACACACACACAACCCTCTGCTCCAAAAATTTCCTCTTGAGCTCCACTGCAGCTAAAAAGCAGTAGAGCTGCCATGTGTGTGGAAAAAGCATGGTATCACATAAACTAGTGAAGCTGCACCTGCTTAATCTCTGAGAACAATTCGATGCAGTCAGTGAGCAATGTCTACTCACACAGGTGCTCATACAACGCGCATACTCACTGGCATTTGGGAAAGCATCATAACAACTTTTTTTCATAGTCACAAGAAATAATTAGTGATCATTTTTGATTGTTTAGGAAGTGGTCAGCATTTCATACATTCTTAAGACTTTTCCARTTCCCACAAATCAATTACTTTCAGTTAAGAAAGTGATTTTAATCCTAGAAACCTTAATGTAACCAGACTAGACAGGCAAATACAAATGCCCTGTACGCTGGGTAAGATCTGCAGTCTCAAATCTTGGCCATAAGGGAAGAAGTTGGAAACAARCATTCGTCAGAAATGTCCAGAAATCTTCAAGGGAGGCTGGAAAGTTCACTCCAAGATTGTGGCTAAACTTCCAGTTTAGCTATCACAAAAAACAGGAAAATGAGTTTCAATGAGTAAATAGAATTGAAGGATGAATCTGCATATATTTTAAAAASTGTTCCCATTTTATGAAACTGATTCATATTTACCTTTTAGCAATCCAAGGACAGAACTAGACACAGTTCTAATAAAAAATGTAMAAATTGACAAAACATAAAACTTTCTGGTTATATTACTATATTTTCCCCACTTAWGAGATTCAGGAAGTTCTCATCCTGGCACAGGAGAGGTAATAGAATTAAACTGACTTAAAGTAGAACTTGGCTTCCCCGAGATGCAAAGAAAATGAGAGGTTTYCTATGTGAGTGTCTCCACTGTTCACAGAGAGGTGGTGTAAAACTCCCTGAATATAACAGGGCTCAGGAGGTGTGATTATGGATTCAATTCTCATTCCAGGTTACCCTGTATAATCAATTCTCTAAAGACAGCTGGTGCTCAAAGGCAGAAATTTTAGGTTTTCTGACTATCACACTGAAAACTAGCARGAAATTAAGTCATCCAAATCTAACTTTAATTTTAGATTGCTGAAGTGAAATTCCAGAAAAAAGAGGGAAACTATGAAACTGCCAGACACTTCATTTTGTATCGGGTCCTCTTTTCACATCTACAATTGATCTACTGWGCATTCTCCATCGCCATGCTTCATTTCATCTTGCTGGTTTGAYGCCACATCTCTCAGTGGTCAACTAGTGTTTGGTCACCTTCATAGTGCAGATTTGTTGATGAAAGTGGCTTTCTAACATTTTCCTTTGTTTTCTCCTACCTTGAAAATACAATTTTTAGTAAAAATTTAGTAGACTACAAAAAAGCATGAAAAGCAAGATACTGCATAGCATATATGTTCTGCTGTTTCCCTTCCTAGTGAGTATTTTCTGAATGTGCATCATGATATAATTCCACACCAGCAAGAGTTGTTTTCAATTTTGTGCTCTTATGAGCACAGTACCCTTAGAAGACATTGTGAATGAATACAAATTTGTTGAGAGATAGGTTAAATTTGGAAAGTGTTCAGAATTTTAACAATTTCCATTAAATAATAAGCACATAATATTTTCTCTACAGTGTCTTACACCTGACAAAACAAATAAGGAAAAAATAGTAAAAAGAAATCATCACTCTAGATAAGCTCACCCAGCTCCATGAAGATCTTCAGGGACTAGTAAATTCATTAATAGGAGAATTATCATGAGAGCACATTCATCCCAAACAAAGACATTTAATTATACCCGGACGTTTCAAACTGTTTGCTTCAAGCAAATTCCAAATCCACTTGAGACTTGGGTATAAAGTTCATCTTGTAAAATAAAGTGATTTGCTAAAAGGTTTTTTTTCCTGGGAAAGATGCTTTGCAGAGAGCCTTCCTCCAAAGCAAGATTCCTGCAGGGCCAGCCCTTCTCCCCAAGCCTAGGAAAACCACCAGTAGCAAAGTGACATCCAAAAGACCACACATTGAGTTGGTGATGGAGCCAAGATTGCAAACATGAGATGTCTTTGTGTATTTGCTTTCCATCTCCCAGAATAAAACTTAAAAGAAAGCCTAAAAACTGAAAACTTTGCTTTGGAYGGGATGAGTAACCATGAGACAAAACTTTCTCTTCCACAAAACACTGGAAGAAATTCAACAAATGTTTTAGCCTATGTCTGTTTTGATGCAGGGGAGGATGTCAAGATTATGCAGAAGCCCTTTTTCTAGCTGAATCTAAAATAGGAGAGTACAGGTAATGTGGGAAAGAATTTGAAAAAGAGTCTCAAATTTGAATTGTTTGAAACCTATCTGCATGCTCAAAGTGTTTGTGCTGGTATTTCACTTTTCAGTACTTTACAAATCTATTGAGCTAGCATCATTGTTATGCTAGGAGACTGTTTACGAACCATTGCAACGACATTATATTATGAATACTTTTGTATCAGTTCCATTCTGGTCTCAAAATGTGCATTTAATTGGAAAGGTGCTGTTGCTTGCACTACAATCCTTGTAGCAAATACACTTTTGTAAATGTCACATGAATATATAAGGAGATGATGTGTCTACAAAATGAATAGAACATGTTGAGTTACTGTGGCAGAGCCTTTCATTAATCACTACTAAGAGATAGTTAATTAATGTTTCAGTGCCAGTGTTGCATTTGTAAGAAGATGCAGCATATGCAWGGCAATGTCTCGAGACCCCACACCCACAGTGTTCCAAGACAGACATGAGAAGAGCGGCTCTAGGCAGTCTGAAGGCAGAGGTTGCCCCTACCACATTCATTTGATCACCCAATGGTTGCAGTCTGTTTGGTAGGGAAGGGCACCTTGTCAGTGGCATGTGTCCCGCAGGCAGTCCCCTGTCATGTTCATTACTGTTGACAGCACTAGCAAGTGCCCTTGTGCTAACAAGAGGGCAGGTAGTTGGCTCCCAGGCATCAGCACGCTGTGCTGCAGGAGGGATCCCTGCTGCCCAGTSCTGACAACTTCTGTGCAGGGCATTTTGTCAATGTTACTGACATCTTGCCTTTTTGGAGTACATCTGGTGTTTGAGAGAATGCTGAAGAGTCATCGTATTCTGGGAAGCTGCCTGATGGGTAATGAACAATCACAGTGAGTAACCCAATGCTTCCCAGGCATTTTTTAACATGTAGGTTCCATATACAATAAAGAAGTCATTAATATCCTATTAAAAAATTCTCAGACAAATACAAAGACACAATAAGGTCTTCTTTATAATTATCAATCACTACTGCTTTGCCCGTGGAAGCCAGCCCAGCTCCAGCTGCCTTTTGCTTTCCTTGCTCTTCTCTCACAGCTTTGGCCACCTTCTATTCAGCCCTTGAATTTTAACTCCCGAGACACCTCTATGTTTTCTAGTGGAAATGCTATGGCTTGGCAATACTCTGCTGTACATCTCCATGGTCCTTTCATAAGTTTGCAAATTCTCCAAGTCAGAAAACACAGTGAAGTTCTGTTTGTTACTCTCAGGTGACCTTTCAAATGGGCTTTCAGAGACAAATCTTTCACTCTAGCTTGTGTTTTTTCTTCCCTGAAGTCAGAGTCAGGGGCTGCGTAATGATGACATTAGCATATCCTGCAAGTGCTATCAACTACAGCAGAAAGGCAGGGGGAAGGGAAAGAATAGCTCTACAGTCCTGAATGCATCTCTCACATGCTCCTGGATAGGTGGGTCTAAGTTAAACTGTTTTGCTTAGGTCAAACTAAATTGAAGGGATTTTTGTGTTTACTAAAATAATTTGAGCCTAATTAATGCCCTGTAGGTCAATGTATGTAAGTTTACTTTCCATACTCATATCAAGCTGAGATGTGCTGCTTAAAAATGGACCATTTGGGAAAAAAAACCCAAACATATAAATGAAGCTTTCAAAYATGTAGAAAATTAAATCCATGACTGTCCCTTTGTATTATTTAGAGAATTAAATAACTTTGAAAAGTGCAGACAGTCAAATCAATGTTGTCCTGAAGTTTTCAGGGATTAGTGTCGCTATAGAGCAAGACACAGTACAATAATGCACAACTCTAACTGAGGGGTGCAAGAGAGAGATTTTATTAAACCAACGTAGCTTTTACAGTTCTTCCAGATACTGACAGCCATCTAACACATATACAGTGCCCATTGGCCATAAAAGAGAAACAAAGTTCTCAGTAGACAGCCAGGGAGCCACGTCACTCTTGAGCCAGCGAGAGTCCATATCTCCCAAGTTTCTCTCCTTCCTCTGATCTCCATGGTAATGACCTTGGCGTTCCTTCAGGAGAGATTTGGGCTTCTTCTCTTCACAAGGCCTTGCTAGCTCGCAGGGACAACCCAAAACGTCTTTCCCACAGATGAGAATTATTCATAGAAACTGTAAACTCATGTATCATCAGAATGATACATGTTATTATTAACCCAACAAAAAAATCCTTTAGTGAAATCTCCAACCATGGGAGGAGAAAAACAGTAACCTTAAATCTTTATGTAGACAATAAAGCAAGATTGTGATTTGGTTTATCAATCTCCCACCTTCACGTTTTTTTTTCTCCTCAGCAGAGACAGCTGGGAGTGGGGATCCTGTTCTGTACACAGTGTAGGACAAGAGTTAGCCATGCAAGAAATACTAGCTGATGGAAAGATGCAAGGTGATTGGCATGATGCTATTTGGGCTTTTTTAGCAGAGGAATTTAGGGTCTTGAAATGTAGGCACCATTTTTAGAAGTGTTTTGAGGCTCTTGATGAGTCTGAACATGGTACTAAAACTTCATTTCCTAATTCCAGCTACTAAACAGCATGTGTCACTTTGCTTGTGGCCCATAGGGGCTGGACACCTTCAACTCCATAAGACTTTTTTCTTCTCCAGAAAGTATCTCTTTGGAGTTGAAATTCAGTGAATTTGTTCGAAAAGCAAGAGTCTGGCTTGTCAAATATAGATTTGACAGTTGGATTGAAATGAAGACTCTCCCCCACCACGGTAACCCATGTAAGGGATATTTATTATCKGCATTCCTACACTCCTCTCTCCCACCAATACCTATTTCTTTAYAAGTTCAGTAGACATTTCACTGTTACTTGGTCAAAAATTGCTCTCCCAAATTGTGTGCTTGATCTTGTTTTATAATCTGCTGGCTTTTGTTTTTTTGCTCTTTTTTTTTTTCTTAATGTGTTATAACCTTTCCTTCATATGTAGAGTAAGAATATCTCTAAATAGATGAATTTGGACATTATTAGCCTGAAACTTCCTGCAAATTAGTCATGAAGCTCCCTGAGCACATTGCTTTCTGTGCAAATTTAAAAAAAGAAAAGAAGAAATCAAAAGCATAAACGTCTTTCAAAATAAAAAGTTTGAAAATATCATAAAAGTGGTGTTATAAATYGAGTATAGGAAATATCTGTGAAATACTTTGTTCAGTGTTCACTGACTTGTGTCAGCTTAGCAGTGTCTGTTGTCTTCTATCAAGCTGTACTTCACTGAGGTTGGTTGCTGTAATCCCAAATGACCTGTAAACCTCAATTTTGCTCAGAAACACAATCATCTTTTGTCTTATTCRTATTTTTATTGCTCTGTCAGTAATTGTACAGGCACAATCAAGGAATTATGGTGTACTGTGTTCAACTTCAGAGGCACAGCGAGGATGGCTGTTCTTAGCCATGCAGCTTTATTAGCTTTATGGAATGTCTAGTCTTTTTGTGTATGTTGAGAAATCGTCAGAAAAAAGGAATTGCACATTGAAATAATTGTGAAGGTGTCCACCAGGGTGACTGGAGCATAAACATGAGAGAAGTTTATTYAGCAGGACATTACAAGAGAATCTGGAAAGTATTTTGTACATATGGGGGAAAAATAAAATAGCAGAAAATGTGTTGAAAAAGCTTTCCTTGGGCAGGTGTAACTGGCTTCCACCAGGGTGTGATGAGCTCCTGTTCAAGTAARAGAAGGAGTGGTCTACAGCTGGAATCAAAAAGTAAACTACATAAAAAGGGAGTCYGCTGATGGCTCCTGGGCCTGATTCTGAGAGGCTTAGGGACGCAGTAATTGAATCAGCATTGCCTTTTTCTAGTATTATTTACTGTTCKGGATTTCACTCATTTTATTTAGTGTGTGTTGAATTAATGAGATAGTGACATRTTGAGGGAGTACTCTTGTCATTGGATGCCTCACTCCTGATCCTCTTGGTCCCCTGTTTTATCCTGGTTCCTTCCTACCTAACAATGCAGCAACCACAAATCAACCTGTCTTGTACCCAAATAGTCTTGATGGTTGTGCTTGGAGACAGGTACCATGGGATATTTCATCTAATCAGTTGATAGAATAAATGTAAGTGTATTAGAAGAATTCCTCTGTGTCTGATGTCTTAGGCAGATAATGTTCCTTAATCATTCCATGGGCTAATTAATACTATCCAGTCTGATTTGTTTAGCTCTCTACTTATAAATTGAACATAGAAAATTACCAAAACATATTAAGCAACACATATTCTATTTAAGCTCATGATGTCTTTTATATTATTACCAACTTACTASATGGAGATAATGAGAAAAGATAACTGTTTGTAAGGTCACTGGCAATTTGCTTTCCCTTATTATAAGCAATTCTTTTTCCAGTTTTCTTCACTTCATGCTTTTAACCATCTAGTTGATTTTTATGATTTTGTTGTTTCTTTAGCAGTTGCATAATATAATCTGGCACATATATTTAGTGGATATGTACGTATCCACCCAGYAAATAATTTATTATAACAAGTCTAGGCATTAGTTCAGCAAGTTCAGTAATGATGGCAGTGTGAAAACCGATCTTTAATTCTGGCACTGGACTGGAGAATCAAAGCGATGTGTTTACGTCAATGTGCAATCCCATGATTGTTATTAGAGGAAGTACAAACCAGTTTAAATAAAAAATGTTTCTGGGAATTCTATATACTAGAATTACTTAGATAAATACTTTTATATTGCATCTTATCCTACAATGCCAGAGTCCCTTCACGTATTTATGCTCCTTTCTGGAAAATATMATAAAAATACATTATCATTAATATATTCATAATATAGATGGAATTCCTATATCTGATTGAGAATATAAATAATTTTTTAGTAGATTTGAGCATATGACACCACATTTTGGATATGTTTATTAAGTTTTTGAGTAATTCAGACTTTTTGTCTATTTGAATTCCAGCCAAAAATGATTGCAGTTTTAYCTAAGTGAAGATAAATTCTGACTATAAGAGTTCCTTTGTTACTTGCCATAGGCAGTTTTTCTTCATCTTCATCATTCAAATGACTTATCTAAGCATATGAAACTGTTTCAACACAGACCATACACAGATTCAGACTTTATAATACAGGAGTATCATGGGAAGGGAGCCTCTGATTCAAAAATGACCACTTTTAGATACATGTGGTTTTCACATTSATAGCAAAAAAATTATGGCTGAAATTCTGAAATGCTGGGAGCATTTTTCTCTTTCAGTGTTTAGAGACTCATAGGTGTTATTCCCTGTGTGTTCAGTTAGGACGTAGCCAGAGCAAATGATTCTGGCTGCAGCAGCTCTGGGTTAAACCAGAAGTCACCTCCCCCTCAGTGATGCAGGTTTAACTATTCAGCGACTCACTGCAACCCATTTTCTGACGAGTGGGTTGAAAACTTGCCTTTCATCATCAGTGTTCACAGATTTATTGGTGCTGTGGTTCATGATGTTCCCTCCTCTGGGCTGTCACCTCACCTGTCCATGCCAAAAGCAACAYGTTTGTCCTGCATTGCACCAATGCACACTGTCATGAAGCTGCTGCAACACTGATCAGCACAATGACACAGACAAGAACAAGAACATACCAGATACTCTTGGGTCTGGCTATTCAGATCACTGCTGAATGTTATATGGCCTGCGTTTGAAGATTTTGGGGAAAAAAAAGGACTTTTCACTCCTTCTGAGATGTGAAGAATAGTTTAGATATTCTTCTAAAACACCATTTTTTGATAATGAATTTTATTAAACAGTCCTCTTACAACGTGGTCTTGAGGAAATGGTATCTTGTGAATAGCAAGCAACACTTTGGGATAAAGTAGAGCTGTATTTAGACCTTAAAAAAACACTATCCAGAACACAGGAAAGGAATGGCAGGTGCTTTAATTTATAGGAAAGGATTAAGCCAAGTGCACACTGAGACAAGAAGAGTTCTGATTTCAGGGGCAGGGCAGATTGCCAGGTGGAGTGTGTAATTGAGAATAAGAAAGGAAAAATAAGGAATGAAAAATTTCAGTATTTATATTAAGGTTGGGATACAGAAAGCAAAGGAAGAAGGCCAAAGCAGTGTAATGTTAAGGGCAGTCTTCAATAATGCAGGAGAGCAGTTAGATGTCATTTCCCTCCCCTGTATTGAAGGGTCACTACCATGACCTTAGATTAATTCTTTTATTTCTTTTTGCTGCACTTCTTTGGACAAGAAAATCTCTTTTTAGGACAGCGAGGATAAATAAACTGAAGATTATGAGCAAGACAGATATTCGAATAGCAGGGCCAATATGAGTAACTTCTACACACAGGAAAAAAAAAGAATCCATCAACAGAGCTTGAAGTGAAATCCAACCTGCAGATATCTATTTCCAAATTCAGCAGTACAGTTGAGTCTAGCTKGATAATATGGATCTGAAATATATAAGAAGGTAAATTTTGGTCAAAAATCGGAGGAGATACATCAGTGTGACACTGACTTTAAAATATACCTAGAACTAWGTTTTCATTATTGAAGATTCCTTATTTGAGAGAGGAGTTGAAGGAAAATATTTAGAAKAAACATTCCAATGTAATTCAAAATAATAAGAAACTACCTTGTGTAATTCATTAATATATAATCTGCCACTAAGTCATACACATAGCAAGTTGAATTTTTCTGTATAAAAATATGCTCTTTCATGAAGATAAATATGTCACTGTGTTGTGTAAAAAATGATTAGTAGATACAGATATTAAAGAGATATTCTCCTCACTTTCTTGTGAGAAGCCAGAGGGTCTTCATCTCATTGTTATGGAAGGTCCCATGAGATGCTTTTTGTGATCAGCATATTCACAGTCCCTTTGGGAGAGCACTTATTATTAGAAAAAGTATTGCCRCATTTGAAATCAGAAATAAAAAATTTATAACAGGGTTTATGAGTAGAACATGAATCTCTAGTGAATATAAGTACACAGAGAAGTGAATTTGTAATAAACTGTACAAAGAAGTTCTCTCTTGAATACTTAACACACTCTGCTAAGTTTTGTAAGTAAGCCTTTTTGTATTAAATTCCAAAGTCAAGGGATCAAGCTGACCTCTAAGACCTAACCCTCCACTATATCTGTGAAATATCGATTATCCATCTAGGCCTTGACTCAGCAAAGTATTTCAGCATGAATTTAACTTTTTAAATTCTTCYTTGAGCTCCAGTAAGAACAGCATAATGCAGAATCCTGTTTATTGAACAAGAGGGTAAGTAATTATTTAATCTGTTTACTTTTGACATTTTTGAAGAAAGAAGTGCTGATAACCAGTTTTGATGCTAAGATTTTCTTTTCAGAGTATTTGTGATAAGTCCTATGGCACTTCTTTCATAAATAGCTCGTCAAGTATACATCCTTAAATGAGTACCTTCTGCAAATCAAWAAAACTGTGCATCTAAATAAGCATAAGAAATTACTTGTTCAAGAATACTTCAAGGATGAAGATGTAATTCCTTATAAGGAGTTAAAATGTGTACAAAAAGAGACTGTTCCTCTCTTTACATATTATATCTAATTCTATAAAAATAGAATATATTCTGTATCTAACTAACTATAGATATAGAAACTGTATCTTCCTGGCAGTATGCATTGGAAGAAAAGTGTTGCTGGGAAAGGCAGAAAACAATCTCCAAAAATATTATCCTGACAGTTACGAATGACAATATYGTCAGAAGAGCTTGGATAAAAAATAATTAGGAATAAATTATATAACTAATTATTATACATTAAATTGTATACAATTTTATGTGGTATATTATATAGTTATATTATTACAAGATTAATAAAATATTATTAAGTTTCATGTTTCTTCCCAGAAGTATTATGCTTACATTGGCCACCTGCTGAATTTTCTCAGTGCTCCTCAGCTCTGTTTACTGTACATCTAAGAAAAATTTCTGCCATTATGRAAATCAATACCAAAATGTTAATTGCTAGCAGTGGAGACAGGATTTTTCCCTGGATGAAAAACTGCATCTGAGGCAGCCTTAAGTCCTTTCCCTGGGAAAASAAAATAGGGAAACTATTTCTGAGGCTCACAGTAAGGCTAACACCTCATGAGCAGATGACCCCATGCTTAGTCTTTCATATACATCCAGCTACACTGTAAAAAGGAAAATTCAAGATATATGGAGCCAGATGTGCTGATGACACGAACTAGCAGCTGCTTTGGAGTCTGAACTGCCATACCAGATAAAATCTGTCCCATGGAGGTTAGCACAACTGACCTCTGCATGTGTGTGGCTCAAAGTGGTGAAGCCATCAAAGAAAGCAGGCAGAGCAGCAAGAGTCAAACCCAAAAGAGAACATGGTGCATGTTATCAGCCTTCTCTCACTTTTCTGATTTCTTCCCTCTGAATGGCATAATAAAAACTATTTTAAACAGCAGCATGGTTAGGAAATGCAGAAGAAAAGAGCAGCACAGTAAATTTTACATAATTTTAATATATTGAGTTTGAGTTACTTGTGGCCAAAACAAGAAAAGTGCTAAAAATATGGGGCTAGGAAAAGTAACTAGGAATTGTGCTTATGTTACTGAAGAATATATTACCTCAGCCACTACATGCTCACCCACTGAAAGTAAAGGATGTCTCACATCATGACATTACCATACAGCAGTAGGCATTTATTTTTCCACTGGTGTTTTTGATTTTGAATTGAGGTAATTTCAGTTCTATTGAGGGTGAAACTTAAAAAGATTGGCAAATGAACTATTTCAGTGAAAGAACTTATAAGTTCTTTTGCTGTGCAGACCTCTTGATTGTAAACACCTCTGGGAGRTTTCTGTAATTCTTTCTGGTCAGATGTTAAATACCATAAAATCAGCCTCTCACAGTGTTTTTCTGCCCTGTCTTGCTTGTGGTCCCAAAGAAATCTCAAAAGAGCAAAATGAATAAGCAAACAGACTAAAATTTTTAGACATCAGTTACAATTTCCATGAGAATAATTTAAAAAACTTATTTGGTGTGTGGAGGCTAAATTGCTGTTTTGGCTCTAATATTTACTAGTAATGGAAAGGAGAATTCATGGACTTTTGGAGTCTTAAGGCTGGTTCTGAAGGTTTTTTGATAGCTATTGAGGGATCTTGTACATTACTTGCATGAGTTTCTGATTTTTTTTAACAGACATCTTTACAACTAAAAATTCCTTTCTAGAAAAGAAAACCATCCCCCCCATGGCAGGAGGGACAGAACTTGATGGTTTTTAAGGTCCCTTCCAACCCAAATKATCATATGATTCTATAATAAGGAATTTTGGGACAGTCCCTCAATTCAAGCGTATAGCTGCTCCTATCATTCCAGGCTCCTCTGAGCAGTGGCCAGAATCTATATTTTGATTCATTCTTCAATTGTTTCCTTTCTCTTCTGTAATCCACAGTTTAGCTCTGCTGTGCTGGTTTATATTTATTCTGCAGAATAGCTAAACATTCTAATCCTAAAAGAAATCTCCCCATTCTCAACCAAACTGTGTGCCAGAGAGGTAAGTCGTGAAATAATATACCTTTGCACAGAAGCCAAACATGTGGCAACCACCTGAGAAAGAAGGCTATGAAAGCAAAAGCATGTCCTGCTACTGTAACAAGAGCTTTAAAATATTACAGTTGCYTTCTTGCCTATAAAAAATAATGCAGGTTTGAGCAATACCCTACTGTAAATATTTGYTTATTTTGCCATGGAAGTTTTATAACTTTCCTTTGTTTATGACTTCAAAGACCCTATTTGCTTACTTTCCCAGTGTTTTCATATCCTATAATTTGTAGAATAAAATGAGATTTTTGTGTTTAATGCTGTTAATAATGCCTTGCTAAARAAAGATAATATCTATACTTTTAGTCTAATATTCATGTTTTTCAATCAATATGGATGAATGTATGCTTTCAGTTGATTTCAGTGTTATCAAGGATTACATATCACATTAACATGTCTCTATATAAGTATCCTGTAACTCAAATAAATTTCTGATAGTGAGACTATAACCGGCTCTGAAAAGAGGGGTCATTCCCTAAACCTTATGATACCTCATGGGTAAATTTAATGAACTTTCATAATTAGCATTATGTACGTGAAGCAAGTATAACTACATTGCTGCATGTTAAACTGCTATAGGCACGTACTGTTGCGTTGCTCTTTCTTTGTGTTGTGACAGAAGCAGAGGTGTACTAACCTGACCAGGATGATTTTTGAGGATCATATGATCTAATTTATATTCTGATTACAATTCTCTGTTGATTTATGAACTGATTGACCCTTAGGGTTTTTTCTACCTTTTGTTTTCCTGCTTGTATTTTGAAATCTTAAAGTCAGCTAGAAAAAAGAAAATATTTGTACTGCTCAGACAAAGCCTAAAAAAATAGTAATACTGGTATCAGTTATAGCAGCAGTATTACAAGTAGTAATACTAATTATATTAATGTGGAAACCTGCTTTAGTACATTAATTATTTCTTTGCCTTCTGTCACCTAAAAAATAATCTATGAACACTGATTGGTGCTGATCAGTGAGAAATCTGATAAAGAAATATTCTTGATGGCTCAAGAAGGAGGTTTGAATATTTCAATAGAAAATATTTATTAAATAGTAGGCACTCTTTCTAATATGGTCTTTCTGTGACCTGAAAGCAGCAGCAAAAGCACTAGGCAATCAAATGGACTGAGCTGCCATTTCAGTTAGGGCATTTCCTTCTACTCTTGGACAACATCCTTCTTTCAACAATTCAGCTAATTGTTTCCTGTCTTGTGTTAATGGACATGAAGGACTAATAAGGTCTTAATTCAGATATTTGTAGAGGATGTTGTGAGCTCCTGCCTAGATGATTTTATACCTACTTCTCTCTTCTTTGGAGTGGTTATGCATCCATTCAGGGGCCTTTCCTGCATAAGGTTAGCATAACAATCTATAGACTGCATGGAAGAATTTCTTTATGGTTATGTATTTGCTTCCCRGTGTCTCCAGGACCTTTTGCCTCTTTAGGTCATTGCCATGAACAAAGCAGAAAAATAAGGGGTTGATTTAAATGTTTACAACCCCACAATGATTTCTATAAATGGTTCACTTCAAATATGTTGAGCCATTCTACTCTTGTATAATGGAGCATTTTTTGTTAGCTTCTGTCTTTTGTTCTTTCATTGGAGACAGTGTTCTTACAGAGATAGTAAGTCACTAGGATTAAAAGGATGTGGTATAYGTACACGTACAATGAAGAATGGACAATCTGTGTTGAATCCAAAAGGATTCATTTGATGTGCGAAGAGGATGGATAGGCCTGACTTTAAATGTATTTCCAACTGTGTATGTAAAAATTTTTTAAAGCCTTTTTCTCTAGAGGAAACAACTATACCACATAWAGCAAGATGGAGAGGACATGACAAGTATGCAGAAAGAGCACGTCATTAATTCAGTCTTCATGGAAGGTTAAGAAGTTTTTTTAAATGCATGTTTTAAATATCATGGTTTTTGTCAAGGGCTGAAATGTAGGGAGAAGGATTGTACACACTACAATATTTAGTTGTAGTATACAATTTGTACTTTTCAACTTTTCAGATTTTCATCTTTCTGTCCCCCATCTCTTGCATCTTCAGTATGAAAAATTTGTGCATATTCTCTTCCATCTTCACGTTGTATAGATACTATGGAAGACATAAATTTACTTAAAAGATGTGTAGCCAACAACACAAGGCTGCTTTCGTGGAGACCTGTGCCAAATCAATCAGCTATACAAAAATGTGTTATTAGGCAAAAGTCTGAAATCAAACCACTGTTATAGAAAGAATACATTAAATACCTCTTGGAAACAAGACAAACCCAACACCAGCTCCAGCCTCTTTCTTAGTTTAGATACTGTGCAGTGTTCTTTTAAGCAGACTGAGACAAAATTATTTCAAATTGAAACTCAGTTCAGAAAGTGTGTATGTATGGAAAGGGATGGGTTCTCATATTGTTCAACTTTGTTTATATTTTTTGGTTTTCTGCCTGATTGATAAAATGAAATTTGAGATTTTTAATGTCCATATTAATTTCTTATTGCTAGTGATAAGATAAACAAAAAATGTAATTTCTTTGAAAAGTTGGAGACTTTCATTGTACACAATAAAACATGCTGTCAGTACTTATCATTCTTAGCATCTGTTTAAATTATTACAACATGTCCTATGTAGACAGAAGAATTGTAGCTTTTTTTTTAATGGAAAAATTGGGGGAAGGTATTATCTCTTGTTCGCTGTCTCTTAATTAGCCCTGTAAAAGTGAGAAATTTCATGTATTCAACTGGTATGAAAAACCATATTGGTTATGAACCAATTCCAAATCACAAGTTCCACTTAGGATAATAGCTTAAGAGTAAATCAGACACACATGACATAAACAAGTGTTCTCTATTACAAAGGCTTTGAAGTATAACTTGCATCATAAGCCAAATCTAACAAGATGAGCAATTTTGCTATGAAGGCTATGAAGGACAATACACTCTTTATTAATTTTCCTCATTTTGAACGACGTCATTTTAAAAATTACATGAGAAAACTCAACTATTATTTAATAAGTTTGTTTTGTCCCCTAGTGTGGGTGTTGAATTGGTCTGAATTGTTCTGTCAGAATTCCAGATGTTAGATAAGATATCTGTATGCAGCTAGGCACTAACTTCCATTTGTCTTGTTTTGAGTATGTCTTCTGCATATTGTTAAGTGACATATCTCCTCTAAAGTGTAGAAAATCTTAGATCTTTATCTCTGCTCCTGGGAACTTGCTATAAATATACTYGTGTTATGTTGTCTTGAACTTTTCTTATCTAGTCTGCAACCAAGATAATAGGCAGTCAAAATTCAGCATTTAAGCTGGGAAAAAAGTCAAAATTCCTTGATTCAGCAGTCCATAAGGTTAAAAAACTCATAGATTCAATGTTGAAAAGTTTCCTTAAACTCTCTGGCTGTGGAAGGWGTATGACAGCAGATGTATGTTGTCTGCATGCCATTAATTTTATATTTCCTTGCTTTCAAACATTTGTTGACTTAAGTAGAAACTTCCTCTTGAATGGCCAGGCTTTCCAGACTTAAAATTTGTGAGATCTGTGAGTTTGTATTTTATCTGTGCTGCAATATCCTTTTAAGGCCTTTTCCAAAGAGGTTAGTTTCATGTCTGTTAATAATTTTTCTTTGCGTGACTGAAGCTAGGAATCACCATTCCAATGCAGTGTGAAAAATGTGGCTATGTTTATTATTAACAAGACTATCTTACGAGATAATCTTGTTAATAATGCAAGTCACACCAGTGCACAGGATTTTCTTCTTGAAAATCTTTATTTCCTCTGATGCTTTTTCATCTTATGGGACTACCTTACAACTGTCACTTTATAAATTACTGTTAAATTATGCAGAGGAGCTTGTAGACAGGTTTAGTGAAAAGTAAATTTTGCTTATCAATCAGTTCTGTAACAGCTTTTATGAAAAACTGGGAAAACATACTTTGTGCATGTTAATGATGTCAAACAGAAAAATCCCAAAGTTGTAGGTACAAAGGGGATCACATAGCCTAGGAGAATCAGGGGTCSTAATTCCTCCCCTGGTTCAGGATCCTGCATTTGCTTTTGCTGAATTCAAATGGTTTCCTTTCTGCCCATCTCTCCAACATRCCCAGGTCATTCTGATGGGCTGCACAACACTCAGGGAYRTCCACTCCTTCCAGCTTTGTGTTGCCAGTGAACTTGCCGAGTAGGCATCTGGACCTTCATCCCAGTCACTGAAGAAGTTAAGCAGTAGTGGACCCAGTAGTGAACCTTGGGGGACCCCACTCATGACACGCCTCCAGGTTGATTACCTGGTTATGACCCTCTGGGATCTGCTGTTCAGCCAGGTCTCAATTCACCTCACTCCCCACTCATCCAACTCACACTTCCTGAGTTTGCCTATGAGGATACTGTGGAGACAATGCTGAAGTTGAGGTAGAAAATGTCCACAATTCTCCACTCATCCATCCAGGTGATTTTTTCRTTCTAAAAGGCAATCTGGTTGGCCAAGTATGATTTACCTCCAATGAATGTATGCTGACTACTCTTAATCACCTTCTTATAATTCCAGTGGCTAGAGATGGCCTCCGGAATGAGGCCACTGCCAACTCTGTCACCTTTCCAGATATTGAGGTGAGGCTGGCGGGCAGGTCAGCCTGGGTTCTTCTTCTTGCCTTATTAAAGACTGGGGGRATATCTGCTTTTTCTTCTTGTTCTTATCAGGGAGAAAAAGAAACTAGAGTTACTACAAAAGGAAAATTTAATCAAGGCTTTTTGAAAAACCAAGGTGAAAAAACCCCTAATTTGAGGTATGTATAGTAGAGAAATAAGGAGGAATACCCTTGTGCCCTAGAAACTGTGCAGTATGCAAGTAAGAAATGCTAGATTCTCTAGGCAATGAAGATTTAGGGCTGTGGATATTCTTTCATCAACAACGTGCTAGCATTATACAGAGCAGTTCCAAATCAGATTGTCAAGGATAAAAGAGAATGATGCCTTGCTGTGCTCCATTCTAGTCTTTCTGAGAAGTTTAATATAACATGTGAATTTGTGCTTTCTTTGGCCAAGTGATTCATTCCCCACAGGAGAGACAGCAAAGGCACCGTTTGCTACTGGAATTCTTCTAAAACTTTAAATTTTTTTCATATTCATTTTGTTTCAACAAATTGATTTCTATTTAATTATTCATTTATGGTAGTCACTTATAAACAAAAACAATATTCTGGCAAGAGAAGCCTTGGATGGGTCTTCCTAGCATGTCAGGTGTTACAATACATGCATTGGTTTCATTCCAGCGTTTGTCTTCCATCTGAACACAACAGGAAGTAACCCTTCCAAATTTTCTTAAGCCAGTAATTCTTCCTAATGACAGAACTTCCTAATAGTGTTTCTGTAAATAGTCCAGCACCATTCAGTTTTGTTTCTTAGCAGTTACAGAAAACAATCATAGCTTATATAAAGATCAAGGTGAGTAATGGATATAGCCAAAATCAACTATGCCCTGAACATGCTGCAATCAGTGTGAACACAACATAAAGGTGATTTAACTGGGCTTAGGAGCTTAACCATTACATGGAAGGATGAAAGATGTAATTTAAAAAATTATTTATAACCCACAATCTGTCATTTTGAAAATGTYGGAGAATAAACATGTGAATAACAGGTAGAGGAGTAATACAGAAATAATGGAAAAGAAAGAGTTCACTGGTCTCTATAATGACACTTTTCTCTCACAAAACCAAAACCAAACCAAACCAAACCAAAATACAAATCAAAACAATCACCCCAAACAAAAAAACCCACAAACAAACAMGCAAAAAACCAAAACAAAAAYTCAAACCACAAACAAGTTTACTGAATGTGTATAAAACATATTTTCTTTTCAAAACATTTTGTCAAAGGACAGGTTTTCATATATTTTGTCAATCTTTTATCCTCTCCAGATACTCTTCTCTTTCTACTTAAATGTTTCCAGCATTAAGAATCCCATTTCTTCCTCAATTCCTCATACAGCTATGAGTTTTAAGATAATATTTTACAATTGGTGTTAAGAAACTGGAGCTCCTGTGTCATTTTGATTGTTTCATTAAGCTGTGGGAAATGCAAGAATTTTTCTTTTTTCCCCCCTACAGATTCTATTAATGTTACCTTTCAAAAAATCACAAAAAAACTTCCTGTGTTTGGAAGCTTCATTCTACTCAATATTGTTTGGAGAGAACTAAATCTCCACTTAGTAATGGAGAGAATGTTAACTAATATATACACAAGGCGTGCTTTGCCCTTAGGCAGAACATACCCTTCATTCAAAGAAAGAATAGTTTTGAGACATAGCAAGTACATTTTGAGAAGAAGCCTTTACAGTCCCCTATAAAAATCACTAGAACTGAAGTGTTCACAAAATGCTGTCTGTAAGCTGGCAATGCCTCAGCTAATTCTATCAATTTTTGCTTTTATATCTGTTAAAAAAGCTGATTTCTACCTGAAAATAGGCCATACAGATCATCTAAACCAAGAAAATGTGGAAAAACAAGGCAGTGCCACTATGACTCCATTTCCCCATCTTCACCATTAATTTCATTTACCAGGTGAATATTTTAAGACTCTTGATTGTCCTTTATTGCATGCTTATATTTAATCTCATATACTGGGGAGTTGATATGGTTAGGGTTTTTAAGAATGAGCATTATTAATTAGAATTTATTAGAATTTATAATTATATATTTACAAGTACTTCCAATTAAACACAGTTCTTATGGGGATTTTGCATCCATAAATGAAAAGGCTTATCTAGACTCGTCTCTGAATAGATGTGGCCTGCTTAGGATGTATTGTGCCTTAAAGCATGTATCATGCTGCTGTCTCCAGTGCTGTCAGTTACTGACACGTCATTAAAGCACTGCTGTCACTTCCCAAAAACCTGGTCTTTAGGGCCTGTCTGACTGTATGTGTGTGCAAGAACAGTGGCTAGCACGTTGTGGGTGTCRCTGGAATACAAATGACTGTGATTCTATTGTATGTGGCACTTCTTTTGCTCAGTAACGCAAAATGTTGCATTTATCATTATGAGTAAGGCTACAGATGTTCTCCATAGTGAGCATTGCAGGGTGGGGAGCCATGCTGAGGGAGTCTAGCAGCTACCTAAGATCTTGTTTTCAGCTGATCATAAAGGGCTTTCCAGGGTTGTAAATACCACAGGACGCATTGTGCAGATGGGGAAATTGAGGCAAARAAAGAAGAAGTCAGTGTCGGATGAAGTCAAAAGAAAGTTTCYCTTGTTAGTGTAGTGTTGGAAAGAGCAGGAGAAAAAATTTCAATAAAATTTCAATTTCAAAATTTCAAAATTTCAATTTCTTTCAATAATAACTTGTATCAATTTAGATATTTTGAAAGTTTCTATATTTCAGCATCAACTGTTATTATGTCATCCCTACTAGCAAGCTGTATTAAATTTGCTATTTTTTTTGGTACAAATTATAGTGCATTATTTTTAACTGTATTGTAAGCATACTTTTTTATGCACCAGATACATAAGACTCAAACTGACCCCTCATTTTCCTTGTGCAAATCTCGTTGTTCATTTTAGAAGACAAAATGGAGAAMAGGTATCTCTCATTCCTACAATAATTTTAGTGTGAGGGATTTTCAGTATTTAGAAGTAATGAAAGAAATGTTTTCTTTGCTGGTTTTTCCCTGTGTCATAAATTTATCCTTTTTTGTTTATTATTTAGAGATTTTATATAAACACCACTATTTCTGTTGCTTACTCCTGTTTGTGACATGAATTTGCTATCAATTTGGCTGCCCTCAGTTCAGTAAATGCAAACCTATGCCTCAATTAGGAGAGGTGTTTTAAATACATGCTTAGCTTAAGGCGTGTGTAGGCGGTTTATAGAATATAAAATAGTGTTGCAGACTTGGGGTTTATGTGTAGAGTTTCTTCCTGCCCTGGAAAAAAACCCTCATTGCTAGTTTCTTCTTTCAAATTCCTTCTTTATATTCCAGCACTTCTCAAATTATTGAAATTATCAGTTTAGTATATTCACAGTTGTGTCTGTGAGCARCTTTAATAGTTATTCCTAAAGGAATACCATATCTATAGTCTTTTGGGTCCAGACATGAGGAATTTCTATTTTGCAGTATCTTAAAAGCATGGCCATCTGATATAAATGAAAACAGAAATATTGTATTTCTACTTTTTTTCAATTGTATACTACTTGAGCATTTTCAACTCCTTATGTACGTTATAACTTTATCTTTCCCTCTGAAATATTTTGTGCTCAAAATAATATTTTCTTACTAGCAATACTGTTATTAAGCATTCTTTTTAAGCCAAAATATTCTGCTACTTTATTCCTTGGAATGAATTAATCTACCTGATATGAAATGTTATCTTATATATCCCTGTTCATTCTTTGCATGGTGGCACTATTATGGGTGATGATGTTGGGTGACAGGGTGTGGGATGGAGAAGGAAAAGAAGTTGTTACTTATTTTGTCTATTGCTTTGAAAAAAAGATAAGTCTGATTTTAATCATCATGTCTTAAAAATGGGACACTGGGTTACCACTGATGTCCTATTCCAAAGCCTATAAGAATCCTGTAAAAACCTGTACAGTAACTTTAATTGCTATTGATTAAACCTCAGGTAGACAGTGTTTTACAGAACTATTYATGTTTGTTATTCTGAAACTATATTCCTTATTTTACTCCCCACAAACCGCTTATTACCTTAGAAATAGCTTGTGATTGGCACATTTAAGATTGCTATTTGAATTGCCYTTTTGTACAGTTATAGGCTACAGAGAGATGTGTCTATTATTGAAATTTATGTTGTTCTTTGGTTGCATAATTTGGATATTCTTACATGAATTCCTGTAAGTCACGATGTCTCCTTTCACATGCAATATTCAGCAAATGGAAAAAAAAATAATCTTGAAGTGAACAGTAGCCTCCAGACTGCACATGAGAATAATCAAATGGTGTCTAAGTGAACATGTGCAGTAACAAACACTCAAGTATATATCACAAGCTGGAGCCCTTATTGGGGTTCAAGATTACATAGCTTGAGGTAGTTACAAGCATAAAAATGGAGCTCTGCCAATCATCTCTGTGATGAGCTGCTGGRCAATTTGGTGATCTAGAACCTCATAATTACTTTTGGTCATTTCATCACTTCTCTGTGATCATTTATTTCTGAGACAAATTCTAATGTTTCAGATTTCTTGCCATCGCTGAACAAAATACTGTTTCTGATAAYTAACACTAAAAAATAAGTTTTTCTTCCTTTATTCCAAATTCACATTGTTTTACTATAGTAGAACACTTGACTTGGCTGAAAGATAGAGTTTTTTTCTGCATATATGAAATCCTTACTTTAGAGTCCAAGGCCTAAAGCATGGTTACGTTAGCAGAAAACAGATGATAATCTACCTATGTGAACCAGGACTGTATTTAACTTTTGGAAGGGTCCAAGACATTTGGTATCTTAAACAATAACATTAATAAGKACAAGAAATCAAGTTTAGTGTAATTTGGGAGATTTTTATGTTGCAAAGCTTGTTTATTCCTTGTTTGTCTCACTCTTAATGAAAGGAAGTGGCTTTGCAAGCAGAAGGATACATTAAACAATATCCTATATCCTTGCTGATGAGCTGTGAAATGAAAATTATGACCTAAATGTGGTCTTTCTGAAATGCGCTTTGAAAAARAAGTAACTGAATTGTTGTGTTAGATATCCTCTGCACCAAAACTCATGTTGGCAGTGGCATTATTTTGGAATTACAAGTGCCAAAGACTTTTATTATCCGAGCTTGCCCTTTATATATCCTGCTCTGAAGGTTCATGCCTTGCCCTTTGCCTTGTGAAAATGCAACTGCCCACAGTCCCTTGTTGAGGACCAAATCCACAGATGAGTTCAAACACCTTATTTAACATTTTTGTGGTTTGGATTTTAAAGCATCATCTGTTTTCCCATTACTAAGAATAGCATTATTTTTGCCAGCAGCATGACCGCAAGGACTTTTACACTAATTCCTGTTTAAGTCTCGTTGCTGTTTAAGCACTTTGCCGATGCTATTTAGCAGTTACAGATCCCTGTTTTCTAAAATGTTCCAGGAGTACAATGGGTCATATCTCTAAACAAAATGCTCAAAAAGGAATCTGCATGTGTTATGTATACTGTATTGCTCTGTGTACCTCACTAAGTGTTTTTACTTTATAAAACAATTATATATGGAACTGTGCATCTAAATCTCAAGTATTATARCTTAAATCAAAAGAAAACAATTTCTGAGAGGACAAAACAGTCAGACAACCCATGTCCCAAAATAAATGACCCAGAAACAACTCCAAAACCACCAATGCAGCAGCATCTGGAAACCTGTGAAGAGCCAGATGCTGCTGCAAAAATATCTTCCACAGTTTGACATTTGGTGCTGTGACTGACATCCAAACTACTGTTGTAAATATAAGGGAACTTACCACCAGTCTACTGCTACTCCTTTTTTRGAAGAGAAAAACACTATATAACATGATTTAAGACTTCCAAGTAGTTCATGAGTAGAGGAATTACAGGAAAAATGAACATCTGTAAACAAAAAAAACAATAATTAAAGCATCTTGCTGTGTACTTCAGCATTTTCAGTCATTTTAACATAGGTGAACTCCCACAGAAACTCCAGATCTGACCCTGAGACTTGGCATTAATTCTTAGGTTTTCTCTAAARTGCTATAATAGCATTTAAACTACACTTGTCAAATTTCAGAAGACCTTGGAAAATGGATGTAGTTTATAGTTATATGTTTACGGAACCTGAAAATTTACTTACAGATAAAGTCACTGATTAAAAAAGACTTTTTTCTCAGCTGACAATATATGTATCACTGGTAATAATTTTTAAATGATCGTTCTAATTTCACTTTGTTCCCTTGGAAATACTTGCTTTCCCTCACCCAGAAGCAGATCTCTTAGTGAGGCCTTCTGTCTGATCTACTTTATTTTTACTCATTGTCCTTTCTCATTTTTTATGAGTTTTTYCTTCTATTATAGTCACCAAAACTACTCATCAAGCAGAGAAGAAAGAGACTGACCTTGTTCATACATTGCAAGCAGGGGTTTAGGTAGAAGAGGCTCAGAGTAGGATGAGAAAAAGCAGGCTAAGATGAGTAGGATGAGATAAGCAAGTTAACAGCTGATGTTTTTCTATTAAAAAAAAAAGCAATGAGCATGTATACAGGAACATTGAGCCAATCTTTCCTGAACTAATTTGAACTAAGATTTAAAATTAATTTATAATTTTCTACTTGTTTACAAAATTGCTATGAGCTAAGTAGCCTTGGAAGCCCCTGTGTTTGCTCCATCACCCAACGACAGCTATGAAATAACAAAAATGGTTTAGAAAAAAAATTACAAGTAATTTAGTCCTGCCCTTGCTCCTGGCAAAAATGTTGCAAACACACAGTTCCTGTGGCTCACCAAATTGCTGTAACTGGTTAAGCTACAACAAATTCCACAAATGTGTGAGCACCTCGGATAGCTGGTGTGTGCCGTACAGACACTCACAAGGAGAGGAAATTCGAGCCRATCCTTACTGTAGGCATATCAGGAAATCACATTGGCAGATGCTTTACTTTCTATTAATTCCCAGTTTCTTTAAACCATTTTAGCCTTAAGCACATGCTCAACATATTCTGAGTGGTGTCCTGAATGGTTRGGGGCCGCTTGTTATTTTAGCAAGAGGAGGACTGGCAACTCACTGTATTTCTAGGTGGCAAGGGCTGTACTGAGACTGAGGCTTACTTCATCAAGCTCAATTGTCTTGCTGTTGCTTCGTATTTTCCCCATCTGTTAGTAGCCACCTGTTATATCTCATGCTGATTCCTGATTAGGGCTTCTTCACACCACTGAAATAAAAAATAAATGGCAGTCAAAATAAGAGCAATGAGTTTTTTAGAATTCAATGAATAAGTGCATTGTTCCTGCATTCATTTTCTGAATCAAAAACTCAACARAACCAAACCAAACCACAGATTTGAGAGACTTTATGATTTTTTTCCCCCAGAACAAGTGATGTTGACTGCCTTACATATTTATTCCTCAGAGCTGATTGTGCTTGGTAAAAATGATGCTAAGATCTTAAAAACTGGCTAATGATCTTTGGTTTCCCAGTTGAGATCTTTCAGAGAGACTTAAATGTGCTTTGGAAGAGAAGAAAAAAGACCCTATAAAAATCTGAAATCACTAACCTTTTTTTGGATAATCTYGGTCAAAGAAAACACCCAAAGTAACAAAAGTCTTAATTAAATGGTTTGGTTTTTAAGCAAAACACAAATGTTTTCACTGATGAAATGAAAAACAAAATGTTTTCAGACATTCCTGGGACACTAAGATGTGAGGAAAAAAATTGGAATTGACCTCATAAACCCAGTTTATTGTGGTTGCTTTAATCCAGGGATTGAAACCGAAAAAATTACCCGCCTCTGCACTTTCTACAATGTGCTGTGACTTAAATGCATAGTTGAGATATAAGTTTCCCAACCGAATTCTCAGAAAAAATGCAACAGTGCCAAGAACAACTCCCCATCTCCTGTCTGAACCACAGAAACACATGAGAAGTTTTACTCTGCTTTATTGCTTACATTTTTGGCATTTTCCTTTTATGTTAAAAATTAATTTTTTTTATTATTTGACTGTACACTCATTTTTGCTTTATTTTTTTTCAATTTTCTTATGACTGAAGTAAACACACCGAAATAGAACCACAATGAACATTTTTATAAGTACTGTAAATGCACCCTGTGATTCTTTCCTATCTGTAATTTGGAAAACTCCAAGTGGTAGTAAAGAAAGAATGCCCAGGCTGAAAATATGATGGAAATTTGATTACTTCAAATTCATTAGTACGATGCCCAGCACGGCTAACCTGGAGGTGAAAACTAACCTGGAGGTAAAAACTAACCTGGAGGTGAAAACAGTGGTAACTGAGGCTGCTGTTATGGGAACATGCAGAATGGTTCAAGGCCCAGGGAAAAGGGGATATTTTGGCCAGTGTGGTGCAGATTCAATTTTAGAATTTTAAAATTCTGTAATGATCACTTGAAGAGCAYGAATCATCTGTCTGAACAGATGTTCAGCAGCCACCTACTAGGGAACAGGTCTCCTTCCCTGAGACTCAGCACTCCACATGTGCTCCAGTTGTTTGTCCCCACCTGGCAGCTTTCATAGCACTTTGGGTACTCCCATTACACACCTTTGTGCATAAACTTCCCTGCCACCAACATCTGGAAAGTCCAAATGCACTGGCTCAGAGTGTGGCTTGGAAAAGGTTTTGCTTTGTTGAATTGGAAGCTTTAACCATGGCAACTGATTCAAGGCCAGGTTTTTTTTCTTCCACTTGCACTGCAGTCTTTGCTCACGTAGGCAGAAAGCAAAGTGCATGCAAGGRCCCACTGATTACTTCCTAGTTACTGCATCTAAAACCTGGTATTTGCTATGGTAGCAAATCTATTGCACCTAGTAGTAAAAACCTTGCCATCCCAAGCACATTTCATCTAAATAGTATGATTAAAGTCTTCATTCCACCTTAATGTGGAGGAAAAAGCATATAGCTTTTGTTGTTGAGCATGGAGTCATAATGCTAATATGTAATGGAAAAGCCAAGACTTGTTTATCATCCCATTCCCAACTGCCTCTATAAAGTGCAAACAACATCATCATACTTATAATTTATGTATTCCCATTTGTCTGCAAGAGATCTACAGCTTMGAAAGGTTATTGCTCTCTCTATATATTCCTGCTGGACTGCAATCCAAGGCATTTATCTCAATATCATTTTGCAAATTCAGGTTCAAACAGGTAAATAATACCCATCTCTCACATCAGCTCTACTTGTCTTATTATCTTTTCGAGTATCTTACTTTATCAAGAAACCCACTGCACATAGGGTGGATGAAACTGCTACATAGATGGATAAAGAAATTTAATCAGTGCTCCTTCATTCATAATATTCATCTGCAAATTAAAACMGTCAGACAAAAGTTGAACTTAGCCAAACCAATCTGGCTTGAAAACTAGCCTGGCAATACTGTGGGAACCAATGTATTTTTCAGTACTCTGACACAGTCCCTGCCAAAATCTTGTAGTTCATGAAAAATGAGAAAAAAAAACACAAAAACAAACCCAACCGAATATCTTGAATGTGAGGAAATGTTCAAGTAATTTCTTATTATATCCAGATGGTATTGCTATTCCCYGGTCACTGTCAGTGAACAATAAAAACACAGGATAACTAGATGAGTGTAAATGAAAATCCTTATATTTGGGGAGCCAGACTTTCAATTCCTCATAGAGAATCAGCTGAGTTTCATTGAAAAAAAACCCTGTAAAATCTGATCTTCCTTTAGGGTCCTGAGTTTTGACTACTAGAAGTTGCATTTACTGAAARTCAAACTGGGCTGTGAGGTCCTGTTTGACCATCCCCACACAGTAAATTTAGACTGTGCAGCTGCTTTCTGGGAAGACATCCCAACTACCTGCCATTCATCCCTCTAGTAGRATCTTGTATTTAGCTGTGACCAAATGTTTTCATTCTTCTTCTCCTTTTGTGTTTCTGAATTGGTTGGTTTATTTGTCCCCCAGGATGTTCACAGATTTTCCATTTTGTGGGTGGGTGGCATGAAAAGACTCAACAAGACCAGTTATTTGACAATATCTKGTCACATAGGTTCATGAACACCTTTCCATCTACCAGTTTTCTAATCTACTTATTGAAAAATTCAGCATTCATTACATTCATTAAAACAGTAGAGAATATAATTTAACTATGTAGAAAAGAGAACAGTCTGAGTTGTTCCAAAAACCTGAGTCCAATACATCAGAATGATTTTGCAATTGGTTGTAGTCTAGCTGGTATCTTTGGAGAAAAAAAAACCCTCAATGACAAACAGATCATGTTTCCTAAGAATGTTACTAACAATTAACACAGAATTCAAACCCCTCAATTGCACTTACACACTGAAAGTTAGTACAATACAGCAATCAATAAAATAATAATAAAGAAGAAATAAAAAAATTCCAGAAGGTTGAGTGGTGAGGAGCAGAGTGAGAAAAAGGACAGGTACAAGTCAGTAGGAATCGAAGTTACAGCAGGTAGAATGCAAGACTTTGAAAAATGAATGAAAAAATCCAGAAAAGTACCAAGAGAGTTTTACAACATTTTAGTATTACATAGGAGGCCTCAGAGATAATGGGGTAATGCGCAGGGTGGCACGCTTAAGGGATGTGGGRACCTTGTTAAACAACAAGGTTATTTTTTTATGTCAGCCTTCAGTAGAAGGTGATGAGACATTAGCAAATCCTTGTGATTACTTTTGGAAATATTTAGAGTGAGGCTTTGCCAGATATGAGAAGATGGCACGGGAACAGTACACTTAAAACTGTTTTGTTAAATAGACTGATGCTTCAGGGATGATGAGRACACGGCTGACTCTGAATTCTTCCYGCCTTATTTTACATTGTGAATATTAGCAAGAGTCTGTGTATTCCAAGCTGTCTTGCACATATTGTTAGAGCTGCTTTGTGATATGGATGTCCTCTGACTAAGAATGTTTCCAGATAACATTTTTCAGGTCACCTTTTTTATCTGATCATATAAATTCCTGAGGGTTTCTTTCCATTAAATATGTGTCACTTATCCTCCTGAAATAAAAATAGATACAGGGAATTCCTGAATTCTGGTAAATTATTTGCCCATTACTGCCTTTTATTTTTAAAAGATTTTCTGGATTTGGGTTTGGTTTTGGTTTCCAGAATTTGCATTTGCATGAACATGGTAGTTTAGGTCCTAGAGGTTCAGTGATTTAATAACTGAGCCCTCTATGAGCAGATAAATTAGCCTTAATCTTACCATGTGAAGACACCACCCTCAGTATCATGTTGTCATTTTTGGGGTATTTAAATTTGTCATTTTTGTCCTATTTACTTGTTGTCATTTTGGGGGTATTGACATTTTTTCCTTCCCACATACTCTTTGCATACTGTGCTAAGATGATTCTCAACAGTTCRCACACACGTTTCCATTCCCAGTCCGAGTAATGTCTTTTGGGGTTGGTTGTCATGCTGGATCAGTATTAGAAATAATTGTGTTAACAAAGTCATTTATACCAGAATTTAAACATACAAAGACAGGAATAAAAAACATGTAACTCAAAGATGCATGTAGGTACATTTGTCAAATATGTCAACATTGCACCATTCACTCAAGAGTTGTCTTAATTTAATTCTGCAAGCTGCAGCACTGAATGGAAAGCCTTGACCTCGCACACCTCTTGGTACTCCTTCCCTACATTCTTGGATATTTTTATGCTGTGTACTCTCATTAGGAAAGGAAATTTATAGTGAGTGACTTTGYTGTTACACATTACAGAAACGTAATACAAACAAATGATATTGCTAAAACAATGTGCTGTGAGTTATTGCAATAAGTCACCACTCCTTAATATCCATCTGAAAGTCCTGAGCCTTGCTATGCTCTCAAAATACTCTAATCAAGTGATGTGTCAGAAGGTGAGAATCCCACTTCAATGCACAAACCTCTGAAAAATGAATGAATAGAATAGAAGAGAAGAGAAGAGAAGAGAAGAGAAGAGAAGAGAAGAGAAGAGAAGAGAAGAGAAGAGAAGAGAAGAGAAGAGAAGAGAAGAGAAGAGAATTCACTGAATAGCTTCGTTTATAGTGAAGTAATAATTAAGGAATTTTTTTTCTTCAATAGTACTCTTACAGAACAATAAGAGATGTATAAAACCTGCAAAAAAATTATTTCTTTCCAATGAGCTCTTTTGAGGAAATAAAAATTACAGTAGATATTTAGACTAAGTAGTTATAGTGTGTTAAGATATTTTAAATTCTCTTTGTAAAAATCACTCAGAGACCTGTTTCTAGCTCATTTTCACAAAAAGGAGACATACACTGTAGCTGTGCATTAAAAGCATTGATGTATGTGAAGAATGTGGCATTATACTGCCAATTATCAATGTAAAAAGATACAAGGGAACCAATTGGGCAGCAATAAGGACAAGATTGTATGTAATTAAGTATGTCTATGCAAGAATTTGAGATTATGAAGCAGCAAAAATCATAGCTGAATAGCAATATTTAGCAGAAGAAGGACTGAAAAATTCAGAGTATTTTGATAAATTAATTGTAGTAATTACAGAGGATCAAATTAACATCATCACTGTTCATTAGAAGGAAACAATGAGCTGCACTGATGTGAATAAAGCCTAAATTAAGTGAAATTTCACTACATTTGAAATTAGCAAAGTAAAACTTTTTTATAGATAGTGAGGTGAGATATTGTATTAATAAACTGACTCAGAGAGAAACAGAACAAAGAAGGAAAAAGGGGAAAAAAATCAAATTAGTGGGAAATTTGAAAATAACAATCTTAAGTTATCCTGAAAAGATAACTTAGAAGGAACAATACATATATTAATTAAACATATTAGATTTGTTAAAAGCGTGTCATGTGAAGAAACATTTATTAAGAATAATAAACTAATAAAGTGGAGTTGTTAATCATAGAAGCATAGAGTGCTATGGGTTTAAAAAAGAACCTTAAAGATCACCTTGCTCCAACTTCCCTACTATGGGAACACCTTTTATTAGACCATGTTGCTCAAAGCCCCATCCAAACTGGCCTTTAACACCTCCAGGAATGGGGCATCCATAGCTTCTCTGGTGAACCAGGGCCTTACCACCATCACAGTGAAGAATTTCTTCCTGGTATCTGATATAAACCAACTCTCTGTCAGTTTAAAGCCATTCTCCCTTGTGCTGTCCCTACTTCCTGCTAAAAAGTCCCTCTCCCTCGTTCTTGTAGGTCTCTTTTAGGTAGTTAAAGGCAACAAAAATRTCTTCCCAGAACCTTTTCTGCTGCAGGCTGAACAATGGAAGATCTATTGTATGGCTCTGTTTTACTTTCTATCTTTCACTCCTTTAAAAGAAAATGTCTAATAGAATAAAAATTGTAGATATTTTGGTCTAAATGATCAAATTAACTACATTTTTCTACTGCATTTTATATATGAATRTAGATTTAACAGTGATTTATTGAGACAAATTGTTTAGAATTACAAATACCCCTTTTCTGAGGGRTATTGTATACATTTCTGTATACAGTGAAAATAAATACATTAGGAATCAATTCTGRTGTTTATGTAAAAAACAGAGTGATAAACATCTTAGATTGGAAAAATTTTAATGAAATAAAATGCTGAATAAATCTATATTATACTATGTGAAGTATGACTCTAGGAGGAGCGTAAGAGACCAGCATGATAATTTGACTAGTATAATATTTATATTTCCCTAATGACAAAGTGGAAGAATACAGTCAATTAGAGATGTACCTTCAAGCAAGAGATTAGGCAGATTTTTGTATTTGCTGCATTTAAGGCAATTGAGGAAATAGCTCTTTCTGTGCCAAATCCTTTAAAACGTGGATTAGTTTCAGAATTAATGGAATTAGTTCTTTTCAAAAGCATTCAGATACAACTTATGTCCTTGATTTGGTGGGTTTACCAAATTCTGTAATACTTAGTAAGCTCCACTTAGTTTTGAGTCAAAACAACACAAAATWAAATGACCATACAACTTTGATTTTAAAATGATAAATACCTTCATGGCTTGCTTAGACCTTCACAAGTGTTTGTATTACCCTAGCCTGAATGTCAAGTTGATAATAAACCTGGATTTATTGCAAATATTTCAGACAATTTCCACCAGCAAAATTAAAAGCTTTTCAGGTTTTCCAATCACAGAATTCATTTTCAACCGGTTGTTGTTTAGCTTTAGCATTTTACACTGCTTAAGAGTGTTGAATGTATGAAGAAATACCAGTACCAGATCTGAGGGGGATCTGACTGTGCCTGCTCCTGATAAGACATGAAAAGGGAGCACCCCCGTTGGCCCAGCAGCACAGCACTGCCGTATCTGGCCAGCGACCAGGCAGCCCCAGGGGAGCGTGGCTACAGCTCCTGCCCGCCTGGCATCTCCTGTCACCCACGTCCCTGGGAATAGATATGAGGGTCAGTTCTACCTAAGTAAACCGAGGAGGAAGTTTACTTAAGCTCTTCCTAAGTGGCTACGATAAGCCAAGATCCAGTGCTTGATTAACAAGTATGTATTTATCCAGGCATATGCTTTACAATTAAATTTAAAGCATTGGTTTTAAAAAAACAAACCAAAAAAACCTCAGATATTGGGCAAATAATTTTAAAATTAATTTTACATAGATCATTGCTTTGCAGTTAAAACTTCTTTTTTCATTTTTTGTTTCCTGTTTTGTACTTTTTTCCTTCATTTGTTTTCCTTTCTGTTTTTTTCCTCTTTCAACTTTTTTTAAAATTTTTCCTTATTCTGTACTTTTTATCAGGAGTTCATATTTTATCACTATGCTAGGATAATCCATCACAATTTTTCCGTATTCTATTTCAACTCCTTGCTATAAATGCAAAAATCATTAATATGATACTACGAATGAATCCAAGTCCAGAAAGACTGGACTGAAAACTGCAGTCGTATTATACAAGATTATACATTTTCATTAAAGACAACTGTACTATATGCATTGCAGGAAATCAAACATGAATAGACATAGGTTTGCTTCATGGTGTAAGYTAGGTAAATCATTTTGTTGACCTTCCTAAAAAAAATCTGGTTTACTTTTTTGTCATATTTTATTTTTTTTAAAGAGAAATATTTAGTTTTTAAAAAGCCTGTTTGAAATCAACAACTAATTATCTGTAAAAGAAATTTGTTTTGAATTTGTCCCAACAGATGTGGCTCGTTTTATCATATTCAGTTTTAATTGTCTCTACTGCAAGTCATAACAGAATGAAATGCCTACAGATTGACTTTGCCAGGTGTAACTACGTAAACAAATGACATCACAAAATAGCATTCCGAAAAAAAAAAAAAAAAAAAGAAACAAAAAGAAAAAGGCGGCATAATCATCCTTAAAGTGTTTTGTGTGGTTCTTATGCTAGGAGTTTCTGATTAAAATAATAACATGACTGCAACACTTATGGCAGAACTAAGTTGAACACAGTCTTAAAAGCCTCACAAGATAAATGCTGAGTTTGGTAACTATACTTTCTCCTTTACTGATCAAATCAGGTAAAGGTCTATAAAGAGGTTGGTACCTGAGTTTCAGCTACACCCATTGAGTAGACCACACAGATTTATCCCAAAAAAGAAAATAAAATATTAGTGCTGTCAGCGAGAACGAGTGTGTGCACTGCAGTTTTCGTAACTGCAGTATCTCCAACAGCCACTGAGGATTTAATCCTTTTTATCAGTGTTCGCCAAATCCTCTGACTTTTGTTGCACATACAGGAAATTAAAAAGATAAAACTGAAACTAATAAGAGAGCAAAGTATGACCACCTTCTATGAGCAATATGCTCAGTCTTGTCATTCAACAGACAACAACAGTGGGTAAGTATTTTTTTTAATGAGATCTGGACTTCTGGGATTTAAGACACTTATTTCTAAATAAAGTAAATTATATGGGAGAATTCTTTAAGCATCTTATTAGAGGATAAAAAACTGTGAGAAATTCACTGAGCATAAAAAAGTAATCTACGTAAGGATTAAATCACACCTTAACACCATCTTTTGGGATTTTYTTTTTTATTTTTCCCACCAAGGGAATCTAGACATAGCAAGTCAGAATGACCCAACAGTTTGAGTAGCCCAAAATGCTGTAGCTAGATGTTGTCTGATTTTTATGTTTGAGTTACATTTAGCAAAGAGATTATTCAGCAGATTCACACAATTTATGGCTAACATGGGAAATGAGAGGGAAATGTTGCTAAAATGTGGCTAAAAATTCAAGCTCTCCACAACAAGTTGTCMTTCCTAAGATTAAACTGTTCTTTTCTATTTCTAGCAGCTTTAGTGCCAAGAAATGGTAYTGCATCCAACTAGTGTCTATGAAAGTGCCTACTAATATTTTCACAGAATTCATCAGAATCAACTAGATAAGAAAGAAGTGTCTTTATTGCTGTCACCTTTAGATAGTATTCAGACTTGACTCAATTTCTCACCATTGGTTACCACTTAATTTACATATAGACCCACAGGATTTAGGTGGCAAATTTCCAAGAGCCCAGGAAAATATCTTCCAGTGAAGGCAGTCTGTGCTCTCCAATTCCTGCTGTCCCTGGGGGGTCTGAGCAAAGGCTGGTTTAGATGAACCCGAGAATATTCACTACAAAAATAAGGAAACATTACTGTTTGTCATTCCACCCTTGCTTTATTGTCTGAACATAACTAAATGTAGAAGCAAACACGTGTTTTGCAGACAAGCTATTTTTGACAAGTAGTTTCTCCAAATTTAAAATTCAARCCGTGGGTTAAGCCAGACACCAATGTATTGCTTCAGAAGGTGCCTCGTTTTTCTAGATGCACAGGAAGAAAGCTAAGGTTCAAAGCATGAGATTAGGACATAACTTTATTAATTTAACTGCTATGCAAATAAGCAGCAATAGCCTGTACAGTATAGGTCATGAATTCTTCTGTAACTATTTCCACAACCTGCTGGACTCACATAAAACTCTGTCACCCTACAACTGAACCCCAGACCTGTTGCTTCCTTGTCCATTTCTTCCTCRGCATTCTGATATGGGCAGAGAAGAGAAGAAACAGGATTTTCTTGCCATTCTAAGTATTAAGAGCCACAAGAGCATCCTCTCTTTCCTTTAGGGGCTGTTTCCAGCTGAGTCTGTTCTAGCAGTTTCACGTTGTCAGGTAAAAAGACATGGAATAAGTGCAAATTGCACACCTTCTACTTATAAAGTGGCAACTTTTGAAGCTGCAACTCCTGTCTTGAACAATGGGTTCAGGCAGCTTAGAGAAGGCTGCCCATTGGTGTGGGAAATAAGGTCCTTCCTTCTGCCAGGGAGAAGCAATTAGTGAAGACCAGGAGAGATCCAAAGACCTTGTGTTGTGGCAGAACAGAGAGTATAAAAGTGCATGAAGCTGGGAGGAGGCAGCTTATGTACTCACTCTCTCTCTCATGCAGGAAATGAGACATCCCAGCAAAAAAGCATCCATTTCAGTAGGAATTAAAACTGTAGATACTATAAAGAAAAATGTTGCCATAATCTTTCCCATAATAAGACATGAAATACTGTTGTAAAGTCGTATGAAATTAAAATTATAATACATGTAAATTTCAGGCCATTCATAGCTGCAAAGCAATTAAAACTGAGTGACAGGTGCATTGACAGTAAACAATGCAGTTTATGTTCATGATCCTGTGTAACTATCCAACCAAATTAAAATCTATTGTTTTATTTGACCTTCTCCTATTTATTTGTAAAAAAAATAAATTAATATTTCTCACCTTGATGAAGTCTTTTTATTTTGTTCTTGTCCTGGGAAAAGTAATAATGAATAGACAACTTACCTTCTGGGCAGTGGTAATGAAAGGCTGACTTRTGCCACCCATTTCTGTGACCCAGAACTGCAGAATGCTTGCTAATATGTTGGGTCTAATTTTTATCTCAATATTGTCAAATTAAAACTGGAGTAAGTGTGTTTTTATAATTTAACACTTGCTCCAATGCATATTATAAGGGAAATGAGTATCTCAATTGATGTCGTTAGGCTTTCTCCAAAGCATAATATAAGGRAAAAGAGGCTTTTAATTGATTCCATTCACCTTATGATCAAATCCAATGAGCAAACTACAGTTTTCACCTCAAGCATATCATTATTCATATCTATGGCTTAGATAACATCAGAAAAATATTATGGTTGCAGTTTATTCAGCTTGAGCTRTTATTGATTGCAGTAACTGGTGATTTACCAGAACTGTCTAAGCTTTTCTTTACATAGTCCAGGAAATATACTAAAGTGGCCAGCCTGTGTTACTTCAAAAGAGTGCTAATTATTCCTTAATATTAATATTGCAGAAAGTAGTAAAGAATGAAGTGAATACTTCAGGTTTGAATCATAATATCATAATGTGAATGATATTCCTAGATTATTCCTTATTGTTACATTCAGAGGAAAGATGTTTACACAGAATTGAAACTATGGCATCAATTCATCATAGTCTAAAATGAAAATTGAATATGATCTGACAGGGAATTGAAGAGGTAGGTTGGAATATTTGCTCCCCAGAAGACAAGAAAKAGATTGAGAATAAAGGCATCCTTTCTCTCCAAGTGCAGAGTTGAACCATAAATCTGAGAAAGAATGTCATTATGTCTTATTAGTACTCCTTTGTTCTCAAAAATGAGATTTAGATGATGCATTGAAGTTAGCACAGGTTTCTATTGAGCTGTTGCATTATCTCATGAATATATCATTGCAGTATAGAGAGGAATATATATAATTTGCCTGAGAAAGGAAAGGGTTGATCATTCCCAAGTGAGGACAAGACAGAATGATGAAGCTGATAATAACCAACTAAGTAWGTCCTAAGAAATGGCATACTCTTAATTTGAGAATACATTAATTTTGGATATTTCCAGTGTCTGGTATTTGCCCATTAATTTTAAGACACTGGCCCAGCCCAAATAGAAGAGTAAATTTGTGTTGCTTAAATATATTTTAGTTTTATAGCAATTAGATTACTACATCCAGCTGTCTATTTATTAGCTATAATGATAGAGTGCTGTGAATTAATAGCTATTTTTCTAAAGCTGTGTCCTSATTCTGACCAGGACMGAGTTAATTTTTGCAGAAGTCAAGACGGGGGCATGGCTAGGACCTGGAGGTTTTCTGTGCAACCTCACCTCCTTTTCAGGCACAGGAGGAAAGGAAACTCTTTGGGAAGAAGAGGTTCCTTCCAGTGTGGGCTCCTTCCTGCTCCAAACATTTCGGAAGGAGGGGTTGGGTAAGCCAGGTTCAGAGCTGGAGGGAACAGTTAGGGTAAAGTGTCTGCAGTTGGATGGAGTCAGGTCAAGCTCCACAGTGAGCATTTTGCATGTCAATCACTCTGTCTTTTGTACACTAATGAATACACTAATGCTGTCGCTGTTCGTTTTCTTATTTCTGTTTCCAGTAAATTCTTCTTATCTTAATCCATGACCTTCACTTTTTGTGCCCCAAATCCTCCTCTCCAGTCTGCCACAGGGGAGGGGGAGTGAGAAAGCAGCACATGGTTTGTGGAGTCTCAGTGGGAGCACTGAACTGAGGAGTGCCACTCCTAAACCACCTCAAGCTGTGAGGTCATTGTTACTTCTCAACACATAGTGACTTTGAAAGAGGGTAAAAGCCTCTTTTTTACCCCTCTACAGTAAYTCTGTTCAGAGAAATAAGTTCTTGTGCATTTTGATAGGTGAGACAGTGAAATTGTGGTTTTCATTTACACCTGATGGAAAGTCGGACTTGTACCAATAATATTAAGTGTCTACAAGAAAACTGTTAGAGGGGATGCAAAGAGTTTAAGTGCTATTAATGTGTTCATTCAATTTCTTTATCAGTTTCCCACACTTCTAAGTGTCAAAGCCAACTATTTCATATGCATTACACTGGTGGCAGAACCTTTAAAGAGTAGCTGACTACATCTCAGYCCATCTAAGAGACTGATGAATTACAGCTAGAGAATAGAATGAGGGAAACCTGTAGAAACACTATCAAAACCAGTTYAAGTTGAGGGCATCTTCCACAGAGCAAACAATTCACAGTCAGTCCTGTTGAAAGAGTTATCAGACCTCAACTAAATGAAATAATTAATCATCAATGTCATCATTTATTTTCTATTATCAAGACCTTAAAGAATATTATTCTCCCTGAAGTCTGGTTTTCTCCTAAGTCTACTTGCTAAAAGGAMAGTTGACCCAGACTCTTCCAGAGGAAATTTCTCCTGAAAGTTCTTTCTGGCTTTTGTGCATCTCCTGGATGTAGAGATGCTTGGAAAGACATGGAAAGGTGTTTTAATACTATGTATGGTATTGCAGACAAAGAGTCAGTTTTCACACAGTAAATATCACACATGCCAAATGTAAATTTAACTGACACATAAAATAGTTCCAGCATATCTTGGTACTCTAGACATGTGAGTATCCTAGCCTTGTCTGTGTTATGCATTCAGATGGATGAAGATTATAGACCAACAGATTTTCTAATATAAGTCAAGACAAAACTTCTGGCTTGAAAGATGACATGTTCAGGGAAGCTCTGTAAATGTATATTTATGTAGCAGAGGAAACTGGAAAGCATAGCTTTTTGGGAAGATCCTCACATTTCACTYAAGCTAGAAAGTTATTTAGAAACAGGGCAGAGGGAGAAAGTTCAATACTTTGTAACAGAAATACTATAGAACTGATTGTGCAGCATGATCAAATGGATACTAAAAGCAGATGTATGTACTATGAAATTACTGCATAAATGAAAAGAGCAATAAAAAAAATCAGTCAAATTTTAAGTAATTCATCAGCAGATTTTTCTAGTTTTGAGGTAATTATAGTTAAAGRTGAGGTTAGTCCAACACGGAAATTATCCTGATACTTTAAAATCCTTGATTAGACTTTCGAWGAGGACAAAAAAGAACAGAAAAGAGTGCAAAGAAATTATCCTCCATCCTAGGCAACTAAGCTTCACATCAATAAAACAAAACCTGAWATTAACACATTATTCTATTTCATAGCTGTAGGTGCACTGCTTGGGAAGATTATCTCAAATTGTTCCTAAATACTAATGTGAAAATGAAATTCAGTATTCAAGGAAAAACATACAATGCAAAGGAAGAAAAAAGATTAAAAAGCTATCTTTGCATGCCTTAGTTAAAGGAAATGTCATTCACACTTCCATCCAACGTGCTTTGAATCCTCCAGTCATTAACTTGTCACTGTAATTTTAGCTCTAGCTAGTGGACCCAAAATTGCTTTAGTTACAATAACAAAACCATGAAGATACAGGTTAAAAAATATTCAGAAGATATTTTAGGTATTTTCTGCATCACGGAAGTATTAACTAGTGTACAGAGAAATGTGTATGGCTGTGATCTCTCTTTATATAGTTGGACACTTAAAAAAAAAGAGAGTTTCCAGATTTATTGTTTCTGTGTGTCTGTGTGCAGAATGTAAAAGAAACACTAGTACTGATGTATCTCAAAGGATTTTCTAGTTGGTGGTCATACATGTTGTACCTACATTTCTTTGTGGTTGAGATGTGATGTCCTCTTAAAATGTGTGTATGAGAAACAGAGCTATTGGGAGGCTCTCCAGCATCCTAATGATTCAGCTGTCTGTGTCCACAGTCTCTCCCACTTTCCATCCTGCCCTTATATTCTCCTCTTGCTTCAGCCATGCTGGCTGTGCTCTTTRTTCTTACCTGAATATCCTCCAATATTTATTGGAAAATATTGTCATTTGATTTTCATTCCCTTCAAGTCAACTATGAGCTAAACCAAATGAGGCTGCTGTGACCTTACACTAAATAGAATTAGAGCTCCTGATGACATTCTTTCTCATATGTACTGTTTTAGATTAATGCACCATCTTACATCCCTTAAAACAAAAATGCATTTTTGTCTTTTTTTGAGGAGAGCCATTTGGAAAAAAAACAAAGGGGAAGGACAATTACTACAAGACCTTTTGGAGATCTGGTGGGAATAAGTAAAATAAATGTTTACTACTTTGTACCACCAAAGGTAAAATTCTCTTAAAGCCTGTTTGTGTCAAGTTTAAAGAAAGTTCACAAGCTTTAAACTGGTTTTTGCATATGTCACTCTAATACATCGAATGTTGCACTAAAACACTGATCTTTACTTTGGCTTTTTCAGACCATCAGTCTTCATTGTTCTAGTTCTTACTTTCCTTTTTCTTCATCTTAGACAGTTTGTTTGCATACATAATTATTGGTGGAATTAGATCTAATCCCGAGATTTAAAAATTCTATAAAATATATACCTACCTTCCCACTGGAAAATAGTAAAAAATGTCCACAGCTTTCATTTGTTCCACATGAATCCATCACTTCAGAACATCATGTATGTGACTTCATATGCAATTATGTTTAGAAATTTTCCATTTATCCCATAGTTGTCATCAACAAGCTTTGGGTAGACTAGATTACAGTGATTAAGTTATAATTTATAGACACTTTAAAACTCAGGAAAAAATATTTTTAAAATGAAGAAACATTTTGAAGAAATGGTCTAAGCCTATATCAAAATYTGTACTCCAAACTCTTTCATAATATGTCACTATTATATGATCAGTTTTGTGAAAATCTGGTAGCTTCAGAAGAAAAAAAATATTCAGATTTAAAAAATTCATCAAAATTTAGAAGCATTTTTCAAACAGACCTCTATATGAATGTTTCAAGTTAAAAAAACCCTCATGGTAATAAACTAAACAGAAAAAACATTGAAATTTTGATACTTTTCAGAATAAAAATAACTCTTCCAAAAGCAAAGAGAATAGCTTTGTAGTCCTTTACATCTTTTCTGAAACACTGAAACTGATACAGTATACACAACATTTGTTTTTAAAACATTTTCAGGCAGAGGTATTTTGACAATATTTTGCCAGGTTTTTTAGAAAAATCTAAATGAATCAGAATCAAACTGATCACTAAATCARGAGCGGGACAGGATCTGAACTGAATTTGGCAGGTATCTGTAAAGAGTTTTATTGTACTTTCTAGTGTCAGAAGAACCGTGATTCATTGAGTAGGAACATCCTAGAATAAGACTATTCAGTTGCCAGGGCTGATGGTAGCAACAGTCTCTATGCACACAACYGAAATTATTCTACTGAAGATGTGAGTTTTCTTCTTTCTGCTCTTGTTAGGATTGATATGTTGGTAGCTGAGTGAATGGCCTGTGATTTAGACAACWTTCAGATTTTTTTTGGCAACCCTCAGATCTTAAATATTATGAAACTATTAATCCAGCTGTTGTCTGTACTTTTAGATGCAGACATATTTTGGTTTTCAAGCTTAGAATATCATTTTTGAATGTGTAAAAAGTATGAGATTTCAAAATTAACTGTTTTCAGAGATATAAATCTTTCTTAGGTGATTTGCATTTACATTTTTGTTTAGCACCCAAGGCCGTATTTGTTATTTAATCTGCTAATGTCAGAAGGAGCTGCAGTTCCATAAAGCCATGTGGTGATGAATAACACCCCTAATGGAGTTATAAATTGAGACTAATTGGTTTATGTGATTGTTATTAAGTTCCATTTCAGCTAGTTAATGGAATGTTGTTTGGCAAGGGAACAGAGCTAATGTTATCAGATAATTTTCTTTTGAAAATGGATTAAATTTCAGTCTTCCAGATCCACAGGTTCTAAATAAGTCAGAGCCATTCCTGCAGAAAAAAAAATTTACCATAATGCRCCAACACAAGTAAATTCCAATGTTATCAATAATGTGGCTTTAATATTTCAGGGCATTTTCACACCTTATCACCATATCTCACATTGCCTTCAAAAATGGCCAAAATATTCCAATCAGTGAAACATTTCAGCAGAGACTTTAATCTCATCTCACAATTGCTTGAATGGTTTCAAATGTCACATAATGAACAAATAAATTGACTTTCATGAAAACCAGATTTGGCAGGAATGCATGAGTGCCTAGTTAAATAAGCAGACTAGGACTCTAGGGGTACTTCTACCCAATTTGTTGTTTTTCAAGTGTAATAGTTACTAAATTAGTATCAAAACATGGACTAGTTTGAAACTTGAAATCAATAYCCACATGTGATTTGAAATTTGGAGGCTTGCCTGACCATATTAAGGTTCTGAGGCCTATTTTTTTTTAATTGTCAATAGAATCCATGGATGCAAAAATATATTGCCAAATCTAATAGCTATAAAAGCAATCTGTCTCCATCCCTTGCTGCTGCTTCTTTTCATTCTTGCTGGTAAGTCTAAGAACACACTGTTTTAAATAGCATAACAAAACTCATGAAGATTAGCAGTACTAACATGGTTTTTCCTGTTTAAAAGCATTGACRAGGTTATACTTCATAACACTTGGGTACAAACACCACTAGGACATACTTCAACAAGCACAGGTTTCTTAAAAAAGAAAACTGAAACCAACAATGGGTTTARTTTATTCCTATGAGCACAAGCAATAATTAGAACTTACATTAATAAAACTTGGAATTAGCTTTTAGGGAGCATATATATGTAGTCATACCTGTGTAAAATGAAGGCGTTTAAGTTCTGTGTGGTTGTTTATAAAGGAGAGCTGCATGAAAGTATGTCCTGATGGGCAGCTGTCCTTGATTGTGACAGCAGTGAACAGGGAGTGTAGAGGTYCTCAAACAATGCATACTCAAACCTAGAAGCTATTTATAGACCACAGCAACATCCTGAAAGCAAATCTGGAAATGAAGTTTCACATTCTCTCTGTAGCTATCATCACCAAGCAACCTGGCCCCTGCACAGCRCAACAGCTGTGGCTTCTGAATGGCCTTCAAGCGTAATCCCACATCGAGTGAATTGCAGAGACAGAATTTGGAGGCTACAGTGGCAGGGGTAACTTTGGACTGGTGAGCACCACAGAGGTAGTTATAATTGTCACAACACATGCAAATGCAGGGTGAGGACTTTGCCYATGCATGGCACTGGGGGACACCAGCACTTGGAAGGCACAGAGGAGGGAYGACGTGAAAGGAATTACTAGAATGGTGACGGGTACTGGTAAAACTTTATAAAATGCCACTGATCTTGAAAGAGGTTACAATTTCTCCCACATGAATACATTATGAAAATTTCAACATCAGCTCAAAACAACTTGAGGGTTCAGTGTCAACCAGGGTATTACCAGGMCAATCCAACACTTGTTTTATTGTATATCTATTTCTTTTTAAACCCTGCTTGTCCTTCAGTGAGCCTTTATCCATGTCCCACTACATGTGACTTGAAATCACTYCTGACATTTTTATATCATTACAAATGACAAAAATGTGAACTTAATAACTGAAACCACTTGATTGAGAGCAAGCATGGTAAGTATCATTTGACTGTCTYATTGTCCTCTCACACTGTGCTTTTGTATCATGACTTTTCAGTTAACAACATGAATTTATCCAAGTACAGACCCATTAGCAAGAAATGAGCATTAATCTCCTGAGCTATTTTATCCTAAAGAGAGGTATATTTTACAAAATTCTGATTCCAAACAAATTCAAAGTAAAACAGTGCCAAATCTTAACAAAACACTCTGTTTTTAAATCTTAATTTAACACTCTGTTCTGCTCTCTGTCTGATTGTCATCTCCACTTCTCCCAGCAGTCAACCAGCATGAAGACTGGCATAGATTCTAACAGAAGGAATTAAGGAAATTATAACTAAAACTGGATTTTCTCTTTCTCTCTCTCTCTATTGATTTTCACAACTATTTGCAAAGAGGAAAGAAGGAGAAGAGAGAGAGGTTCACACTGGYTCACCAATGAAACTAAGCAGAAAGGTGATAGATTTTGGCAATAAATATTTCTTGCAGTTATTCAAGTCTTATGTTTAACTGTTTTCCCCCTTCTTTTTCTGCTCAGATCTTCTGTTATTTTAAATAATTTCTAGATTTTGTTACCATGTGTGCTCTAGCTCAGRTCATCAACATTCTTCTTACTTGCCTTGAAACTGAGTGCAACTTCCCAGTCCTCAGGGTAGGATCAAAACTCATATTGTGAAAAACAGCAGAGGGTATGGATGAGGAAGAGAGAAAAAGAGATGAGACATAACAGAAGCAGAGCTCACACAGGAGGGGAGATGTTTCAAAAGGTTGGAAATTGTTTGGAGGAGGGAGGAGGAAATGGAAACAAGTAATTTATACCACATTTTTAGAAGGTCCTTTCTGTTTTTTTCCCTGGTGCCTCATTTTAAAAAAGACAAACAAAAAAACCCCACCACCTAARCAAAATCAACCTAATCAAAAATACAAACTCAAACCCTGAAGATTGGTTAGAGAGAACTTAACAGTTTTAATAGTATATTTTTACTTTCATAGATTTATTTTTGTACTTACAATTGCCAGGTAATTTACATGTTCCTAAATTCCTGATTCTTCCTGAAAGCTATCATAACTCTTTCATCACAAGTTCATTCATTTGTGTTGGGTGAGATGACTGCACCTCATTCGTTAASATACACAGTACCAGTGTCTTGGTCACCACAGAACTAGATTGTTGTAGTGCACTTTACATGAAATTGCCTCCTGTCATTTGAAAGCAGCAGGACATATTTCCTATCACTTCCATTTACCAAATTTGCCTGCTCTGCAGTGAATGCCACTAATTTTTCTAGCTATAGTTTAGAGTCTTGATATCAAATTTCACAGACACAACAATTCTGATATTTGCTTATGTGGGTGACTGTGTTTCTTTTTGTGTGATTCTGCACTTCAGTTAGAGGAGGTCAGAAGAGAAAATATTTTTGGTATCCTCAACTCTGGAGCTTCCTTTTGATCCAAATCTTTTGATTTGCTGAACCTGAGGAATGTGCTGCACAGTTCATCTTTACCTTTCTTGTAGGAACTTGTGCAATGGATGAGTTTGTAAACAGCAGGGATTTAAGCATTGCAGTAATGCCTGTCCTGAGCACAATAAAACTGCTTGTTTAATGAGTCAACTGAAATTTAAATTTGCTTTTATTTTTAATATTTTGTATAATTTTGTATTTAAAATTATCTTTTAATAATTTTTAATCATTCAAAGTWATTTAAGAAAAATATTTTTAAAAAGTGAAATTCACAGAATAACATATTTTCAAATATTATGTTTGCTTCTTCTTCTCATAGCAAACAAAAATTTCTTGTTTAGTTTTTTCTCCTTTCTTTGACTCCTGTAGGATATTTTGCATTTCACGTCTGCTTTTCTGGAGTTTTAGTTTTATTCTAGTAAGGATGTCATTGTCCAATGATTTTACATTTATTTACATTAAAAGTATTATACTCAGATGAGAAACAGACATGTTGCATTAYTCCATAAAAATTTATTTATCCCTTGAATTTTTTTCTGTTTGTAAGTAGAGAGCAAGACAAAAAGCAAAGCACAAATTGACAAAATGGGAATGCAGAGCTCCTGGATTTTCTTTTCATTTCCGTCTGTGGTCTGTAATGTTTTGGAAGGACAATCACATATTGCTGGAAAGTCAGGAATGGTCCATTGCTGTTTCCTCCTCTCTTGGTCACCTCTCAGCCAATTCCAATTGCCTCCTTATCTCCTCTCTTCTGTGGCCCTCCCAGGGGTGGGTGCTCTCGTTCCAGCTGTGATGCCAGGAGGTTGGCAATGGAAGAGCCAAATGTCTCCAACAGCCTGAARAACTCCAACTACCCCCATTTGCCCTGCCTCATTCTGTGCCTTGGGGCAGTGCTTTAGGGGACATCAGATTTGTGGGTCCTACAAGAGGAAAGGTGAGGTTGCTGGATTGTATCATACAACTCATAAATATGGGGTTCCAGAGAAGGGAAAACCTGATTTCCATAAACTGACATAAACTCGCCTGAAGAACCATCAGCAAAAAACCAGCTATGAATGTGCACCCACAGTTTTCAGCTGTGGGGCAAAAACTCAAACAAATGCAAACATGGAGCTTTGAGGGGAACAAAATTCAGTGCTACCTGGCAGTGAAAATGTGTTTCACTGCTCTGCTATCTGTGTGTTTTTTCCAGTAAGTGCACTGCCAGAGGACATAGGGCCCCTCTTAAACATTAGTTAAAGTCATAAATAAGTCATAAATCTTCCAGCATTGATTGGATCACCCTATTTCATTGGTTCTTACTATTGTTCCTTCAGAGAATTTTTATATTTAAATGAAATCAGGGACTCCGAATGTTTTGCAATACTCATCTCTCTTCTTTTCCTCCACATTTTTCTGCCAAATTATTGGGAGTGTCTGAGTTCTGGCTAGGAAGAACTAGTAAAAAATCTGGTAAGATTTCATGCAACTGGTAAGAAATCGTGCAAGTACAGAAGATATATGTGAATARTTTACATCTTTAGTCTGCCTTGTATGGACAGTTTGCTGTTACCAACGTTATTGTTTGCCGTGCTTCCTGTAAAGTTGAACCAACTAGGGATATGAAGTAGATTTATATTACTGTCACTTGCTAGCATGCCAGAATGACATTCAATGTAGCAGGGAGCCATACAGATTAGAACTGCATATTCAGGAAAAACTGTGTCAGTCTGACTCAGTATTTTAAGTTGCAGGATCAGTTTGGGTATTCAAGAATGTGTGGGAAATAGGATGACATTTAGAACACGGCAGAAAACTTTGTGGGGTGACTGACTTGTCTGCAGCAGCAACATTGCCAGTGATCCACACCCACTTTTTTTTTAAGGTATTTGAAGTACACTGAAACTCTTTCTTTAACCCTCAACAAGAATAACCAAGTAAGAGTTTCCTGCAGTCTTTTAACCCCGAAGGGCAAGAATGTCCTCTAGTAAATTCACCATACTGCAACAATGCCAAGAGCCTCTAGAAAGTGAAAAGCTTGGGGGGTAGTTAATGGATCAGACAGTCCATGATCCCAACTGACAAGTGCAACTTAAACTTTAAAATATGATGAACAAACAATCCCAGATTAAGCACAGTAGTGACTTGCCTGTTCCCATATTTCCCTGCTGTTGTGATTTTACATGTTACACCATGGCAGCCATGCAAATCGATTACAACTGGAAATGACAACTCTTCCAGTAATGCATATCACCATTGTTTAAAAGATGCAAAAAGCATTCCACAAGTAATATAAAATCTCTTGCTTCATCTCTTTGGTCTCCACAAAGAAAGTAAAAAACTCCCCATGCATACAATTAAACCCATGAGAACCAAACATGAGTATAAGATACAGCATTTAAAAATGCTTACTGTACTGTGTGAGAATTATGGTCTCTTATATGGTACACAGAGAAATAACATTGAGGAATAAGCCAGTGAGACACAAACACTTGTGCTAACATGAGAAAGGAAATACTGGCATTAGTGGAATAGAATGATTTTCAGGTAACTGGGCAGGGAATAATAGTGGTTGCAAATATAAAACCGATTCTGATCACAAGTATGCACACAATCCTCAGACGTACAGCATTTTGAATGAGGGCCTTTATAAAGAATCAGTGGGTAACCACCGACTTTGTTGGATTTTTCRGTGTATAAAATTAACCACTAGGTATAGTTTATTTCTTGTAGAGTGTACAAGACTTGGTCTACTTCAGGCCTGTTTTTCAGATATTTTTTCTAATGTAATTAATAAAGCTGTACAATATTTTCTTTATGAAGCTTGTCTTGCAAAGAGTACTATGTGATGTTCTATGATTTGCAAATTTTCCACATTTTATTACAATTTTATTACTACAGAATTAGGCAAATTGAAAATTTTTCATAATTTAGCCCTTCAAAAGGGATTTTTTTCTCAAAATTAGATGGATTTTTATTCAAAAAAAATTTGTATTCTCAGAAAAGTAGAGGTTTGTTTTTGTTTCAAATTGTAAAAACACCTAGGGAAACCATCAACATAAAAAAGTACATTCACTTCTAAATCACATAAAAGGACAGAAATTCCTCAGATTCAACAATTTTGTATTTTATTGTTGTATTTTCTATGTGCGCAGTAGTCAGAACTTATACAAGTGTGTCTGATAGACAACCTTACTGTCACATTACATAACATGACACTAAGTTGTCTTCAAACAAGGTCTTCTCTGCATTGTTTCCTTATTCTGAAGCCAGAGATCTAGTGGGGGGTTACAGTTTTTCAGGGTGATAGGGTTAGAATGCAAAATGTACAATTTTCCTTTGCACTCCCACAGAAGAATCTCATGCCTGCAGTGAACCTCTGGCATATTTAAATATTTAAAATAAATATACTCCTCTCCTTTTGGCATTTCTTCAAGCTGTGGTTTCCAGCCCTGATATCTAATATGAGCTATGACRATTAAATAAATATATTGTGTCTCACCAGAGGTTTTCACCATGTGCTCTCAGAGGCACCTTCTGCTTATGATGACTGTTTAACACACTCTTAAATTCAGGATCCAGAAGGTCAAGTAGCAAAAAGTATTGTCCTCCATCTCCACAATAAACAGAAGGATTTATTCTGCAGACACTTCAGGTGCCCCATAGCTCTATTTCTTTTTTACCTATCCCAAARTAACAACTTTTGCTTTTTCTTGTGTAAAGTATCTGTGCCTGAGAATAAACAAACAAAAAAAATTTGCTCTAACCCAACTTTTCCTGAAACACTGAGGAAAAAGTTTCAGGGCCAAAAAGATTACTTCCTATATTTCGCAGAATGTTACATTCTCCTTACTTACCTCTATTTAAAATCAGATTTTGGGGAGACAAAACCTATTTTCAGTCCTTTTAAATTAGAGAAGTGTATTTCTCACATAAAACCATGGTTGACCAAGATGCCATTGATTGCCATGGCTGCTCGGGTGCTAGGGAATGGATTAGGTGAGATATGACTCCTAGGATCATCTCAGCAAGCTACTTTCAAGGCTGTAGAGAAGGGTAAAAAATTCCAGCCATGGAAAAAAAACTTTGTGAAAGTCAGCTGCACAGAAACAATCTCATAGTCCTCCAAAAATGGACAAAAGTGAAATGCTCACTGCTGAGTCTGAGGAGAGATCTGCCTTTAGGGCACTGTTTCTCATACAGTGTCTTTGGTATGGTTCCAACTCTTTTTTTTTTTTTTTTTTTTTTTTTTTACATGTTTTTTTGTAATAACACATAATTAAAGCTTTCTGTAGTTGCTCTGTGATAAATAAAAACTAGATTTGAAAAGTAAATGCTCTAAAAAATTTTTCCAAGCAAATACCTGTACAGGAACTAATTAGAATAACAGCTCACTTTTTCTCCTAAACAGAGGGTTGAAATTCCCARTTTCATTTCTAAATACATATGGAGAAACTGCAGCCAGAGAGAAAGAAAAATATAGGCTGTAGCACACAGGAGAGATTATATAATTGTAGAGGAAAGTTTAAATTACAAATTGTCACAAAGACTGAAACAACGCCCATAATCCTCACCATATTTCATCTTCTACCCTGCTAACATATTGGTTATGCCATCCTTTCCAAGCTGTGCTGCAAAAGAGACTGGGATTGTGCTTCATTTGGCAAAGAGTAGGGCAGATTTATTCATAACCAATGAATCCTATTAGGTCTTATTAGTTCATATCATTTTGATACTTAGAAATCTTCAGATGCTTTTTCTGTTGTGGGTTATAATCCATAGCTGGGAAAATATAATCTGTAGTGGGAAAATATGTAAAAATAATTTGCAAGTCCTCCTTGTGCTTCTTACTACTCTGCTACTCATACAGCTATTTGTGGGAAATATGATTGCCCCACCACCTCAAAAGAAGCAGAGTAAATTGCCTTGAATATATGAATACATTGTGGTACCTGTGATTTGAGAGGTATCTGCAGACACAGTCACAAACAAACAAGAAATCAAAACTAGCATAACTAGGAAGCTCCCTGATATGAGGGGGGAAAAGCTACAGAAAACATTAGAACTGTCAGATTAGGTCACGTCACAATTCCATATAACCTTTTTCTTGTAGTGGTCAGGAATGAAAGAGTAGGGAAAGTTTATATGGAAAGGAAAATGAAAACATTCCCCATGACTGATACTTGCCCTTCAGGTAATCACTAATTAAAGATCTGGAGTTTTATCCAGACTATGGAATTTAAAATTTTACCACTGTTTTCTCTACCACATTTTTGAGTTAATTAATATTTTGGCCTTCACAGTATCTCATACCAACGMATTCCTCAATTTCATGATCATTCCTTCCCAGTTCTTCTTATACTCTGTATCAGTTTTGCTCAGGTTGGGTCCTGAAGAGTGTACTGAATAAGGCACCATGGTAGCTTTAAAAAGTCTACCTTAGTTTCCTGAAGCAGTCTGTGAAAGCAAAAAAGCTGTAAGCTACTTTCTCAMTCTTTTAATTTCTTCTAAATTTTTCTTGGTACTTATCCTTCAGTAAAATTATTTTTAAAAGTCCTGATTTTATTATTACATTATTATACTTTATGATTTTATTGTTATTACACACAATATGATTTCAAGTTGGAAACGTGTCCCATTCACCCTGATTTTACAGACAGAACAAAAAGCTCTTGCTTTTCTATTCAGAGTCTGTTTCCTGGGTTTAACGAGGGTTTAAAATCCCTTTGTTCAACCAGTATTTTGCAAACCTAAATCTCAAGGCATGAAATTAGTGAATATTTCTCGTAAATCTGCTAATACCCAGACATCCCCTTTCTTTTCAAAATATTTCTGAGAACTGAGTAATTTCCACAGCAAATTATGCAAATGTGCTGTATAAGCTCTCCAGCACAGCCAGGCAGTGCAAATCCTGACCTTCCAACACTCTGGCTGCTCTTGCTCTGGACTTCTCTTCATTAGGCTGCCAGTCTATCCTACAAAACAAAGTTTTGCAGCACTGTTCAGTGTCCACTAAAAGCCAAGAAAACATCRATGAGCTTCTTTTACACAAGAGGACTAAACCCAGAACCAAAGGCTCATATCAAGAAGCTTCTGGACTGAATTTGTTTAAAAGTGGTAGCTAAGACTGATGTGAGGATAAATCAATAACACTGCAACCATGTTATGCAAATGTTCAACTGGATAGATTGTTTGGTCAGAGATCAACAAAATGATGAAATGTCCTAAATTCAGTTCCTTAATGTATTTGATTCAGAAAAATCCCCAAATTATTAAATCTTAATTTAATCTTTCCTATAAGATATGTCTGGAATCATTGTATCACGCTCATTGTTCATGCTGTAGCACCTGAGATCAAGCTGGTCATCAGAAGCCAAATATGCATCTTCAGAGTTGTTGTATTTTGTAAAAAAAYGGTGTGATTTTTGCATATATGAATGCATTTGTGCTCTCCTAGGTAGATAACCAGAGGTATTATAACAGCACAGTAAAAACACTAACAGATATCCCAAAAGTAACTACTACACTGTGATAGTCAGTATTAAGGTCATTTTCCCTGGAATTCTTCATTAGATTTCCTATTCCAATTGGGGAAAAAATTCTCTGTTTGATTTAGATTATTTTTTCAGGATTGTAGGGAAATTTGTTCTTTAACCCCATATCTTGGTTCTATCATACCTGTATAGTGGAATATTGTCTGCTCCKCTGCACAGCTATGATAGAACCAAGCAAGGTGTCTCCCAAAAAGGGCCCAACTTGATTACAAAGGAGCCATTTAGATAAGTAAGAGAGATTTACTGACCCCTAAATTGATCCTGACCTAGCTTTCCTATCTCTACTGGCTCCTCCCAATTTCAAACAACTTTCATCCCACTACAGCTTAAAAACTATGTGTAAATTAATTTGTGTTCTGTTGTTGTTACAAACTTGATGCTGCAAAGCAACAAGACTGAAATGTATAAGTTACTATCTTTGSGATGGCACAATCATTTTTACTTACTTTCCAGAGCAGATTTCTCTGACAGACTCTATTTGCAATTTATTTCCCTTTCTTCTTGAAGGACTAGGACTAACATCTGCAACTAATCTCTCCTTGAACCTATTGCCTTACACACATTTATAGATAAATGTGAATGCAAAAACTTTCCTGCTGGAGCTCTCACATTCTGATAAAACTTACACAAATTCACTGCAACAGAAACAACACAAGAATTAGCAAAGCTCCCTAGAGGTAACCTGTTAGGTGGACAACGTTCCCAAAACTGAGGGAACTCCAAAATTAGTCCATCAGTAAAATTCCTTACTTCCATTCTAGTCACATGCTCTAAGGCAAAAGCTATGTAGAAGAGTATTTTCATCCTTTCCTCTCAGCTCAAAACCTTTGAATTCCTTTCTACACTGAACTCACACTTTAAAGAAATCCACGCAAGAGCTGCATGTTTAGTATGGATCATTTCATGATGAGCACTGTTTTCCTCAGGGAAGTGTTGCAAAGACATTTAATCCTTTAAGATAACAAAAGGATACATGACCTGGAACTTCCACACCTGTATAAGTGCTGAATCTAACAGCATGTAAAAGCTGTTGGCTCAGACTAAAGCAGAAAAAAGAAGTTTAAACACCTCTCCTATTGTAATGATCCTCTCAAAAGAAGCAGCTGGATGAGGGATCAGGATCAGAACCAGAGCAATTGGGGTATAAGATAAATATTGAACTTCTTGACTCTGAAAAAACTGGACTTAGGAACTTCAAAATTGTGAAAAGAAAGGCATGTAAAGATAGAATTTTTAGACCATGGTTCTTGACTAAGATACTGAACTTCAGTGCATGTCCCAATTTAGCTACCTGACTTCTTTTAAAATGTTTAAAATGCTAGAGTTACCAGAAAATCTTTCATTTGTTGTAATGTGCTATGATGATCACATGTTCCTTAAAAGCAAAACGTTCATGTTAAGAGTAAGAAAATTGGTYATTTCTTCACACCTCCTCTGCAACTTTCAGCTGACGTGTTACAACAAGCCAAGGACACATTTCATTACTGAAAACCCCACAGATAATWATCTCCTCCTTCTCTCACCCATTTTTATGAATTGGGTGAGAGAACTACTGCRGGAAGCAGCAGTGTTCTGCATAGCAAAGCACAAAATTGGCAAAAGCTATTTTCAGCTTAGTCTGTACCTTTGGGTTTGRCCTTGAATTATCCACCGGGTGTTGTGTTTGTTTGCTTTGTGTCAAAGTGCTTCCAAATGTGGGGCAGGTAACCTTCACATCTCTTTTGTAACTCATCGTTTCATTTAAAGTGAGTTAGTATTTTCTTTCAGTAGGTTCTGTTTTGAGTATTGTGTTAGCTTAAAGAGGAGAAAACTAAAAARTGCAAGAAGGATCCATTATATAACATTAATGATTTTAATTGCAATATGGAAAAGTTGGGGTTTTTTTCTGTTTAAGTAAAGGAAAAATACAGATGGTGATTATGTCTAGTGAGTTCRCTTTCAGATTGTGCTTCCAAAATATGGCACTTAGCAACTAACTKGAAGAATACTTTTTATTATATGTTTCAGTGAGACAGATAAACATCTCCACAGTTCAGAACCATCAAGAATGTTAAAAACCAGCACACTTTGTGACAGAGCAGTTGTTCTGTACTTTAATGGTGCTGAAATTTAAAAAGGCAATAGCTCTCCTTAAAAATGCCATGCAGTTTTCAAGAATGATAACTGTTCTGCTAGGGTTTTCTTTACTTATGCTTGACATTTTCAAACAGTTATAATTGACATTATAACTGACTACCTGTCAGAATCAAATTGCATTTGGCTGCTAAACAACATTATCCCTATTGATAGTATTGTTCATCACTGACTAAGATTACCTTAARTGTTTGCACTGCTTTACAAATTCATTTAATTAAAAATGRCCAAATGATCAGAGTTTGAAATTTKTTCAGAKGTGGAAAAGAATAACAAACCTTCTCCCTTAAACTTTCCTAAGATGGTTACACCTTTTAGTCATTCAAGTGTCAGCTATTGTGGATAATACTATCTATTGTGCAATCCAAGATACAGGAACTGCTCTGTACTGCTCTGTACTGCTCTGTGGTTTTGCTTCTGATGCAATTTCCAGCAGAGGAAGCTTCTTCAAATGTTCAGCTTAATTTTCATATTCATTTAGCAGTCATGCCCAGCAGCCTAGCAAACAGTCCTCAAGGAATATTAGGTCTGGGCTTCTTTCCYCTTTCAATCTTTTCCAGTCTCATCCCATCCGGAGTCATCCCAAGTCCCCATACCTGTTGACTACATTTCATTGCATCTCTAGAAATTTTCTTTGTGATCATTGCTAAACATTTTAATGAACATTGCAGTGCCTCTGAGTGGACATGTTCACAGTAGAGATCAAAGGTGTAAGAGCAGCATGAGGGAACCAAGGCATTCTTATAAGTAAGAAGATACTGGGGATTTTCCCTAAGGTTGCTCATGTATGTCCTAAAATTATGCATGACTGGGACAACATAGGATGCACACTGACTTGTGTTTCGTCTGTGGAGGAACAAAATATGAGCCGTGGCTTATCCAGCTTGCAGGAATTATCTTGCTTCTCTCATACCTTGCTGAAACTGCAGCCAAGACCAGGAGTGTATGCTCAATGTTAGGGGAAGAGAACAAGCCGAAGAATGATTTGCATTCAGCAGAGACAAAATGGSAATCTCATGTAAGATTTACAGACTTTTTCCTTCTGGATTGTGTTGGGTCTTTGGTTTTTTGGGGGAAGGTTCTKCTAGCACTAGTAGCTCAGAAATCTGCTCTCTGAAGCAGCCTGTTTTCRCCGTGGCAAGAGAGGAAGGGCAGGAATTGGTTAGATGAGCAAGCACAGCCACGCTGGATAGTTTTCCAAGTGGTCTGATGGTGACAGAAGCATTCATGTGTGCAGAGCAGCCRGCTGTAGTAATATGCCTGGCAAGGCAATTCTAGGCTCTCTCTATGGCTTATAGATGGGAGATTTCTATCTGCTGGCAGTTCTCGTCTTGAGGGCTTGCCAGAGTGTCACAGAGGCTTCAAGGGAAAGAAGGAGCTGTGWCTGAAAAGCCAAAGGGCCAGCACTATGTGAGAGCTGTAGCTGTTCTGTTCATCATTTAGGCAACTCTCAAGTTATCCTTGAGAAAATGAGGGAGGCTCTGACTCTGGTCATGGCTGAATATCTGAGTTTCATAGCACTTTTGTGTAGGGTTCCTCTGTGGCGAATGGAACAATGCCTTGTTGCTGTGAGACAACGGGTCATTCTGTGCTTAACCCTACAGAGCCCAGCGCTCTCTGCCACTGACATTTCACAGGTGGCTTCACATAAGATTTTGGGACCCATGCATGGTATTCTATCTCATTGGATAATAAAAGATATGAATTACAGTAGTGTCTGGATGAGAGCAAGTAGAATAAAATATAAGTCATGCCACACTAAAATTTTTCCCATAAACTCCCTCTAGATTGCCATTTTTTTCCCTCTGGGGCATAGAAATAACAGGTCAAGTCATTAAGTTCAACTTGACTGAAGATTATAAAATAATAGCAAGGGTTGATTAATTCCCCGAAGGTGCAACATTTAAGGATTGCTAGACCATAGCAGAATTTATTCATTCAGAATAAGTATTTGCTAACAGTCCCAGCATGCTTCCAGTGTTTTAGAAAACAAGTTGAAGGAAGCAAGAGCAAATCACAGAAATGATCAGATGGCTATTTCTCTTATATTCTTACCAACTTCTATCTACACATGRTACAAACCCTGAAAAAATCCCAAACTTAGCCCAGTTTTCAGAAAAATACTTTCTTTCTGCATTTTCTTAACTGAGTAAAAGAATAGTAGTATAGGGCACTGATTTGAGTAAGACTGTGGCTTAGAGCACAGAATTAACTCTTTAATTGATTTTGAAAAATGTGTTTGGACATAAAGCATGGAAGTCTTGTAAAATTATCTTCTGACTTGTAAATGTTTAGAACTACCTCCTGGCACTTTTAAATCACTTGGCTTCCTATGGGACTCTGGTCAGAGGAATTTTGTATTTTCTTCTCACAAAGTTCAGCAAGGGGTTAGGGCTTCTTTGGAGTTCATGAATACTTGCAGGACAAAATAGAGAAATTGCTACATGTTGTAAAGAATAAATTCATGTAGTAATTTGTTTATTCATACTTACAAATATACAAATATAAACTCTTTGATGCACCAGCCCTCGGAGCGATTTTCCTGAATATTTAAAATGAAAAGACTTGACGCATGTAGGGTGGTATTGCCTGAAAARTCTCCATTTTTTTCACTCTGCTCAGAATATGCACTGATTTGGGAGACTCCATACTGGTAATACTTATCAACAGCTCAGAAATTATAATGAACATGTTCCAGGCTGCCTACATTATAAGTGCTCCAAAAAGTCCYGACTTCTCTAGCAATATGATTGAACTTCCAGAACTTCAGAGGAAGAGCACTCCAGAAATAATACACCCTCAGACTACAGAGTGTAAAAAAAATAATTTGAATTCATGAACTTGCCATGAGAAATATTTTCAAACTGTAAAACAAACAGCAGCAAAAGTGTATGAAATGCCAAAAAGGCAGCCTTCTCATAGAAATTTTTGCGGGAGGGAGACAGATGCAGACTGCACAGCAAGCTGTCACTACATYATCAGTGCAATCAAATTACTGCTCTGTGGACCAGAGTGACCCCAACCATCTTACAAACAAAGAAGAAGAAGGARTAAAGACTACTGTAGTTGATAAAAAGATATTCCATTTTCTCCTTCCCACCCATTTATTTTTCATCTCACTTCCCCATAGCATCTGTTTTGCAAAGCATTTTTAGCATTTTTCCTCTGTAAAGAGTCCAAAGGTTTTTTTATGGTGCCAGGGCCCAGCTCTATTTGGCCCAAATTCTCCCCCATTCAGATCTTTCTTTTCCCAAGAGTTTTTTTCTCCTCAGTCATGGACTTGTAGCTATTAAGRCTCTCCTCATAAGAGTATTTCTTCCTGATTTATTTACCACAGAAAAATACAGTTCAGATTATATTAAAAGCATGAATTAAATRCTACATTACTAGGCAGCTTGCATCCATGTAGATACTGGCACATGCTGTTACTGTTCTCATTGCAGAACCTTTGTTATTTTCAGTATCTCTCCATCATGCTGCAGTCTGACAGTACAGACATGCCCTGAGATTGATTAGAAACGGCTGCCTCCACACTTGATTYTCACAGATGTTCCATTCTTTAGCTGCCTCTCTGCCTCTACTGCAGCTGAGATATCTGGTTATGGCTTGGAGACAAACCTGAGTTACTTTTAAAAATGCCTGAGCATCAATAGCAGTATACAGAGCAACACAGCTGAATGTCTCAGCAAGTATAAGCACTTGATAGGACTCGTGAAATCAACAGCTCAGACATGACCTGCAGGGGCTACAAACACTACCCTGACTTGGGTGATCCTCGAGGTAGATATGTTTTTGAGAGCRTGGAATTACTTTGGTTTGATTTGATTTTTAATTCAGGTGATAGTGAGCTTTCTCTCAGAATCCAACAGATTTTCATTGTGTTCCTGTTCTCCAGGGCACTATCTGTGGKAAGGAATAGGCTACTGTCAGATCGTTATCCTCATGCTTTCCTTTGATTATCATTTACAGTCCAGCTGAGTGGCCAAGAGGTTTGCATTAGAATGGAAACATGTATTTTGTTTCTTTATCCTAAGATTCTACATTTGTTGGAATTAAAATCCAATTTATTTGAGCTCTACAGTTTTGGGGTAAATCCATTACACTRAAAATCAAGGCTTTTAGCTGTTCAAGTTGCTGTCTTTACAAGGAAGATATTTATTTACAAATGTATGCTTTGAGATAAAATTGTATCAGACAGCAAAATAAAAACAGACAATAGATAACCTTGTTTCAAAATGTATTGGAAATAATTTATTTCTTTCAGGTACCAGAAAAACAAACATGAAAAAAAAAAAAGATGGTAATCATATCCAACATACAAACAKGTACTTCCACTGATAGTTAATATTTTACTTTAATGTTTTATATTAAATCTGCACATTGTTGCAGTGCAGAGATTTATGTGCTTAATATGCTTTAATATGCTATTGGCTTTTTCCAACAAAGAAATGGATATTTGGAAAAAAATTATGTACTTTATTGATCAATGTTGATTTAAAACACTTTACTTTCTGAAAATATTCTTTTTATCTGCGTACTGATTTTCATATATGCTAATTAAAACTTTTTAATAATTCAGTTGTGTAAAAATATTGGAGAGATATTTTTGGGACCAGTTAGTTAAAGCACATAGATAATGAATTTAATTTATTTATTTTAATATTAGATGGCTGATGCACTCTTTTTTTAATCACTGTTTTTTAACAGAGAAAATATTGAAACACCTTTTCAAATATTTTTATGTAACTAGTCTATCCATAATTCTTTGTTATAATGAATGAGATATTTTCTGTCCATGCTAAGTATTTAAAAATATTACATACGACCTTTTACAAAAATCTTCTGATTTTAGCTGAAAGCAACAAACATATTCTTTCTTTTTTAAATCTGAGAACAAGAATTTGTTTTGCAGTTGTGTTTAAAACATTTCAACAAGAAATAGGAGAAAAAAAATAAACTCTAATTTGTGTAATGCCAGTTAAGGAAAAGTACAAAACCAAACCAAAACTTCATGCAGTAAAATTTTAGCATTTGCACACTCTCTGTCCAAATCTTAAAAATTTCAAAAAACTACTAACATTATTTGTATATAGAGAAAAAAATAACTGATTGGTTTAGTTCAGCTTTGAAACTGTGAATCTACTCTGTTAGCTCAATAGCTGGCCATGTTTCATAAAATGTTAGTCWTCATTAGAAGTCACAGCCTTCACTGAATTCCATCCATTGAATTTTTTCCCCCTTGGAAATTCTGCATCTGCTTTGTAGAGGCAAAGGCAGCTGTATCCAGTGAAATATTGTACCAGATTTGCATAAGTGACCATATGAAGGTCTTGGAACAGAATGTTCCATAGTATTTACTCTTCTGAAAGCACAGTTATGTGAATAGGAGGAATGTCTCCAGCCTGCATTTTTAGATACTTCTATCCTAGAACCAATATCATAATTGGACCACAATCATGCTTCAGGTATGTGAGAGCAAGTGAAAAAGTGCTTGTAAGMAGTAATCACATGGAAGTTCTGTTTCATATCTCTAGTCATCCTTTTTCCTTATACTCATTTAATTGGTGCTAAATAAAATTTCTTTTCACATCTTCAAAATCACCTATATAGCTTCACAGCTGATTTTTAYAGTTGACTGAAAAACTACTAGTTATCATACACAGTAGAAACACACACAAATACAAAAGTATTTTATTAACTAGATTGCTGCAGGTAGCAAAATGATCTTAATGTACTTTGTGTAATACTATGCTACAAATGCTGAGCCAGAAAGCTGGGGCAGAGGGAGATCTAAAGAGCTGTAATTCATAGCTCCTTATCAGTAGACATACAATATGTACTACATGGCAATGTACCTGACTACTTGTATAAAATAACGAGCCTTGACTAAAATATAAAGTTCTTAGTGTTGTGAGAAAGCTGCAGCATTCAAAGGATCTCATGCAAGAAATGAATCTCTGGCAACAGAAAATTATAGCTACCTCAGATCTCWTTTCACAGTGGAGAAATATGTGAAAATTTATGGCATTTTGCACTGAGATGCTCTGAAAAATGCATTTAGGTGCTCTGTGAGCTCTAAAAATAATTTCACTGGAAAATGAGTATACATAAAGTTCTCCAGCTTTTTTTGTAAAATCTTTTAATATGGCATGATAATTCCAAATAAATTCCTTAAAAAAAAAAAAATTAGCTCCTCAGGCTAACAATAAGTAAAACTTCGTAGAAGCTTATCTGTATCTCCTGGAGAGTAAGAGGTATTTACAGTTCTCTTTCCTACATGCACAGAACCTGGTCTCTGAGTTTTCTGGCTTCAAAAGTTATTTATTTTGCATACTGTCATAGCACTGAAATATGATGAGATGTATTCTGTTAAAACATTTATGCTTGCAAATACACACACAGCACCTTTCCCTGTTAGAAAAACAAGAGTGTAACAGCATCATCACATCAGCTACAGACCAAATTTGGCTATGCAAATATGGAGCCTTGTTTGATCTGCCCAAAGAACTCCATGGCAATGAGTGGGCAAATGTCAGCAACTCCAGTGGATGTTTCAAGGGACAGACAGCATCCTCTGCTGCACCTATGCAGCATGTCCAGAAATGTTCAGGGCAGAAGCTCCCAAGAACTACTCCTGCYCATCTGTGTCTCTCTCATGCMGAACAATGAGAGCAAAAGTCATTATTAGGCTTGGGTAGTACATTAAGTAACATGTGTTTGCCCTTGCTTCCCTTCACTGCAGACAAAYGTACTAAAAGTAAAAAATARTAAAAACAAGTGACTGTAGATATTTTCAAGTCAAATTCATGTCAATTCATAGGGCCAAACCAAGTATTTGTAGCAAAATATGTCACATAAAATCCTATCATGCCTTTCAGAATATGTATGTATTACCACATGGACTGAGCAGTACTTGAGATGATGAGACTTTTCAACTAAATCCCTATCTTAGTATGTAATCATGGGTCATAAATTAAAAACATTATCTTTTGGAAGAAATATCATTCATGAGTCAGTAGTGGACATCTCATTTAATTTTAGCTCTTTTTTGTGCTCTTGGTCTTTTTACTGTTTTCAGCAACGGTCTCCTTGGTAATGCCAGTRGTGCTGTTTGCACTGATCAGTGGAATTATGCTGCTGTAAATGGGACCAGGATTAGTTCTGTGACAGGCCAACTATGCTGCAGAACCCTCCAGATAAACAATTATATTGTCTGAACCACATATGCTTTTCCTATGATCATTTAAGTTGGTAGAGAGTTTCAAACTGTAGCTTTTGCTGATAATATTATCAAGAGCTTTTCCTTCCCAGATTAGGGAATTTGTAAGAATGAATTAATTTCCGTAAAATTTGTTGTAGGAATTTTTGAGGAAGTGATTAGGTCAGTTATGTTTTTAAAGAGGGGACTTCAAAGAAATAAAAATCATCATATGAATAAACAGCTAATCAATGTTAACAGAAAGAAAATTACTAGCAAGCGTTTATGAAATAGGAATCTTGACTTCTGACAACATCTAACAAGCACAGAACAGAATGCTGCATAGCTAGAATTTTTGCAGWGAGACCTCTGAGGCACTTAGAATTAAGCAAGTGCTAAGAGCTTTACTGGACCATAGCCAAAATGTTCAGAAACCATGCAGTTTCTCTTAAGACTTGAATACTTTAGAGATATGTTCTATTATATGTATATATTCTATTAGTCACTATCTTTCCCCAATGCTTGCTCAATGTAACAAATAAAACTGTACTTAATACAGAAGCATGAGATTTCCCATTGTTGACCATTTTCCATGCTGGAAATTAATAATGTGTTTTTAGCCTGTGAACTTGATTCTTTTCTTCATTTATAATTTTCGTTATTGGAATTACATAGAAGAGCTTTTATTCAAAAGGATTTTGCAAAATACATTTTTAAAATTGAAATAAATCATAYTGACCTCAGCTTATAGCCTCTGATAATGACTTTCAAATATATTTTCCCCCCTATGCAAATACATTTGCAACCATTTGCATGGGTAAACAACTATTCTTGCAATCTCTGTAATGCTGACACGGTCTATGAGACATGAAAATTATTTAAATATAAGAAGTAAAGCTAGAAAAAAAACCCACACCAAAAAACTCCAACTCCCACCTCCCTGCAAAATTTGTACTTAGTGGTAGCTGAGTAGGAACAGGTTAGGACAAAATCAACATGTTTGTTCATTAAAACAATCTGAATAACTAGAAGTAACCATAGCATCAAATTGGTAATTTAATGCCAATTTCTCTTATCTCTAACAGAAAAACAAGACCAAAACCACCTTGCTAGTACTATAGCAATTATCCAGGCACTGTCGAGACTGAAAAAAAATTACGTTTTTCTTTCTTGGTAACCTTTAGCTTAGCACTTCAGAATAATATGCTCACTCTAGTGCAATTAGGCACAATAAATACATGAATTACTATTCTGGTACATTTTACAAAAAGAGAAAAATACATTTTTCASAAGGAAGATACTATATTATATGGAATTATCTTTTCTAATTTGCATATGAAAAGAATTKCAAAGGTTTTGATGTATAAACTATCACAGGCAAATCACTCAGAATACAGCCAGATTTAATGAATCTGCAATTTGAACAAGAAATCTCATGAGGAGGGACTATCTTAGGTGATTCCCTGCCCTGTACTTGCCTTGCGTAATTTGAATTGCCCACAGTTACTACTCAGTAAAAGRATACTACATTTTGTTCTCATGTTTGGAAGCAGGAGGTTGTCACCACAAAAAATTCCATGACCAACACTTTAACCTATTCCAGATGCTGAGGAACAGCATCAACTCTCTGATGCCTTAGTTTCCTTAAGTCCATGGAAACAGTGGTGAAAGCAGAGAGAGTGGAAATGATCATAGAATCTTTAAGGGCAGRAAAGAGCTTTAAGATCATCAAGTCCAACCATCAACCCAGCACCACCACCATGTTTGCCATTAAATTATGCCCTCAAGTCCCATTATCAACACATTTGTTGAACACTTCCAGGGCAGTCTGTCCCAATGCTTGGCAGAATTTTTAATGAAAAAAATCTAATCTGAACTTCCCCTGGAGCAGCTTGAGACATTTCCTCTCATCCTGTCGCTTGCTACCTAGGAGAAGAATTCAAGCCACACCTTACTACAACCTCCTTTGTCACAATCTTGGAGAGCAAAAGACACGTCCCCTCAACCTCCTTTTCTCCAGGCTGAACACCCCCAGCTCCCTCAGCCACTCCTCCTAAGTCTTGTGTTCCAGATACTTCACCAGCTTTGTTGCCCTGTTACTGTCTTGAAGTGAGATGTGGGAATGTGAATGGAAAAACTGTAAGTGTTGGCAAAGAGTTTAATACTGTCCAAGCTTGAGCAACACAGTAGCTTCCTACAGTTTAGGAACAGTTGCTGACAACTTGCCTGGAGAAGTCAAGCTGATAAGGCCCCAGCTGTATAGAAAATTAATTGATTTGAACATTTTAAATTAGCTTATAAAAWTTTTGGATGTATATGAAGCCAAAGATTAAATCATAGAAAAGGGTATGGCTGGAGAGTATAAAGACAGTTCACTGGAGATTGTCCAGCAGAAGAAAATATCTGGGTAACTGTTTCAGTGCCTCATCTATAGTCCCCTGAACTCAGTGGGAATGCTGTAAAGGAATTTAAGGTCTGAGAAATCAATTTAAAAGCACAAACCTGTAAGCAGACTTACACTGTCACTGTCACGGTCAAGGGGTGACACTGTGAAAAAGAATGGTAGACTCTCAAATGGCCCTAAAAGGAGGGGATGTAGAATATGCAGGTGGATTTTCTTCAAGTTGTCCCRAGAAGATTTGTGCAGGGGGGCCACAGGACACCTCACAAACCAGTGTCTCTGGGCTTTCATTGGAAGTGAGGAGATCTGCTGTACTATACACTGATGGTGACAGCTGCTACCCCGGCTGCGTACAGGGCACTGGAAGGAGAGCTCCAGCACTCAGAGCAAAACCTGCTGAAGCCTGTAATCAAGCTTTCTGGTATGGATTAGTACAATCATGTCCTGTGGAGAGTAGGCACAGATGGAGACCTGTAATACATGTTCACCAGTGAGTTACACACACATGGACAGGATGCAGCTGACCTTACACTCTTGGATTTGTCAAGAACCACTGAAATTGTTATCAGTGAATTTCGGCATCTGACTTGTGYCCTATGAAAGAGGGAAACTCTTCTCTTCAATCCTACTTCACCAGTATGAAGMATATTTTTTAACCTCACAAGGAATAATGGCCTTTGGGTTTAACTGTGTGCCATACATAGGTGCTTGTGGGAATGGACTCCACGTATTTGCCATCAGAGCAAAATAATATTTTTTTTTCTGGTGGAAAAAAAGAAAAGAYGCTCCATGCAAAAAAATGACCACAATTCAGTGCTGTTAGCATGGACTCCTTTTTTTATGATATGAATGCTAACAAGGCTTGCTGGCAACAAAATTTGATTTGCTGGGTAGTATGAGATACAAAGAAGACGGGTGGTACTCCCTCCCACAGAAGAAATCTTGCACAAATGAGTTTTGTCTGAGGGAGGCTCTGTCTTGCTTGCTAATTTACAGGAGTATCATTTACTGTACTCGAGTCTATTTTCCTTTTGCTTAGTCTTTATGGGGAGGTGTGTGGGGGGGACAGTATAATACAGCAGTCTTCTGCGCATGTTTGTATATTTTTAATTGCAATATATTTTGATGAAATATATTTTAATTTATTAAAKAAYAGAGGTAGCATTTATTTCATCTTAKGAATCAGGATGCACTAAATATTTAGTATTTTTATTTTGGTGTGTTAGTATGGATGAGAAGAAAACTAATATCTTACTTTAAACTGGTGTGATATATATGTGAGAAAACTTGTTGTTCTGATTTATGCAGAAATGTGTAAATACATATAAAACCACCAAAACACTGACATGTCTAGGCTTGTAATTTTCCTGAGCAGTTCTGATTAATGGCATGGTTCAGTTTACTGTGACTTCATGTATGCTGATAAAACAAGTAGCAGATTCCCCATTTGGAGGAAAGAGATCACAATATATTTACACTTCAGCAAGGCAGAAGGGCAAGGGTAAGCAGGGAAGAATAGATTTTCAAGGTTTTGGCTTTTTTTTTCCTGTTTGTTGCATTTGAGGTATTCCAGCTTATCCTACCAAGTGTCTGGCTGCTGGTGCAGAGCTCAGGTCTTGGACAAGTACTGTACTGTACCTGCCAGCTCAAGCAGCACTAGATGCCTGTTTAAGCTACTTCAATTCCTTCTTTCTATTTCAATCATAGCTGGAAATCAATATATCTCCCACCTTGGAAATATCACAGCTGGGTGTTGGCTCGAGGCTTATCTTCCTTCAGAGGGTAGTGGAAAGCTTCATTCCTGGGCTGAGGGCAGGGTTTCAGTCCAATGGGAATAAGGTAACTTTTAGAAAGAACTTTAAGGAAAAAGAATTTCTAGGTTAATATCCACTGAACACAAATATATATAGCTATTTAGTTCCCAATTTTTCTTTTGCAACTAAATAAAAAACTTTATATAGTTAAAATGCTGTCRTAGAATATTTTTTCCATTCTATCCTCTCCAAACTTAAGGAAAGTATCCTTGGTAGGTAACAATGTCAGGACATTTTTCACTGAGATACTCAAAATATCTTAGTAAGATGTACTTTGAAAAGGAGGTACATTTCCTCTGCAGGATAGGCTGTTGAGAGGAGCTATGCCTATTTTACCAGCTGGAGTCCTGCCTAGCTGGTCATAGGAAAGAGTTACATGATGTTATGTGTTATACGCAGGAAAAATAGAAGTATTGCCACTTCCAAAAGCTCTGTTAGGAGCCRTGAGACATTTTAAACTTCTGATACAGACACATCTTACTTGAGGAATACATTTTTAGTATGGATTTATTAACGAAATGTGAACAGGTTAATCATGTTCAAAGTAAAAACGTTGCCTCTGGGAGTTAAATGCTTTCTGTTCTCAGCCAAATCTGACCTGCATATGGTGCTTGTGTGTTCCAGATACCAAAGAATCACTGCTTTCTGGTGGGAATTCTTTGTAACATGCAGCTTTTATTAAGGTTAGGAGTTAYTGAATCAAATACTGATATAAATTCTCATCCTAAAAATGATTAGGAATGCCTATTTTTTTAAAAGCCCACAACATTTATTTTACTGGAAACATTTGTTTCTCATTTTAAATGTTTTTGCTTTCACATTGTTCTGCTTTGTGAAGTTTATTTTCTTAGTGTTGATCATTTCATCTTCCATTTTAGGTTTTGTCTCTGAATATATTGAGAAAAACTTTTATGGTTTTTGTTTTAACCAAAACCACAGAATGTGATAGAGAATGTTAAAATCCAGTTAACAGACATGCTAATCTCATCTTTTAATTAACTTATTCATCTGATAAATGTCAAAGAAGCCTGCTATTAAATTTTATATTGTGTATAATAATGGAGAAAATAATAATTTTATATGAGGTTGATAACATCAACCATTTCAAAGTCTAAAGCTAACTAGACATAGAAGTGCATTTTAACAAGGTCCAGCATGTGAGGTTCCAATTCCAGCATCATGAGCGGAGTCAATTTTTCTAAAGCAGATTTCTCTGTTGCTGATTGCTATACAAAGTGGACAAATTTTAGTGCATAATGCCACTGAGAAAAAWGAAACTGAGAAGCCATAGCACACTTATCTGAAAATGCAACTAATTTTTTTTTTTTAATAATAATAAGGGAGTGTTTCCTTTCTCCATGGTTTTCTGCTTACATTTCTGGATGAGAACATGGTACTTACATTGAATTAATCTAATATAATTTACACTGCRGATCTTATATTTTATTTTTCTTATGTCATGTAATCTATTTATGAACTACTGAGGCAGTTCAGGATCAGCAGGGTTATACAGCACAAAACTACTGTGGGGAAAGATGGCATTTGAACAGCAGTCAGGCTTAAATTGTTTTTGAATCTGTCAAATGAAGATACAATCRGAGAAGAAAAAATTAATAGACTGATATTCAACTCTGATCTTCCTCATGCATGCACAGTATCATGAATCAGTTGTATAGGTAAAATGAACCTAAAAYGTGTTCAAAACATTAAAATAGAATAGAACATTAAGATACAATACAAGATAAGGATGCAATAGAATTGCARATACATCATTAATTAGAAGTATTTCATTGTTTTTCAGATTTTTTTTATAATAATAAAGGTTCCTTTTTTGAAGGAATACATCATATTATATCATACATATAATCTGTCCACCCACCCTTGATATCTCTTTTCACATAAGAWCTTCACTGCTCATGAAAGCATAATGATGTACTGCAGACATATCTRAAACATATTAGCCTTAACTGATGGGTGTTCCAACTAATAGGAAGAAATAGATACAAACACTTTGCCTGCTTTTGTCCCATTCCTCTGGAAGATAAGGACTGATAAGATCAGTAGCAAACCACTACAAYATGTGAATCTGAACATATGCTGCTTGTTTCTGATTAAAGCACAAAATATAGGGAAGAGAGCAAATATCACTCGCCAGCAGTCTGTACCTACTGGTATGCGCAAAAACCTGTTCTCTATGGATGTACATAAAAAATGTGTGAATCCTGTGTGGTGATTAAGGTGAAATCCATGAAGTGCCACATTTAAATATGAATCACAAAATCATTTYGCAGAAATTACTCTAAAGTATATGGGAAAAGATATGAAATAAATAACACGCACYTTCAGCTATGGTCCATGTGTTGCTTCCTAGAAAACACCTCTGTCCAAATCTTCTTTAGTTTAGGTCTCTGATGTTCAAGGTGAATGAGTATGAAGTAGATTTACATTTCTAGTGCTTGACAGAGCTGATCCCTCATTTTTTTTGCACTATGCAACAGCTTACACAGTGCAAGTTTTTGGGGATCTTGATAAAACCGCTATTATCTCTCAGGTATGAGCAATAAAATGCCAACACTCTGGGTTTGTGACCAGTTCCTTGGCAAATAACTGGAATGTTGTCATCTCTATACAACTTTGAGGCATGATTTGCAGAAGAATAATAGTTTTTTTCAGTTTGAGGACTTCAGGCCAGATCTGACATAGCAAAACCACAGTGCAACTCATCCTGAAGGAAAAAAACAAACAAGGAAGAGGATAGTTCCTACCCTATAGTAGGGTAAAATAGATAATTCTTTATCTGARCACTCCAATTTGAATCTGGGCAGTTACTCTTCTTACAGCAGAGATAAAAATCAGATCTAAATTTGTTCAATGCAGTTGGATCTGGTAATTTGATTGAAAATCCTCTCTATCTAATGCTAAAATGCATTGCATTTTCTATGACCTTTTTTTCTTTCAAGCCTACCAAAGTCCATGGAACCTGCATCAATATAAACAAATGAACTGAAATCAGAGACTATGAAAATTAGTTACTGTCCAGACTCCACACAAGATTTTCCCAAAAGGCTGGGTAGGTGAGGACTATTTCTCAAGAAGCAGAGTATGGGAGTAGGTGAATTCCAGGAAAACCAGTTATACCAAGATTATGAATCCTTCTTAAATAAACATATATAGCACTGAGTGACTGCTGAAAAAAACTGACTGAAGGATAGTTTGCCTGAAGAATAAGCTCATACAGTTTATAGAAGTCAAATAAAAACATTTCTTAATACATTCTGTGTCCTCTGTCAAACTACACGATCCCTGTTCTTATCAGCATGGATCCTGTAGTGTATCATGGAAAGAGCAAGAAATGGWATGTGATCCTTATCTCTATTTGTGATAGAAAACCCAATAAATCTCAGAGAAAAGACTACAAGTGAATTATGAGGGCCCCACTGTCGTATCTATACAATACATTTTTCTTATAAGAATGATGGTGTTGATTTAAAAGTATGAAGAGAAAAAAAAAATTGAAAATAGGAAAAGGAAAGTGGGGTGTTTTTATTTTCTACCACAAAAAATACACTTACTTTTTTTCTTTTCACCTTTCAGGGAAAATTACAAAAGCACTGTTTTATCATTTGTGCAAATTATGACTGTGGTAGAGCAGGCAATTTTTTATGGGTTTTTGCAGCTTTTAGCTATATAATCATGAAGATATACAATGCTATGTCTAAACTGGGAGTATTCTGAGCTCCCTGTCCTTGCCACTGTCATAAACATGCTGTTGGTTGGGCATGAGAATCCCTAAACTCTAGCTGTCCACAAGCAACTTGACTATGAAGCATCTTGATTCACAGATCTTCAAAGTCTAACCAGGCAGCCTCAGTGTCCYGCAATGAGATACTTCTCCATTTGGGAAAAAAGAGACAGGCAGACCTTCCTAAAAAAAGGAAAACTTTAAAGAGTAATATTCTTTTATAATTATCACATAAAAACTTACTTTCCTTTAAAAATACCAAAATTTCTCATAATTTACTACTAGTTCAAATATGGAGAATAATCTCAGCTGATATAATATATCAGCTGAGATTATTATATAACTGGTACCTACTAAAGTTCTGATGAATATCTACCTGTTGAATTCCAGAGCCCTCTATGTAATCTCTGGATTATCTACAGCCCTGCTGCCATAAACTCGGGTGTCTGCCCAAATATGTAACCCCCTTCTGCCAAATTTCTTCCTTAACAAGCTCTAGTATTGATTTCTGAGTACAACAAGGATGAAGAGCACAGGTAGTGATTTCCTTGATYTTTCTGGTAACAAGGAACAATATTGATAGGAATAGGCAGAGGGATTGATTGATTCAATGCATGGCTCTAAGGATGGTATAAGGGAGGCCCTGGAGAGAGACCCAGACAAATCAGAGGGCTGAACAGTCACCAGCCATACTCTCGGAATGGGCTAATCCTGGATGTATGGACAGACTGGAGAAYGAGGTGCTGGAAAACAGGGCTGCAGAAAGGGACCTGGGTGTCCTGGTTTATGGAAAGTTGAATGTGAGTCAGCAGTGCCCTGGCAGCCAGGAGAGCCATCCCTGTCCTGGGGGAACATCAGGCRCAGCATGGCCAGCTGGGCAAGGGAGGGGATTGTCCTGCTCTGCTCTGAGCTGGGGAAGCCTCACCTYGAGTGCTGGGGCAGTTTGTGGCACCCCAAGAGACAATACATTACTAGAGAGCATCCAAAGGAGGGCAAGCAAGAAGTACTGGGCATTGGAAACAGGCACCCCAGGGCAGTGGTCACAGCACCAAGCCTGACAGAGCTCAAGAAACATTTGGACAATGCTCTCCAGGACATGGTATGATCCTTGGGATGGTCCTGCACAGGGCTAAGAGTGGAACTCAGTGATCCCTTCCACTTCAGCATATTCTGTCATTCTGTGAACATCTCTACTTGAATGCCTAGGTGACATTCATGTCTCATTTACAAAAAAATATACATTTCTGTTAAGTGTGACACTGTGGCTTGTTTTAGTTTAGGAAGAAGCCAGACAAATATTTTTCTAAAGGATTCAACTTTCTTATCAGCAATAAAGTACTCTGGAGATGTCCCACAAAATTCTATTATGTTACTAAAATTGCACATTATAATATTGGAATTGGTTCACTTTAGCCTTTGGACTGCGGCTCCAGAATGGGTAAAATGATTCTGAGATCCTGTTTCCATTATTCTTTGTCCAAGCCCTTAGGAAATATGCTTAATTTGCAACTTTCAACCAACCTTTCATAGATGCCAGGAACCACAGCAGGATGTTTTCAGGGGGCATGTGAGGAAGGGCTGGTTGAATGTGAGGTCATGATATGAAATATGTAATCAGTTCCTTTCCAACTAGAACTTTATCCATTTAAAACATAAAACCTGTGGTTCTTACCATTGTTTTTTTCTTATTTTATTTTAAATGGATCTTTTGCTGCAAAGCCAAACTATCTCTCTCTTCTGCTAAAACACTCCGCTAGAACAAATGAGCATTTTTGTTAATGCATGAGGATGGTGAAAGAATTATGATTCTGTTGGATAAAATCTCTTTGTTTAAAATAGTTGCCATTTTTCCAGAGAGAAATCAGACACCTTGTTGGTGTTTTCTTATAGTAAACATAAGGTCACTGAGAGGAAACAGGCTATGTGGAAGATCATCGTGGTATTAAATTACTTCCATCTGCAAACGCTGTAAATTATGTAGACATAAAAAGAGAAGTCATGATAAGAACTCTGAAGTGTTGTGTATCTGGACTTTAAAAAGCTATTCTGCTAAGGACTTTATTCTACTGCCAAGATTAAGAAACATGAAGTAATGATTCAGGAGTTGGGTTTTGTCAAAGGAATTCTGCTCTAAAAATGTGCTCCTTCCTCTTGGATTTTTTTTCATTCTCTATAGAAAAGATCATCTTGGATTATTGACTATTTATTATGATTTTATGTATACTATTTTCTTAGTTCTTAGCTTGACACTAGTTCTAAGATMAAGGCTGAGTAAACTTTAGAAAAGTACAAGCTTACTTGCTTTCTCTATTTGTTAATTGTCTCTAAATAGACATAATTTTTTTTAATACATCTGAGACTACGAACACAAAAAATCTGTTTTATATATACACATTTCTGCATGTACCAAGTACTCACATGCACAATTTTAGCATCTAATTACTTTATGAAATTTACTTCAACAATTAAGTTTTCTAAATTTTCTCTCAGTTTCATCACAGCTGTTGTGGTCACTCATTTCACATGGCATTGTCTTTCTTCATGGCTATGTTTCTAAAACTACATATTCCAAAATTTTCTGGAACTACTTTTATTACATTGTCTCATGAAAATAAATGTTAATGATGCCTCCTCCAAAAATTTAAAGACATAAAACACAGGAGAAAATGAATGTAGTYCAAAAATTTTGTAATTCCTGTAGTATTTATTGGAAAAATATCTATAGAGATCAATAAATAAATTTCAATTCTTTGAGCATGAAAAAAATATTTAATCTCAACTGACTTTTTCTTTCTTCTTTGCTTCCTTTGAAGGACTTYACTTACAATTCTTCAAAAGTGTCTTTTTATACAAAAGGATTCATGTGTTTTTTAGATTTTTATCAGTTTAAAGCAGCATGTTCGTTGCAGTCCATTACATGCCCTGAGAAAAGTTGACATGTGAATTAAAGTTTTTTCTCAAGGAGGTCTTGCATACTTGCCTAACAAAATACATTACAAGTATAACAAAAACATATATGCACAGACCACAGATATAAACATTTTACAAGGGTAACTCCCATTCCCGTCTGTCTTCTCTTGTGTATCAAACAAATTACTGCAATGTAACAAAGGAAAGGCTGTTCTTTAAGCTGCTTTTCAGTTGGAGCCTTGTCTTTATCTATGCACAGAGAGAACACAAATGTTTATTTACACATGTGGTTCTTTATAGTTGTTACTCAAAAAGCGCTGCGTACAAACATCTAGGATTTCTCCAGTGAAAGTAACACAAATGCACACATTGAAGATAATGGCTATAGGTGAAAGTTCCATTTGGCTGTTGTCCACACAGCCTGAAGATATTAACAAGGAGACTTGAGAGAGAGATGCCAGATTTCTCTTCATCACTACCCAAAACATTGTTACAGAGTTGTCTGGCTCCAGGTCCAAGAATTTCCATCTAAAAAGAACTCCGGGAGTTTTCTTTGATTCTGCTTTGGAGGGGCCCCCAGTAGCCCTCCCAAGGAGATGATGATGAAAGATGATGATGAGGAAGGTTAGAATTTTTTTTTAAGGAAGACCCTCTCCAAAACCTTCAATCTTGAGGACTAAGCTAAGAAAAAAAGATGAAAATATGTAGACCCAGGGGGCCTTAAAGCTGGTGGCTCTGCTGTGTTGGGAGACCAACAGAACTACACAGTAGGAACAGAACCATGCTTTCTAGTCARAATCTTTCATTCAAATTTGGGCTTCTTCCTGAAGTGTTTTAGCCATATAGAAGACACATTCTGTCTTATAATTGACTTATTTTATTCTGGCAAACTTTCCTCTACATTGGTYTACTGAATAGTTGATCAGGTAATAACACTTGAAAAATGTTTACAAGATAGAATCACTGAATCTTAGAATTTCCATATAATGTGAAATAATTTAAAATAAAGAAATTTTCCTTCATTCATTTACCTGAAAGGCCYATCTACCTTCTCATTCAATTCAAAAGTATTTTCCAGTCAGTTAAAACTGTACATTGAAAGCTACTGAAAGTTATTTCATTTTGTTGCTTGCAGAAAAATAAGTTGGTTTTTGGTGCTGGCAGGAGATACAGTGGAATATTTCCATGGCAAAATAGCAGTTGAGATACTACTATAAAATCCTGTAACTACTGTAAGTGGATCATGAAGATGAAAAGCAAAGTATTTTATAAGTGTCCAGGCAAAGATCTGTTCTTTTATTTATAATTTCTGAAATTTGTTTCAGGTATTGAACATTTGAAATATTTATTTCAACTGTCACACCAACTCTTACAACAGCTCTGATTCCAACAGAGTCAGTTACCTACCTGCAACAGGATTTATAACAGTACAGAAATTGTAGGGGAAAACACAGCTTCTACTCCCTGGGTGAAATACAGTTGGTATGCTCAAAACCCATTCCATGACGACTTCCTGTCCACAGGATCTGCAAGTGCAAGCGCCAGCATTCCAAAGGGGATGGGATGGAARTGAATGGGGTGCAGACAYCACAGCCAGGCTCTGTTGAAATCTCTGCAGGGAGAGGAACTCAATGGCACTTTGCAGCTGATAAACCACACAGCACCTGYCAACCAGGGGAGATCGGGGAAGACGTCCTGCTGCTGAGCCAACTGCAGCAAAATCACTCTCCTCAGATGAACTTGGTTCATTATAGCCTAATTGTAATATTAACACACACCTCCATCCCAAAGTTACCTGTCTCCAATTTATTATCACCCCATACTAGGCATTGGCTGTATATTCTTTTTGACTGTATCTTTAAAAGCAAAGTGAGACAATATTACAAGTGAGACAATCAGTTCCAAAGATATACATGCCTAGAGTCACTCGGGTTCCACCTTAACACAAAGAAATAGTATAAAACTTTAGAATGGGGGAAAAGTTAGGAAGACTCCACTGTAACTGCTGGGACCAGTTGTTGGGCTGAACCTGTCTTCTCCCCCATAGCCTTTTGGGAAAGAATCATACTCTGTGCAGGCTGAGTATCTCATTGTGGATTAGAGCTTGTCTGTACACTGCTTTGAATGCATTTTTGCAGAATGTATTCAGAAACTATCACCAACAATCCTTGAATTTTAACCTGCCACAATTTTATATTAAGAAGGAGTTATTCCATAAACTGTTAGTGTGAGTCCTTCATGGGCACTGACAGTTGCTGGCAGCAGATGCCATACTCAAATAAAGAAGAAAACCTGCTGAGTGTTCTCCCTTTTGCTCAGGGCAGGGTCCCCCCAGCAGAATGCTGACACTTGGCTGCAAGGTTTTCAGCTTATCTTGAGGCATTGACAGACAAATTAAACACTAGGGGTCAAGGAAACCTCCCCTCTTCACATGACAAAGTATGAAGTGAAAACTTATATACTGAAATAATTTTACACACATAATTAACTACTTCTCAGAATTAGTATATATGATCTCTGTAGTTCTATTATSTTTCTTTCCAGTATTTAATTAATTAGGACAACTTTTAATATTACTCAGCTTTTATATATTCACCTTCAAATATTTCTTAAAGACATTTCTTCAAGACTAACCTAATTATTGATTGGTACTCAGAAACTGGCAAGCATCAACTATTCCTTTGCAGTGCTTGTCTTCCTTACTCTTCTCACTCTTACAATTAAAAATGTTCTTGAATCTTCTTCAAAACAAAGAAATATATAAACAAGTACTAAAATATATTAAAAAATCACTAAATATACACAGAATTGTTCCTGTTTATCCTCATACTTGCCTTCATATTTATACCCTCATCATCTAGACCTTATTTCACCTTTATCTTTTGAACCTATTGCTGCATAACAGAGAACAAWTTATCATCCAACTCTTGGAGTTACAAAGCTTTTATTGCAGTCCTCACTCACTATCATGATATGAACATTTAATATTGACATTTCTTTAATGATTGAACAGCAATTTTAGTCTCCAATCAGATAGAGAACTTTGTTATCCAGAGTTCTCAATACAGTATCCAAAGTAAAAAGTTAACAATCAGTAAATTAATTAATCAATAACAAGTAATCAACACCTTAAATAAACAATTAAAGTAAATATTTTCTTTCTCTCTTAATATCTTAGGCACATGAATACCATAGACATGCAAAGGCAATAAAAGTTTATTATTAATATTCATGGTTGACGAGGATTAGAAGGAAAACAAATGAAAGACATGAAGTGTTTTCATTGTTCCTGCTCCAAGTCACAGCAGAATTTCACTTTCTGTCTTATTTATTAAGCAAAAGACAAATTACTCTGATGTTAAAGAAATATAGCAAGGAGGAAAATTAAATGCGGCCAGTGTACTAAAGTATTTAATGTTGTTTTCCTGTAGATACAATTTTCATTTAAGTTTTGCTATGACATTTCTTTAATAAATAAGTAAGTAATTAAGCAAGGCAGACTTTGTGGAATCATCTCAGCAATTAAAACTCCTCTTTTCCCTGTCATCTTTAACAATAAAAGTTTACAGCAGCACAAATGCCAGCTCAGTCTTATCGCACCTTTGGCAACTTGTGCTTCCTGGCTTCAGAGAAATGTAATAAAATGGATGGTTATTATATTTCTTCTAGTAGATCTTTTAGTAGATCTTAATGTAGATATTAATGCTAGTGGAAATCAAAAGATCATCTTGTCTGACCTGCTTTATGTCATAAACCATTACCTTTCATATAGGTACCTTATTTTCAACCCTGCTACTTCATTTCAGTTAAAGTGCATTTTCATAAAGCATCTCATCCAGTAACACATCCCCCCTTGATCTGAAGACAATAAAATGCTGTACAGAATCCACTGTTTCTTTTGACAATTAACTTTTARAATGGAGAAAAGGAGGACACAGGGCCAGTCAGACTCACCTTGGAGCCTGACAAAATCATGGAGCAAATAGATCCTACTGTGCTAAGGCACATGGGAAGTAGGGGGATGATTGGTGACAGCCAGCATGGCTTAACTAAGGGCAATTTATGCTTGACAGACTTTGTGACCCTTCTTCAATATGTTTCTGGTGTTGTTTGGTAAGGGAAGAGCAACTGACGCCATCTGCTTGGACTTGTGCAAAGCATTTGACACTGTTCTACATGACATCTTTGTCTCTGAACTGTAAATGCAGAGATTTGGTTGATAGACCACTCAGTGGACACAGAATTGGCTGAAAGTTCACACTTAAATCTCAAGGTCAACAGCTCCATATCCAAGTGGAGAACAGTAATGAGAGGTGTTCCTCAGGTGTTGGTATAGGGACTGAAACTGTTTGACACTTGTTGGTAAAACAGGGTGACATTGAGTGCATCCTGAGCCAGTTTGCTGATGATATCAGACTCTGTGGTGTGGTGGACACTCAGGAAAGAAGGAGTGCCATCTAAAGGGACCTGAGCAGGCTTAAGAGATGAGTGTCTACAAGCCTCATGACATTCAACAAGGCCAAGTGCAAGGTTCTGAACCTGGGACAGGGCARTAAAAGGCATAAATACAGGCTGGGGTGAAGAATGGATTGCGAACAGTCCTAAAGAGAAGGACTTGGGGCATTGGTTGACAACATGTTCAACATGACCTGGCAATGTACAGTCACAGCCCAGAAAGCCAACCATGACCTGGGCTGTCAGAGGCAAAGCAGCCGTTGTGTTGACAGAGGTATTCCTATCACTTTACTGTCATCAGAACCGACCTGGAATACTACATTCAGGTCTGGGGCACCCCATATAAGAATGTGGACCTGTTGGAACAGGTCCAGAGGAAGGCCACAATGATCAGAGAGCTGGAGCACCTCTCCCATGAAGACCACCTGGGAGTTGTATTGCTCAGCCTGGAGAAGAGACGGCTCCAGGCAGATATTTTAACCTCCCAGTGCTTAAAGGAGACTGACAAGAATGCTGGAGAGGGACTTTTTACAAGGACCTGAAGTGATAGTACAAGGAGTAATGACTTTAAAATGGCAGAGGATAGGTTTAGATTCGAATTTGTAAAGAAATTCTTCACTGTGAGGGTGGTGAGGCACTGGAACAGGTTGCCCAGAAAAGTTGTGGATGGTCTATTCCTGGAAGTGTTCAAGACCAAGTTGGAGATCTTGCTGAGTAATCTGGTCTGGCAGAGGGCGTGCCTGCCCATGCTCAGGGGGTCGGAACTAGATGATATAAGATCCCTTCCACTCCAAATCATTCTATGATTCTTCTCTTCCTCCTCTGTAATGGAGAGACCACATCACCCCTCAGCAGACCAGCTTTGTCAAAGCAAGTCCCATGGTCTAAGTAGCTGAAGTCCTGGTTGTGGCACCTGTCCTGTATTCATTTTTTGATTTGCTAGATTTGGCTGGCTTTTTCAACCCTTATCTTTGATTGGGAGGTTTGATGACACCTCCTACGTTCCAGAGTCCCTTCCTGCCCCACCCAGGACTCTGTAATCCTTGCTATACCTCAGACTCTTCCTGGCTGTACCACTGGTGTCTATGTGAAACAACAGCAGCAGATAATGGCCAGCAAACTGCCTGACACTTCATAGCCTCTCGGCAACATCTCTGAAACAAACCCCTGGTGAAAAACACACCTCTCTAGATAGTGTGGCAACAAATGGGGACTTTCACACCTTCCAGGAAAGAGCTGTCTACAGCTATCATGCATTGCCCTTTCTTAGTTGTACTACCTGCCACGTGGGGAGCAGGTAGGGCTGATCCAGCTTCTCTCCTGAAGTGAAAAGTCTTTCCTCTTCCTTCTGCAGACCAGTGAAGTGACTTTGCAAAGGCATCTCAGGCTTTGGGAGGAAGTTGTTCCCTCCTGAGGGTCTTTGCCATTGCAAGTTTCCATTCTGCAAGTTATTGTCCTGTCTCCCTTCTGTGTGTGCTGGTGGGAGAGTTTTTGGCTGTTTGATCATGGAACTGCAGGTTCCATGAACTTGGAACCTACTGTCTCAGTCCTTCTCAGCCTCCCTGTTGCTACATTCTTCTCGCTGCCTCCTGAAACTCAGTCACCTGCTGGTCCTCCATGTGTCCCTGACCCAAGAGAAAGGTTTTGGYGCACGTCATCCCACCTGGCCATCTCAGCAGGATGGTGGGCACTCATCTGAGATCAAAGTCACTGTTCTGTTGGGCAACTTTGTGCCATCTATTCTGGCCATCCTGATATCTCCACTCAGGTAGACCCACTGAAGGAAGAAGCTGATGGTCAGACCTCAGCCTGCAGAAGCACCCTTGACCTGTGCAGATGGTAACAGAATGGTGTCCAGTTCCTGAGTTGTATGTACTTCAAGTCTCTCCTATTGCCTTCAGATCATGGGATGTTCCTCCTCCAAAGAGGTTCCTTCTTACTCAAACTGCTGTGTGAACCTCCCTGGCGGACGTGCACCATTTTCCCACTCTGGTCATGGTGCTCCTGGTTGCTCRTGCTCTCCAGGGCTGCCTCTGTAGGAGTGAGAGTGAGGGGCAGTCACTGTCACTCTTGACCCCACAGCATGACAGCTTCTCTTGTGCAAGCTGCCAAGTCCTGGCAGTTCTTGGCACTCCCCTAGAATTTCCCTGGCTCAGGAAGCCCACTCTGGATTCCCAGTTCTGCTGCAAAACATGCCTGCACTGAAGTTGAATGACTTTAAATTCATTTTGAAGTCATATTGAAAAATTCCTACTTCTTATTCACGTTCATCCATTTAAGTGATCCTCTGCATCAATTATATTCCTAATTTTCATCAGATGTGACAATCTGCCTTCTTTGAATCATGGCCTATTTCTGTTATTTTTGCTGATTTTCTTTTATTTGCTTACATTGAATAGAAGTTTTGACCACTATTCAACCATCAATTTCTATCTGAGTGATTATTAAATTGTCATTATCTCTTGTGATGAAATTCAATACTGTGTGATCCATGCAAATACATTACAATACCTTTCATGTTAAAAAATTATCCTGTATAATACTTAAATACTTTAATTCTGTTTTCTTACTGCCTGCCTGAAACCTTCAATATTTCTCTGAATGCCAGTCCTCCATTATATATTTTTTCTTTCTGCACAGCCTGGACAGACAATGAATAGATCATGGTTTCCATATGAGTGTATGGTCTGTCGCAAACTCCTACAGATCTTCCTTTCCAGGCAATGCTCATGATTGTGCTTATTTGCAATTATTCTAGGACTCAACCACCCAAACTATTCATAGTTTTACAATAGAGAATGCCTGTTGTAAGTAATGCCATCTGTTATGCCCTCTGTATGTTTTATTTTTTTCTATAAAACTTACATGATTTTAGGATAACAACTGAATGAGCCCCCCCAACTGATTTCACTGGCTCCATTCACGTAACATTTTTCTTGCCAACAAGAAATCCAGTTTGTCTTGTTTGTTACCCATTTTCCAACCATCTGGAGGCTAAAATAAACCCTTTCCTTTGTGTTYATCATTGTTCATGATGATCCACATCTCATTTTGTATGTTGTCTGCCTCGCTCTTAATTTCATASTATTTAGTTAGGTCTTTATGGAGTTTACAGAATGATGCTACTTGAATGTGACCRCAGCAAAGCTGTGAGATTAATAAGGATATTCTGAAAACATTCTTTCTCTGTTCTCTGGTAGCAATGTCTACCTTTTGGATATGAGACCAGCAGCTGGCCCCTGCTAGACAGGAGAATGAGGCAGTTTACTTGAGCCAGAAGTCTTGCAAAACATGTCAAACAAGTGAGAGCAGGGAGGTGGGACCAGATGACACATTGTATAGCCTTTGAACCTTACCAATTCTGTGTACCATGGCAGAACCTGGTCTGATGCAGTTAGGCACTGATGTCCTACCTGTCCCAGTTTTGTTACTTCTCTGCCAACAGCTGCAGAGAAGTAACAAAATTGAGAACATAATTCCAGTGAGTGGGAGGTCAATACAACATCCGTCTTCCTTATCTTCTGCTCATTTGCGCATGACTGCACTTTTTTTCTTTTGCGTTGGTCAAACAGTCTCTCAAGCATTTCAGTAATTCTTGCTTCACTGCATGTTTTGTTAGGTTGTCAGATTTCTGTAGCTCATTTAGAAATTGTTTTCTTTTAAATAAAGTGGATAAAGTGAATGCAGACTTTCCAGCTCTCATAGTTAAAAGCATGCCTGAGACAACAATAACAACACTAAGAAAGAGATGAGTATGTACATGTAAAGCTTCATTGATAATTGTCTGGTATACCTTTTTCCCTAAAACCTTATACTCTGTCATTGGTATGAACTAATAAAATAGCATTTGATAAATAACACTGTATCAGAGGAATTTGGGTAATATTGCCCACGTCTCACCATTAAATATAAAGGGAAGCCTAAGTACCCAGTGTTAGACCACAAACTGTTTCTGAAGATAATTTCTGAATTCTCTATATTCATTAAAATATGAATTGAAATTATTGAAGCTCAGGTATTAAAAAGTTTAATTACTATTGTTGGTGCTTTAAACTGTGAAAAAATCTACCATTCCCTGTCTCTGTATTGCCCATGCAAGGCACAGTTGCAAGGATGTGGCAAGTGCCAGAGGTATGTTTCTTTCTGTGAAGCATTCAATGTCACTGCTCCTTAGCAGCCTCTCAGAGCAGGCTGAGATGTGGGTACTTGGGACCATCACATTCACAAGAGAGCTCACACGGYAGCAAAATGAGCAGAAGCAGGGGATGAGGACATGGCGAGGACTTGCTTCTTCCCAGGCAGACAAATGCACTGCATTGCAAAAGTACATGCTGATAATGATCATTCAATGCAATAATGAGACCCCTTGATCTTAAAAACATACATTTGTGGGTGACAGAGAGTTGTGAGATAAATTTGTAAAGAAGAGGTGGAATAATATATGATTATTTGGTTTTTATAACTGTCAATCTTATATACATGATACTTTGCATTATGTCATCAGATCAGCAGCAATTACACTATTACATTTTTAAATAGTTATCAAAACAAACTTAATTTTATACCGCTAAAACATTTCACACATTCCAAAATATCTTTAGTGTGCCTCAATTTACAGGCATTACATAATACTCCTGTAAAGGAGAGGAAATATTACAGGTGAAACTGGAACTGGAATGGCAAAAGATGGTAGAAAATAAAGACTGCTTGAAAAAAAATAGGTCTGTCAGAAGAATGATGAAAGAGTAAGGAATGAATGGAATTTCCCAAAAACATAAGAGAGTATTTGAAAGTATTTTGACTGAAAAGCAAAAAGTAAGAGAGTTATTTTATTGAGTTTGCTTTGTCTGTAATAGCACAGAATTAGTATATTGACATATAAAAATTTATAAYTTCAGTGAAATATTTGCTAAAATATGTGGTCTAGTAAAGCTGTCTGAGGGAAATATTTTGGAGAGAATGAAACTAAAACATAGTACTACTCAAGACAAGAATGAAGTTTGACTGGCTTGGACTAATGAACTAACTTGAAAAACTAAGATTGATCTGGCTGAAATAATCAAAAGGTTTTTTATTAATTCTAACTARTCTTGGTTATGCTTTAAGCAGTATTATTTTTAATATGTTAATAAGCAGGAAAAAATTTACATTACATAAAATCAGAAAATATATCCAATACAAAGTGAGAGAGACTAATTCTAAATTAGCTCAGGGTGCATAGGAACAGAAAATTGTCTTGCCCAACAGTTTGCATCAGAGGGGAAATGAAGGAAGAACCAATTCTTTCAAGGGTCACCTAAGATGTAGAGCAGAGACCAGGAGCACTTCAATTGTTGCACTTTCTTTAGGGCTGCAGATTTCCAAGGTAGTGTATAACACTGATAGAAGTGAATGATGTGAAATTCTCTGTAATTTGCTTCACAGAAACATCAATGTTAAACTTTGTTTAAACCACATCCAATAAAGATTTGCGGAAACTAATCGACTGTGAAGAGAAGGTTGTAAGATTTTACTGAGGTGCCAGGATACAACTTTGATTAATTGGATATTAAATGACACTCAGTAATTTGACTGGTCATGAATTAATGTCTTTTCTTCCTGTTGATAGGTCTCATACCTCACTTATCACTATGTCAGACGTTTGATATAAGGTATTAAATCATTTTGAGCATTTTTTAGATTACTCAATTATAAGCCTTGTGACTGTTTAATCTCATATCATTTGTTTGATGACAGCCTGTTACATTAAAAAGTCTAGAGGAATCTAATGACTCAGTTATGAAAATTCTGCACTTAGCTGCAATTAGCAAGAATACCTGGTTGTAAGTAAAAGACAGAAAAGCAGTTTCTTAGWGATGCCCCAATTGTAGAATAGAGAAACATCAGGGTTTCCAGTGGGTAAAAAAAAAAAGTGCAGATCTAGAGAGACCAATGAAAAAAGTGGAAAGACACATTGGAGGACTGATCATATTTTATCCTGCAGTGCTTTTTTGTGACAAACCATGAGCAGAAATAATAAAATGACAAATTTGTCCATGGAAATGTCCAGAATTTGCCAGAGTGGATACATCCCATTCTAAAACAAGTTCAAAATAAAAGTTTTTAATGGAGGAGAAAAACAGGCAGTGAACATTCATATTGAACAGGTTATGTGAACACACTAATTTTTCAAGTAGGTAGAAAACTTTCAGCTGTATTAAGATCCACAGAATTTAGCTTCAGTTTGGGAATGTTTTTCTTAAGCAAAAATTAGAAATGCAGCCTCTAATCCTGCATYTTAATAGTCTTCAATTGACTAGCTGTGTGATTATAGATCTGATACCAGTTAGGCCTGCAAGTATTTATGTAGAATGGATTGCAGCACCTTGGCTTTTCTGCCACAAGATGAAAGGCAGGAGAGGAGAAAGAGAGGAGAAGTGCGATAAGTCCTCCTTATTTTTATTGGATTGCTTTGCTTCTGCAAGGGGATCCACAAGGGATCCACAAGCTGCTCCCAGAGAGAGAAATGAGACAAGGAGACCCACATTCATCTGTTGTCCCTGTAGGACCAGGATCAAGATGTCATGGTATTAATTGCCAATAAAAAGAAGGAAAACATGTAAGAACATAATTAAATAGGAAAAGTAAAGTAAAATACCATTAAAAAACCATAATAATAATGACTAATGCAATTGACATCTGGCATCACTTTACATTTATATAGAGTGATTAAACTGACTAATTGAACTTCTGTTTCTTAATTTTTATGACAAGGTTTAGTAAGTAAAATGCAAGCAAAAGAGATTTGTTYTTTTAATGTAAGTCTATTATTTCTATTATAATTTTCAGGAACTGCTGGAATGATTCATGACCTTGTGGGCTTAGATGTCCCAAAATATGTAATTTGACTAAAAGAAGAGTAAAATTGCAGTCTAAAATTGTCCTTGATTTTACCCCATTTCACCATGCAAACTCAGAAACTTTGTTTCCTTTCATTTCTTCTTTTCTGCTGCCATGGGGATGATTTTACTTTGTGCAAGTAAAGCCAAAGAGAGGATCTAGGTCTGAGAAAATATTATGGTAGCGCATAGTGTCCAAATTTAATTCCCTTATATACTGTCAACACAGATCTAAGTTGTACTATTTTAGAGGCAGGCTCTAATTTTGAGCTTTTGATTTCTAGCTGTTCTACACTTCCTCTAGAGAAAATGTGGTAATCCACCTTGGTGTGCATAATTTTGAAACAGTTTGAGTCACAGACTGATTGTGATAATCAGAACCTGGAATTCACTGTTTAATATGTTAGGCTAGAAAATGACAATATAGTTTAATAGTGCATTACATACATGATCTTCATCCAAGCTGAAGAAAAAAACTATTGTAAATACCAATTACAATTTCGGGGCTGACCCTGTTCTGAGAAACCCATAACTACTACATCCACAGATAACTTCCTGAAGTATCTTTCATGTATGTAGCTTTGYCTCTGTTAAGATAAATAAGCCAGCCTACTAATTTTTACAATAAAACATTTACCTCCATCCAAATAATRCTAAAAATATAGCTACACAAGACTTGAGGATTTTTAGCATACAGTCAATGGTGGAAAAACACCAAGTAGCAGTTAAACTGTGATTCAAAGAGATGCTTAATTCACCAAACACCTGCAAACAAACAGAGTCCATTGCTTCCCTCAGGCCTAATAGGAGACTTACTCTCATTCATTTCCAAACTTCTAGACAACACACGTCTTGCACCAGCTCAAAAAAGTCCTTTAGAACTATGTAGGAACAAAAAGGGCCCAAATATGTTGATATTCAAGGAGAACTGATAAGACTTTGTTGTTCAGGCTCTATACCACTTCAGTAGTATGGAAACAGGAGAAAGTCTACTCCTTAGGCCATATACTTTATACATCATAACAAAACCAGTTGYTGATGGAAGGATACCCACTTTGGATACCAAAACACTGTGTTACATGGTTACATAGGAATGCTTAGCTCAAGCTCAAGATGATGCATTGCAGAAGAGCATAAAGCTGGGAATGTTTTGAAAACTATATCTCCATGTCGATTTTTTGTAGTCTGGCAATAAGGAAGTCAAAGATAATATGGCAAAGTTATGTGACAGATTGCAATTTCCAGTTAGAAGCTCCAAAAACTAAAAGGTGTATTGCACTGTATCTTCATTGAAAGCAGCAAAGGCAGAGAGCTATGCTGATTTTAAATTCTTTATAAAGGTCAATGTGAACTCATATTTCTCCTGCTTCTTGAATCACTAATGAGAGACTATATTGATCTTTGTCCCAGAAAGCCCTGATGTGAAGACAGGACAAGGTAAGCCAGTGTAGCTTCATGCAATGATAAACAAAAGGCTCCCAAGTCTTTTATCTGGTGTGCACTTACAAGACACAATATTGCAAATATGGCCAAATTTCTTATGCATGATACCCATGGCAGCATTCAAGAGATGGAATGTTGCTGGAAATCACAGAATAGAATGAACTGGCAGGCCATCTCCCAAGCAATGCAAGATCTTAACCTTGTAACAAGGAAGAGTGTTTGACATAAGGTTATGACATACATGTGGCTCCGTAGCAATGCAATTTAGTAAGGAATACAAATTCTCCCTTATAAGGCTTGTGACAAATTCTCACCCAAAGTTTATGTAGTCTGTTTCAAATTAATTATTCTAGGTACTTACATGCAACTCCCCATTTAAAAGATGATTCACATTATAGTATCATTACATTAAGAAGAAAAACAAATAATTTAAAAATAGTCATACAAAGCRCATAATTGCCACACCAGCTGAATCAACACCATCTTAGTATAGTCCTCAAATCTCTAGTGATGCTGGTGGAATGTTAATATTTGATTCTTGTCTTCTGCTTCTCCTGGACAGCCCCTGAGCCTGGTTTCTCACCTTGCTGTTTCTAATGTKGGACCTTGTGCCTGGTGCCCCTTCTCTGCCCACATGCTCAGATGCTTCTTGCAAGGGCATCACTTTGGTGGATCACCCTTGCCTTCTGGCCCATCCTCCCTCACTGAGCAGCCTGGAACTCATTCTCCCTGGCACACTAGTCCAGGTCCTTTGAAGCTACCAGGAGCACAGATGTTTATCTACTTCAATTCAAGTTGCCTCTGTGTGAACTTAGAAAAATCTTTTGAGTTTAGGAATGGGTATGCAGCCATAAAACCTCACACAGCTTTTAGTCCTGCAGAATTTTTAATTTCATTTTGGTGTTCTGGGGTCATTTAACTACCAATTCTTTGACTAGAAACAGAAGTAGGAAAATTTAGGGGGTTTAACACCTTTCTTATGTTTTATTAACAAATTTATGCTTTAGGAAATTATGTTATTTACATAGCACTAACCCTTCCATCCAAAATGCCTGTTCTCTGCACAATTCACAATAAAAAACATTATAAACTGAAAAAATGCAGATCTGATGAGGTAGTTTATTGCCTTTGGTATGTGACTGCTGAAGTGAAGGAAATATTTGTCACAAGTGTTTCTGCTATAGTTGTGAGAAGCCTTATGGGATATTTTCTTAAATGAGGTTAAACTACAGCATGATTAAGATGAACTGTTACTTCATAAATATTCTTAGATGTAAAAAGTGTTGCTTGATAAAAAGGTCCAAATGTATGACARAGAAATTATGAGAGAAAAAGAAATGTCCTTACTTCAAACAGCTTCCAGCAGCTGCTGAACAATGAGCACCCTGAAGMTTTGTCCTTCAGCAGACCCTCAACTGCTTATCTTGTAGAGCTAGAAACAGGAAAGGCCCCGAAAAGAAGTGAATGAGACTCCCCTTCAGCCAAGAATAACACAGGCAGTGCACAGCATCATCAGTGAGTTCTGGATAATTAAGCACCAAGAGACTTCTTTCCACTAAGCTGAATGCATGGGAAAAGAGAAGAAACTTCTGCTCATCTTGCAGAGCAAGGATAAGAGCTCTTAAAAAAGCTAAACCATCTCCTCACTTGGCCTCTATASCATTACACTCACTGAGATGAACAGAGGCCGTTCCTGTTTTGAGAAGGGAATATTTCTCCACTGCTGGGTCACCTTTGGGTCAGCAGTAGGGCAAGTGYTCAAGAACTGACAGTGAGGATTCTGTGTTTCAGAAGAGGTGAAACTTTCCATAAGTGCCATAGAGCTTCCTACCTTCTCTTCTCTTCTTAATGGCTAGAATAAAGGACAAGCAAATAAAAGCACACCTTTTTTAAAAAAAATGTAAATTCAGCAATCCCATTTTTGTTTTGTGTTTATCTAGATGACTCCTTTTACTCCAAACTCTCTCCTTTAGTTCTTGAAAAACCAAATTAGCTGCAAATGTTTCTTCTAATGATTAAAATAAAGAGCAACAGAAGGATGAGTTTGGCAGGGTTATAATGGAGGAAGGGGGATCATCTAAATGTCCTGTATGYGTTTCCTTTCTTCTTGTAGTGCTAAGATTCAGAAACCTCAATCTCGGCTTGATGATACAGAAAAAAGAGCAAGAAAACAAGATAAAAGAGGAAAAGGAAAGGAGAACTGTGAAAAAGCTTGTTGGCATTACAATGAATGATATTACAGTTCTGTGACCCAGTCATGTTTGTTATTTATATAGTTTTAAAGTAGTGTTTTAGAAACAAGCACAACTGTTGCATTAAAAACAGATAGCCTTTTTGACTTCTAGTTCACTCCACAAGATTTTGTAAACCGGAGAGAAAATATATTATGCCTACTCTTTACTAGACAAAGGTGAAATTTAAAAAGAACAAATTAATGCCATCTGTTTACAGTGTATCACACTTTGTGTTTCTATCTGTTGGTTTATAGTCGAAACAGAATGTTAAATACTCGTAGAATGGTGGACTTAACATCTCTGCCTATTAGCAGTTATACCAATATGCTTGACATTGCTGTAGATTTTCAGGAAATGTTTTGTTGTCTGTAAAGCATGGAATATGAAACATTTACTGTTTGAAGTGTTGTGAACTACTAATATAATGTAATGTAAATGTGGCTACCAGTGATCGTTGTAAAGGAACCAGGTTTGATATTCCTATGTTCTTTTCTGTTTCCATTCCTACGTTCCTGTGTTCCTGTTTGCTATTTTGGTACACTGTTATAGATAAGACAGGTTTACTGAAGTGTAATAACAGAAAACTAAAGCCATTCATTTCTTGATGCATCTCAGAAGGTAGACACTACATTTCCTCTTCAAGAGATGGTGGATTAAAAATTAATACCATTCATAAGGCAATTAAATAATTTTGGGGAATTGTTATCATATAATTTGGTTGATATTAGCYTTTTTTTTCATAGTGGGAACAGACAGAGATATTTTGAAAGTTCCTCTAATGGAAATCAGCTATAAATTTATTGCTAAGACCAAAATCAATTGCATACTTTACCAGAGCCAAAATATCCATATAGAGAAAATAAATCCTTCCTTCTGCATAACAGTCACAACAGCACTCCAAGATCATTTCTACTACTGAGTGCACAGGGGGACATTGATAGTCATAACTCAGAGAGGGATTTTCATCATTAGAGAATGCCATAGCACAATTGGTTGCCTTGTCCTACTCACACTGAACCCAATGGCTATAAGATGATTTGGACTGGATTTATATTTTAAAATCATTCTACCAGTTATGGCTTTGACAGTAGTATTGTTTGATATTTTACCAGATTGTGTTTGTTCATTTGTTCGTTCGGGCTTTTGGTTTTTTTCTGAACTGGTGGTTTTATTTAAAAGTAGTATTGTTAGTAATAATAATACTCTATTTTGTAAAGAGGCTTCTTTCAGATCTGTGCTGCTGAAGATGCCAACACTTAACAAGTGTTTGCTTATTAATTTTTCAATTTATGTAGGAGCACAAGATTCTTCTATATCTTGGGATTCAACTTTAAAGTTCTYGGCCCTCTTTATATCACAATCCCACAACATTTCCCACGAAAACACTCTTTTGAGCCTGACAGCTTAAAAAAGAGACAAACTCTTTCTACAGAGGAAAGAAGCTACGTGTACTCAAAACAACAAAGAAATTTTTGAGTGTTTTTTTTTTTTTTACTAATAACCTTGCATATATTTGAAGGACTTCATGTTGAATAAATAGGAATAGACATCATTTTAGACCTCCCAAGAATATGTCCAGCCCTGGTAAAAAAATACTAGGTTAGGTTCTGTGACAAATATATATTATTAAAATATTTATTATTTYACTAATATTTTAAGTTACATGGATATAAAAAAATTAAATATGCATCTATTAATGTGTCAGGTTATTTTCAAAGCAACTTGAAATATATTTTTAAATGCTATATTATTTTTCCTTCTCTGGTAACAATTTTGCATGTTTGTTTTGGAAGTTAATGGTGTAACATTTGCTTCTGTCAGTGATATATCAACAAACTGTATTTATACTGAATTGTATGTTCTCCTAGCCCACCACAGCTGAGACCTGATTGAGACTATAGCCTCAAGTGACTATAACCCAAACAATTATTTTTGAGACTAATGTGTATGCTTCCTAATGATTCACAACATTAAACTCTCACTTGGAAAGACAGCCAAAACTCCCTTTATGTTGCTCAAGGCATAAAAATTCTGTGGGACATTTTTTAACATGGTCGTGGGTGACCAAAATGCAATTTAAAACTTCAATGGTCTTTGCTCAGGGTTACTTGCTTACTTGTAATTGTTTCCAGAATGTTTGTTTAGAAATTTGTTAGATTACATATCACATGCAATAATTCTATATGCCAAATTCACTGCTGTAATACTTGGCAGAGCAGTTGGCTATGCTTATTTCAACACCACTTAAAATAGTTCTTTATGTAAGCAAGAATAAAGGTGATTTCAGCCTATGGTTCTCTTTTCCACATGTAATAGCATTAAATGAATTGTAGCAGGAGATATTTCTAACAATATATTTTGCAAAATACTGTGGTCATCTTTCCTCCTTGTTAACAAAAGTAAGCATCTTTCTTTTTGGCTGTCTTTCTTTCTTTTTTTTTTTTTTAAAGGTAACTTCTTCATACCTGCAATTGACTTCAGATTATTTAAACAGAGAAATCACTTACACAAAGAATATATGTGCAAGTTTTCTAACACCTTAATCTAATAAAGTTTGGACAATATTTTAAAGTTTTTGATTTTAGAGAACAACAATAACAGCAATATAAACATTAAACTTAAATATTAWTTTGTAAAGTAAAATTTATGTTCTCTATTACTGTTCTGAGCAACAATTGCATGTCTGTGGTAACTCCTACAAATATCTGAATTTATAGAATCAGACAGTCATTAAGATTTGTAGATACCTCTTGAGACCGTGTAGTCCAAACCTTCTGCTGTCCAAACAAGGGCAACTAATGCAGGYTGTCCAGGAGTGCATCCAGATCGATTACAAATATCTCCATGCATGGAAACTCCACAGSATCTCTGGGCAACTTGTGCCAGTGGTAACACCCATTCAATTAAARAAAAATAATAAATCCTACTGCACAGTGGAATTTCATATATTTTAATCTGTGTTTCTTGCTACTTGTCCCATCAGTGGACACTACTGAGAGGAATCCAGGCTGAACTCTCCATACTCTCAACCAGTCCCAATATCAGACCCCATTTTCTCAACCTCTCCTCATCTGACAGACACTTCAGCCTTAACCACATTAGCAGCCTTGCACTGGACTGCAGTCAGGTCTTTCTTGTCCTGGGGACCTCAGAAATGGGCACAGCACTACAGATGTTTTTCAGCAATGCTGAGCAGATAATTTCCCTCAACCTGCTGACAATTTCCTTCATCAAGCAGCCTAAGATGCTGCTATTTTCTGTGTTTTGTGTATGTGTCCAAAACACTCCTCACAAGCCACTGGTGTTTTGGTTATTACTGAGCAGTACTTGTACAGCAACAAAGTTTTCCCCTTTTCCCACATTGTCATCCCAGAGAGTAGGCCAAGAGTGGACAAAATGCTCAGAGGGGACACAACCTGGAGAAGTGACCTAAACTGGCCAAAGCGATCCACACCATATTCTGTCATGCTCAGCAGTAAACACTGAGGGGAGGTGGTTTCAAGGTAGGCAAAAATTGCTCGGAGGCTGTCTGTGTGTCAGTCTGTTTATGGAGTAACTACCTTCACACAACGTTTTTTTGCCTTCCTCTTTTCTGCATGTATTGAACTATATCTTGACTTACTCAATTTTGTTTTTCCTGTCCCAGTGAGGCTGGGGGTGTGAGCAAATGGCTAGGTCATGCTTAGCGTGTTAGTTTGAATTCTGAACACCCTGCTAATGTCCATACTGTAAATTTGCATTTTCCATCCCYGCTACAGTTCTGATCTCCAGGTAACAGAAGGTTTAGATAGCCAGATTCAGTGGTTTTCTGATACACTGATAAAATACTGTTAACAGCATGGGATTTTCAACTGCATACATGTTTTATATGAAAATACCTTTCAATAAGGAAGATCTAGATCTTTTAATTGAAAATAATCATAAAGATTTCATGTGAGCAACCTGCATATCAATTTTGTGCTGTATCAGCCAAGACAATTTACCTTCTTTGTCAAAACAACTAAAATTGTAGGCAATTTACTAATGTGATTTGCATAACTTTTCAGACTATGCAGAATAAGTTAACTATGTATTATTCATAATAATCTACTGCAGAAACATTATTGTCAAGTAGACACTCTGTTGATCTAGCATTGTCGTTCACTTCCAATATAATACTTCTAGTACAAACCTCAGAAATTCTTGGTTCAGAAAGTTATAGAAGGAGTCAGAATGGGGAACTTGCCTTTRGAAATCTAGAACTTCACTGACCTGGAGACACAAATTTAGTTAAATAGTATTACTGTTCCCAAAGCTGTGCAATAAAAGTTATGAAGAAAATAAACAAAATGTATATATTTTAATGCAAGAGAATTCTGCAAAATTTGTATCACTTTATTGGTGAAGTTTTTAGCTGACAGAAAGTAATTCAAAGGAGTTTTTAGCTGAAGGAAGGCAAAGCCTATTAAATCCAGAATTCTGTATGTGTAGCCAGCAGGGTCAGGAAATTTTACAGGCAAAGAAAGACAGGTTTTAAATGGCTCTTCTTGAAAGTTGAACTCAGGGCAGCTCAACTGAGAATGGCCCTTTTTGAACAACAGGTAAACAATATGTTCAAGCACTTTTTAAAATTTTTTGAATCATTTTAGAGCTATCTACACCTTAAAATAAGGGAGTTTACATAAAAATTAACACTTTTTACAAAAAACACGGATGAAACATGAAAGGAGTAGAAGCCAAGCCAGAGTTAATTTTAAGTAGTGCAAAATCCTTATTGTGAAATAAGGTTTAACAGAAGTCAGTCAAGTGCAAAGTAAAAAGAGTGGAATAAGAGCCTAAAGTAGTACTTTTTCAAATTTCTAAAAAAATAAGAAATGTGAACACAAGCAGTTGAAAAAGTGGTTCTGTGAGATATTTCTTAGTTCAACTTTGGGGTTTTTTTAGGTTTTCCAGAATAGATGTCTCTTTGGAGAGCCTTACTCAGTTGTTACCTAAGAGACAAGTAGATTTTGGAGTTTAAGTATAACAGATGATTTTACTCATAGTCTAAACAATTTTAAAAATGCTTTAATCACTCAGAATGGTTACATATTTAAATACATGAAAGGTAAATCATCTCTGAGAGATAGAAGCTATTAATTTAATTGAACACTTCTTGCCAACATTTACATGCAGATAAGAAAATATGTTTGTCTTACTTGAACTTAAAATTCCAGTCAGAATATCTGTGAAGAGAGAAGGAAAAAGGGAAAAAGTACATCCTTATGGCTAGAGAGGCATTCTCAGAAGTAAATATCTCCCTGTAATGCTATGCAGAAATGGAAAAAAGCTTTACTTACACTTTCTGAATTTTCTTTTTGTTCCTAAAATATTCCATTTTATACCAGTAYAAAGGATAAATAAAATGTATACATCTTCAAAAGTTACCAGTCATAAAAAAGCCCACAAATACCCTTGGCAGCCCTCACAGTACTCTTCAAACCCAATACAAAGCCCCACAAAAACAAACCAACAAACCAAACCAACAAAACAAACCAAACAAAAAAAAAGCATAAAAATCTGCTATCAATTAAACTTTGTTTAAACTTTTCAATTTTTTTTTTGTTTGTTTATAAGCACAGATTTACAAAGGGAAATATTTGGTGTTCATAAAAATGTCTGTATCAGATGTCTACTGTCCAGCAGGAAGACTCAAATAGCTGCATAGTAATTACTGAATTTGTGAGCATGTGCGTCACTGGTCTCAGGCCTGCTCAAGCACAACACTTAAGCTTGTCAAAAGTTAGAAATTCTCTGAGACCAGTGCTATAGATCTGTCCTTTAGAAGACATTATCTGCCTTCTAATCCAGTTTATGACATGAAATTACCTTTCCCTGCTCTGCTCCGGGAAGTAGTGGAGTTGGGAATGAAGGAGTGAAGTCCAGCCWAGAAAAAAAAGCAATGGATGGGGGAAGGTGCTTTAAAGTTTGCCTTTTGTTCCTCATTATTTTTTCTTCTATTTTAAATGGMAATAAATTAAATTAATAAGGCAAGTCTGTTTTGCTCATGGCAGTAATTGGCAGACGATCTCCCTGTCTTTATTCTGACACACAAGGTTTTTTGTGCTATTTTCTCCCCCTGCACTGTTGAGGAGGGGGGGTGAGAGAGCAGCTAGGTGGGCATCTGGCAGCCAGCCAAGGCCAACCCCTTCAAACTTCAGCTCAGATATGACTGATTTGTGAAATTCCCAATTGTTGTGGGTTTGGGTTTTTTTCCTAAAGCCTGGCAGACCAAAGGCCRTGAAGCTGTTAAACGTTATATTCACAACAAACCTTGCACAGGATTCACATGTCAGTGTTCATCAAAGGTATTCAATAGACTGTTAATTGTACTGTGGAATAGTAAACATGCTGATACTGACTGTCCTAAATATGCTTTTCCTAAAATAAGAAATTCACACTCATGGCATAGTTAAAAGAACCTGAAAATGCATACTTGTATTTGATTTAACCCTTGGTTTTACCTAAAGGCACATATTGTTTTTGTTTAAATAGAGGTTAAAACAATTTAAGTACTTTTGGAAGAAAAAATGGCAATCAAAGATAATTTTCCACAGCAGGAAGATCCTTCATTATGTGAAATAAATGAGAGAACTGTTATCTATTTAGGTGAATGGCCACTTAGATCCAATTTTGCAACAGTATATGAGAGTAAATTCAATATATTTTGTTTTGTACTTAGTAGAGCCTGAAAATTTGTGCTTTTCCATGAGTCATAAAGATAAAATATATACATTTTTCATTAAAATCTAGACATCTTCATTAAAAAAGGTATTTTCATGGACCCAGAGGCTCTTATCTGAAAAGGATGATATCAATTCTCCTTAGCTAGAATTTCAAGATAGGTCTGGCAAGACACTAAGTGAGAATGATGGGGTGAAGTAAAAAGCAAAAATGCTCACATAGCAAACTTTGTCACCTGGTGGGGAGGATGAAACAAGAAATCCTTGTAAATATGATTTCTTGGCAAAAGATTTTGAGCATTTGGAAACTATAAGCAAGATTGAAATTAAAGCAACCTTTGAGATCCCTTAGTTACTGAACAACGGGAAAACAATGGCGTGGCCAGCTGAAGGTAATCCCCTTTTGATGAAACAAGACCYTCTGCAAGCAGGCAGGTCCAAGGGTCCAGCAGACCCTGCCAGCTTGGCAGAAGGGGTCTAAAGAGTAGGTTTTAGGGTTTAAAATGTAGCACAGTATGGAAATGTAGTGATTCTTATAGGTTGTATGGAAATGCTATAGGATTTGTATGTTGTATTAGATTGGTTAGTGAGAATCAGAATATTCAACACAGAAGATGATTTATTGTATTGTAACGGGAACTTTGGGCACTCTTCTCTTCTCTTCTCTTCTCTTCTCTTCTCTTCTCTTCTCTTCTCTTCTCTTCTCTTCTCTTCTCTTCTCTTCTCTTCTCTTCTCTTCTCTTNCTTCTCTTCTCTTCTCTTCTCTTCTCTTCTCTTCTCTTCTCTTCTCTTCTCTTCTCTTCTCTTCTCTTCTCTTCTCTTCTCTTCTCTTCTCTTCCTCTCTTCTCCTCTCTTCTCCTCTCTTCTCCTCTCCTCTCTTCCCCTTTTCTACTTGCTTACTTACTTTTCCATGCTCTCCGCTCTTACTTTCCATACTCTTACTCTTGCCTCTTAGCTCTTGCCTTTTACTCTCTCACACTCTACCCCTCTTTTCTCTCGGGCCTGCTCCGAGCTGTGGCTGGCAGCTCTCAGCAGGGCCCTGCACCCATGCCCTTTGCAATAAACTGCAAGTTCCACGACCTGGCTTCAGAGAYCTCTCATCTCTGTCYATCCTGACYGTGCTGACCCCCCTTCRCTCCTACAGTCACCCTAAGAAAAATCSAAGTGCTACTTTAACACTTTTATTTCTTCAGATAAATTGATTTTTCTTTTATGCAGCTTTCAGTATGACAAAATATACTTTTAAAAATATATATTTCTTATTTGTGCCATCATAGTAAGCCCAAAGGAAATAGCTATTAATTTTGGAAAAGCACTGGGGTTTACATTTTTTTGTTATTGCTCATAGAACAGGTTTGGTTTGAATATAATTTTTCTGAAATAACACCCTCAATGACTCACATGTGGTAGTGAACCTGCATTCATTTGAGCTTTTGTTTCCATGTCTTTTGTTCTTTACCAGCACAATATTAATAACTTGGAAGGGAGACAAAAGTTATGCCTATGGTTTTAACAAAGTGAAGCAAATGGAGTACTAAAAGCAAGATCACCTATGTTAATTTTTCTAGTTCAGTTAAAGCTTGGTAGCAAAACTAAGGTGCTGCAGTATACCATGCCAATCTTTCTCTGATCACAAGAAGTTTCTAGGCTTTCTATGTAATCATGTTTTCATGGCTTTTAGCCTTAGATCCTGGGAACTCTCCATTATCCTGAGTTCAAGGAGATCTTCACTTCTGTTAATTTCTTTGCTGCCTTTCTCTTCTTAATCATTTTAGCCACCAAAAAAATTTCCATATCCTGGGTTAAATTAAAACTTCTGGTAAGAAAATTTATAATTCACTATATTCAACTATATCTCATTGAAAGTCTACTTGTGTAATGCTACTCTGCACTGTAAAGCTACCCTGAAGGCCAGGTGAGGGAGTAGGCTAGAAAAGAAAACCATCAACACAAGAAAGGAAGACAGGAAGAAAATTGGAAAATAGTAGTTTGAACAACATATAAAACATAGTTTTCTTTTGGTTTTTATTTTATGTTCTAATCCACATGACAGTGATTGTCCTGAGCACTCAGCATGGGGGAACATTTAGATTCAAACTCGGCCTTAGAGTTTGACCCTAAGCCGTTCTCTATTCCAAACAGAGATTTCAGTGACCCTTCTGTGCCATCTTGTATCCTCCCACTATYCTTACAGATGCACAGAGTACAAAAATAAATTTTAATTTTCAGTCCTCAAAAGCCTGCCAGAACTAATGCAACGAATTCTGGGGTAAACAGCTGTTGTACTCCTGAGCATGGCAGGCAGGAGTGACAGGGCTGCTGACTTCCCCAGGGCATGCTGCCATTCTCTGAATGATAACCAACAGCACTGGGGCAGGAGGGTTGCCCAGCCTGTTGGCAGGCTTTGGCCTCTCAGCCCAAACCAAATGCAATTATTTCAGTGAAACATCACTGATCTAAGAAACACATCTGTTTCTTTAGTTACTAACTCAGAAAAAACAATAGAGACCATATTAGTATKCTGGCTGTGGAGACATAAATGCTCATTATAAAATGTACAAGTGTAATAGAAAAAAGGAAGAAATAGCTTGTGGTTAAAAGGCTTCCTCCAGGCTATTGAAATCAAAAAGTAATTATTTATCTTGGTGGAATTAATTACTTCCCTCCTTTTAACTGAAATGTTGCTTAATAATTTATTAATCATTAATTAWTTCATTATTGGGTAATAGATGTTTAATATCTTTCCAAATAGTGCAACTAAACATAAACTAGAGGATTTCAGTTTGTGTTTGGGCATCTGTTTTTCTTTCCACCAAGATGTTGAAGTACACCTTTGTAATTTTGTTAGTGTTATCATTGCACTTATTGCATTTGTTTTTTGTTGTCTAGAGATGCTCTTCTCTATGTTTGAGGCAATGAATGTCTATAGTAAAAAGATATGGACTTTGCCTTCACAAGAAAATTTAAATATAGATGATGAACCCAAGTGGAAGGCTTTCCTAAGATACAACTTCTGTGARTTTCTGAGGGGTTAAAAATGAAACTTCTAGAATGAGACATATCTAATCCTACAAATGGTGGAATTTCAAGGGGAAAAGACAGCAGGACTGATATTGAGTCAATGCTATTTAATTTCACTCATAACTCTTGCACCCCTTGTCATCTTCCGCGAATCACATAGTTCTACTGATTTCTTTAATATCTTCATTTTCCCCTGCTACTCCCTCATCTGTTCATTTGAAACATCATCCTAAACTAGACTCATATGGAACCCAGCCAGCTTGTATGGAGCTTTAACTTCCACAAGTCCTCAACAGGATTAGAATATTTTAACTGCCACAGCTGTGAAACACCAGATATGGAATATTCAACTCTCTCCAACTTCAACATATATAGAGATTTACTTTGACAGTATCCATAATAATATATTTAAAATATTACTTATGTTACTCAGGAGGCCCAGAGAATTAGGGTATTTATTAATAGATAGCTCCATCAGATATATTWTTGGTCATAAAAATCCCATATGAATAATACCTTTATTTCTTGAAGGATAATATAGTTTACATTATCATGTCCACATAATTGCTATGCTRTATGGGGAGCAAGACAATTTATATGTATATATGTGTGTGCACATAAGAATGTATGCAGATAGATAAACACACTTAGAAGCTTTTTCCACTTCCCCAGAAAATACCTGATCATCATCTCTATCCTCTAGACACCAATTTTGGATCCTTTTTCCTGTCAAGTGTGAACAATGTCTGTCTAAAATCATTATCAAAAACCAGTATGACACAAATCTTCTCTCAAACCATTTCATTATACTACATAATTAGACAGCATTGCCTGAATCCTGTCGTATATATTATGAATAATATTAGACATCCAAAATAGGCACATGAATGTTCTTATGACACCTAGGACCTTTCCTTTCAATGACTGTGCAACTGTAACTTTTTTTTCATAAGCACAGTGCACTCAGAGAGCATTCAAGAAATGCTTGTCTAATTTTAACCTGTAAGAGATCAGTTGAGTGAAATGCTGAATTCATACCAATATTACCTGAAAGTTTCATTCAATGAAAAKTTTTAGAGGAGGAAAAAAATCAAATTATTTTTTAAATTACTATGATCTAGATAATGTATTCAATTCTTTATCTTGCTCTGTAAATAAATAAAGAGTCTAGTTCATTAGGCAATCCAAGAAAGTCATATTGTTTTGTCTTTTAGCTACACTATTCACTACTTCACCAAAAATCTGTGCTTCATTAAGTTGTAGAGCATGTGATTTTTTCCAGTAATGGTGTTTCATTTGCCAGCTCATACTGGAGATGTTCTGCACAGAACTAAGAGACAAAATCTAAATCCTTGAAGTATTTTTTTTGTTCTTTTCTAAAGTAGAAGTAACCYGGTGTAACAAGCCAATCTGCTTCCTCTTCATGGATACTTTAGCAATGAATGATTAATGTTATTTTCCTCAACCTTCTTGGGAATTTCAGGCGACTGAAGGGATGTTCTATCTTTTCATATGTCACAGTCAGGTAAAATAGCAATATTGTATTACCTCCCATTGGGCAAGCTGCTAGAGAGAAATGAGAAATTAACATGTGGCTGTAATATATGCCAATGTAGCATTTGCAGCAGTTAATAGACAGAAGATTAAAGTATAGAGAGCTGGAAAGATACCAGCTTTCACAGGTCTTGTTAAAAATTCTTGCTTCCTGTCACAGCATTACCGCTCTGCAAGAATTCCAGGCTATGACTGAGCTAAAACCTTGTCCTATCCCTTTAGATACAGATTACAAAAAAACACTCTTTCCAGCTCAGCTTGATGGACAAATTTCCACTCAATCTTTTTTTCTTTAGCTAGCCCTAACTTGTACCAGCCTTATAAATATGGAAGAGATTGGCAAGCCTAAAATTAAATCTACCAACTTCATCTGGTTTGCAAGCAAGAGAGAGTGCCCCTCTGCTCTCTCTGTCTGCTTTGTTGCTGTGAACAAAAACAAAAAGCAATGTGAATTGCAAGCATCCCTCTCTTGAAACTTGGTGGTGTCACAGTGGTGCCAATGCAATCTGCATATCTGAGRAACTTCAAAGGATTAAGAAGTGAGTACAGTGTCTTTTAGTCTTAAATCTGTCACACTATCATCAGTCTGCTTTAGGTTCCCATCTTTGCCTGCTTTTTCATTGAATTCCAGGTAGGACACATCCTATTCTTTCCCCTTTTCCCTAAAAGCAGCTGCATGAACATTGAAACATGCAAGGAAAACATCCCCTTTCTTGTACCAGAACAAAAGCAACCTCTAGAAAGCATGAAAAATCACTACAATGAAAGTCTTAACTAAAGTCTACATGTCTGGTATAGAAGACATTAAATTTCCCAGAAGGAAAAAAGYATTTATAATCTTATTTACATATAGAAAAACACACAATAGAGAACCCAGGTGTAACTTCTCCATTGAGGAAAATTTAGTCATCAGATTTGAAGAAAAATCTATTTACTAAGAAAATAGAGATTCCTCTAATAGAAATTTCCCCAAGATTCCTCAGGGTCTGGCATTTCAGCAAAATTTTGTTGCATTTACTTGAAGGTGGTAGCAACACCAAAAGTGTTCTCTGGCATCAGAGTAAAACCAGTATCAAACCCTTGTTCTGTGGCACAAATTGGTACAGGAGTGTCTCCATAGAACTGTTGCAGTAACAGCCACATAATGTAATAAACATTTATTAAATATTTTATAAATAATATTAACTTAGAAACTCACTGCCCCCCCAAATCTTCTCATTTAAACCTTTCTCTAGAGTACTTATTTTTCTTTATTAAAAATCACCACATCTTACAGAATGCTGCAAAAATTGGAAAAGCTCCATAATATTTATTAAAATGTCCTGTATTGGACAGCTTTATGCAAGCTGGTTTTAATTCAACTTAGAATAGAGGGAATTGTCTGTAAAAAAATCTTCATGATGCATTCTATGGAAAAACCTGACCTTCCTCTCAAATGAATCCATGCTGCAAGTCTTCCCAGCAAACTTCACTGCTCGTATGTGTGGTGGTATGTGTTAAGAACAATTTACAAAAGGTAGTCCTTAAACAAGGCAATCTTTACTCAGAATAAAAATATGAATATAGCAAGCTGCCTGTAAATAACAAACAAACAAACATACAAAAACTGAACAAWTAGCAAATCCAAAAAGAGGTTGCATTGAAGAAATTCAGTTAGTTAAAAGCAAAAAGTAACTTAATGAAGAGTTGTGTGCAATAAATTGGAAGTCAAGAAATGACAACTTTTAATATGGGAAAGTCCCAAGCTATATTCGTGAGTTTGGAAATTTTGTGATATTTGATAATCCTGGTTTTTAAACCAGAGAATATTTTTAAATTTATTAATATCTTGATTAAAATTCTACATAAAGCTGGAAGCAGGACTTCCTTTTCATGTTAAAACTAGGCAGCTGCAAATTCTGACCAGAAGTCTTCTGGCTAGTTGCAGCACTTCAATTGCAGCAGTCTGTTCTGTGTAGATTCTCTAGTTTTTAAWAATATTTGAGTTATAATACTGGTTTTGCATCAGTTTAGAAAGTTGTGTTGGAGATTTACAGAGTATGCCTAAATGCAGGCATCTAATCTCTCTGGGATATCCTAATACCTGATASAGACACAGAGGGCCCTTCTGTTATGGCTCTAGGATACCACAAATATTAGTACAGTCCATGCTCAGGCAAGTAAATCATGCCCTAAAGTCTCCCTCCTCCATCTAATCAAGTTTTTATGACACTTACAGAAACCTAATACATCTGAAACTTTTTTCTGTCAAATTTTGTTTAAATCTGCCAACAGTTTCAAACACACAGGGCATGATGGYGTCCCAAGACTCATTGACTTATGAAATCATGTTAAAATGCTACACTGAAATAAAGTGTAAACACTCCAACCCACAAATGTTGGGTTAGGAACAAGCACGAGGAAATAAGCTCCATTGAACTTCTAGGAGTTCATCTGCAGATGCCCCTCTAACATCTCATTAGTCTTAGCAAGCTGCAGATGCTCATGCAGAGCTACAATAACAGCCCAAGAGCCAGTAGGAGTCCCATGGGGCTTTGCTTGGTTTTCTTTTTCATTCTCTTTACCGCAGTGAATAGCTCACATTCAGTGTCTATCCTCACACGTCTTGTGACTCAAACAAGACTGCCTGACCTATTAGTGTAAAAAAAAATGCTTGCCCTTTAAGAGTGCTTGCTCCTGAAAGGTTATGCCACATATCTTTTAATGTGTTGCTTATGTATGGAACAGAGACCTTCACTTAGGTTGCCAGGTCAGCAGTACATCCTACAAAAGCTGATGGTTATATCATCATCCATGATTTGGTTATATCATCATATATGATGGTTATATCATCATCCATGGATGCACAAGGCATCCATGTCTTCTGTTCACTAACACCTTGTAACATAAATAACAACTGACATAAGTTGCTCACTCTCCATAATCCCCAGTAAAACTCTGTAGATTTGCTATCTGAGCTATGTTATTTGCTCTTTTATTTGAAGAATTATTTTTTAAAAGAGATATTTTTAACCTACCTTGATATGTGACTTGCTTGCCACTTTGACCTAGTCAGCAAAACTGGTGTTTGTGCATGCTGGCTTTATCAGAGCATTGACACAGAAAGAGGTAATTATGTCTGTACATTGCCAATTAATTGATTAGCAAGATCTATTGTGATATCAAACACACACACACACACACACACACTAAAAAAAAACAAACAAAAAAAAATAAAGCCCAACAACCAAAACAGTAATTTTGCCATAGTTCCATTTCTCTTCCCATGATTTGGAAGGTGAAATTAAATAACACACAAAAAACCCGACTGTTTCTGAATCTAGAAGCTGCAGGCTGTTTTATGGGAATCTTTAACCATAAACCACATACTGAGCCCTGTAATTTACTTACACTGCTTACTGGGAAGATGGTGTACCAGGGATTTTAACCTGACATTCAAAGGGTTCCAAGGACTCTTAATTATTTCCAGAATATTGACAAAAACATATATGGAAGCAAATTGAACAAGTAAAACAGAATGCCCAAACACACTAGTTGTTTTACCAGAGGAGAAAGTACAACTTCATTTATCACTGATTTGAAAGATGTGAATSCAAGTCATTTTCACCAGACTTTGTGGAGTTTACATTGGGTTGACAAAGTGGAAAAGAAATGAAAAATCTCTAAATCTTATTGCTATATATAAGAGACTTAAATTTTAGTCTTAGATTTTTCCTCATTATAACAAGAAAGAAAGCAAAAGGCCACAGATTTCTCCATATCTTTGTGCCAGTGAGATCGACTTCTGTTTTCTACACAGATGATTTTCTATTTCTTCCATTTTTAATTTTTTGCTGTTAACAAATCCTCGTTATTCTTCTCCCAGACTGAAAGATYGTATATTTTATTTTAAAACTTTCAGTCTTACTAATATTTCTTTAAAAAAAATTCATATCTTGTTTCCTTTTAAAATTCTGAAAAATCATCAACATTCATTCTGTTTTTCCCAGGCTGTGGCTTCAGACCAGTTCACAGYAATGAGGGCTTGATACCCAGCTCTATAGAGAACAATTTGGATGATTTATGCAAACAGACATAAATATTATGTAACATTTAAAAACATAATAATAACAGTGGAGTGAGAGAAAGAGATCCTAACTCAACTGACTTACTCTCTGGTGATGCCTGTCTCTTTCACAGAACCTTGGACAACTGGAAGCAACTCCAGCTGCCTCAGCTGAGTGCTTAAGAGTTAAGTGGGATGAATCTTGCTCCTGTCCTAAGTTTCCTACTGAAAYACAAATGTTTTTCAAACAATCTTTAAAAGAAGAGATATATAATAAAATCTTTCTTGCTTGCTGTTTGCTGGGAAAAAAAACCCAACATTAACATGTTGGAAAACAGGTTAGAGCATGTGGTTGATGGGGTACAATGAGGTCCCAAGCCTTCAATGCCCAATTTAAACAGCTAAAGACTGGATCTTTTGTCRTTAGATGCATCCTGGATTTATATTTCTCAAGAATAAATTATACTAGCAACTTTTTSCTATTATTTGTCGCATAACAATTTAGTCCTTTTTTTTTTTTTGCATCCACAAAAGAAAAAACATTTTTAAACAATAAGGTAATATTCTCTGAAATTCCCTGCAAATTAAAGCCATATTGTGCTATGTCTCAGTTGATGCTCAGAAGAACATAGGGCACTAATTTAAAATATTCTGTCTCTACTCATCCAGTTTGGTTTTTTGCATCTGATTGATTGTGGCACTTYGGTCAGTAGTATGTAAGAAAATGTTTTCTGGACAGACTTCTTATGCACAGATTCTAAACTTATTCTGCAGTCCAGACAGGACTGCATGAATCACATTTTCTTCCTACTTTTCTTTCTCTCTGGCTCTTCAAAAAGATCTGTTTCTCTCACAGAGCCAGGGCTTGGGGATTCACATTCTTTATACTAGTTCTATCATCTTATGTATTGACATTCTTTACTTCTATTGTCTTCTTCACATGAAAGTTTGGTAATAAAAAATTATTTTTAAGACTATAATTGATGACCAGACATTAGTACTAATCCTACATTCAGAGATTTTGTACCATTTTCACAAGGATTATAGGAACCCAGTAATAGGCTAATCTAAATACACATATTCTGATAAATATTTAATGACTTTCAAAGATGAGAGACATCTCTCAGTTGCCCTGCCAGTAACAGTAGAGTTAAATTTCAGACAGAGATGACAAGATCATACAAGGCAAATTTAGTTCCCCAAAGGTGTGACATGGTGAAAGACAATTCACTTCAACCCAGGTAGCTGCATTCCAGATCAGTGATTATTGCTTGCCTTTTTATTTTTTTTTTTTTTTTGTGTGGGGAAGAAGTTTTTTCAATTATCACCGGTATTTTGAACTGTAGGCAAAGGCAAACTGTAAACTCAGAATCAAATTTCAAGGGAGATATACATTTCCTCATCAGTATTCCCACTTAAATATAGCTACATCATTTAAATTGTCATTGTACCTAAATGCTACCTGAAAACCCATTCAAAACATAGATTTTTTTCAAGGTATAATTGATTTCCATGCCTGTGTTTGACAAATTAATTCCTATGCCTGTGTTTGATGCTGTGCTTGAATCCTAATCAAATCTGAACAAAGCAAGCAAACAAACAAAAAACCGAGAAAAGTCTTCGGTTCTGATTGAGAAACAGTTCAGTGAAAAGTTAATGTCATGCTCTAGAACTCTGTTACACCAGCAAGAGTTTGCAAGGTGCCCATCAGCAGGGGTGCCTTCAATCACAGCATCTTCCCATTTCCTCGGCRCCCTGTGCTGGACAGGCCTTTATTCTGCACTGGGGGATCTTCTGTGCAGCCTGCCCACCCCTCAAGGATCTGCTTGGCCCAAAGACTGAGATCTGCCTGGAAAAAAGCACTAGGTAAAATGACTCTAAGAAAAGGATCTTATTAAAACCTCCATTATTAATATGCTTATTAAAATGCACCATAATGTCAGGGGATGTGATATGATGATATGATGTGATGATATGATATCAGGCTGCATGATTATTCTAATTTCAAAATAAAAAGTTACTCTGCTGTCATCCTTCTTGGGCTTTGTATACTCTGTCTATGCATAAGATCTGAAATCCCTCCTTTGATATTGGTATTTATTGGGTGGATACATTTAAAAACCTACTGAAGGCACAATAACTGTAAACATCCTATCAGGCAAGGAAAGAGTTAAATACTGTGTCGGACTCAAAGTATAAATGATTGTATCAGCTGAAGTCTGTGTCAAATACGATGTGATTTGCAGAGCTGCACGTGAGAATGTCAACCTTCTTTGTTCCCCTTTGTAGTCTAGTGACAGTGACTTTATACAGTCTAGCAGCAGTGTCATGAATATTCTCAGGAGTAGGTGGATGGCATATTCATTGAGAGCTGTACAGCGGATTGCATACAAAACCAACAATATTTTTGAATAATGTTAGTACAACTGTGATATGTCTGCCACCACTTTTCATATTTTAAACTCATTTGTCTCCATTTGAATCTTAGCTATGTTTATCAGAAGCTCTTGTTTCAGCTATGATGACATTATTTTCCTGGTAGGAATCTCTGAATTTGTTGAAAGAAATACATTTTAACCTGAAATAACCCCCTTGCTATATAAACAAGTGAAATAGCCACAGAAGAGCTTAATTGATCTTACATATATTTTTGTTCAAAATACGTATCCTGTGGGTCAATTAGCAGCTTTAAATGTAGCATCCACAGGAACTCTGCAAAAAGCAGGTTCCATCTAAATAAGACATGAATTGTCTGTCCAATCTGACAATCTATATAAAAACCATTTAGCAAAACCAAAATTATCTAGCTCTGTTTTTCTCTGTAATTTAAGACATTATAACGAGAAATCACTACAGTAGTGGTTTGGCAGATAAATACAAGGAAGGGACTCGTGGTTTTAACATAAACCTGCCACACAGGAAAAGTGTTTTCTATTTTTGGTCTGGGCACTGACTTCTTCAGTACCCATGGGTGATTTACAGTTCCWGAAAGGTGAGTGTCCCGGGATCCCAATGACTTCATCTAGGATGTGGTCACTCACCATTTCTGAAAAAAATGCCTCACCTTCTCTATAGTCTAGTTTTCCTGTCAATGAAATTATGCTTTGAGATGGTCAGTTTGGTGTTGAGCACCCAACTGAACTTTTAACAGTTTGCCTGGGACACATGAGTAGAATAAAATGGGAAAAATAATAAACTAAATATTCACATAAATTTTCGCCATCTATTCATGCCCCTACAAATCTGAGATGTGCTATTGAATTCCCCCTAAAAACTTTGGAGTTATTTTCAATTTTTTTTCACAGCAGTGGGTAGTGGGTTGTCCTTTCAGCAACCTTGCACTTCAGGAAGGAGGGTCTTCTCCCAGCTCCTCAAAACGGCTATTGAGAAATGATGCATTAGGATTACAATCGTTTATAGTGATTAGGTGAAATGATGCATTAGGGTTACAATCACCCTCTTGTGAACATCTTTCATCTTGAAAATCTTGGGATAATACTTTTATAAAAACTTTTTAATACAATTTTGTTTCCAGTGTTCAGTTCCTATATATGCCTTACGTATGGTATCCCACACTCATAAACTTTYACAATCACACACAGAATGTAGGTGCCTTTTTAGCTGTACAGACRTATAGAAAGGTTTAAATTTAGCCAGAAATGAAAAACTGGACATCTCTGGGGTATTTATTCTACCTTTCTTTTCAATTTTAATATAGGTACAGGATTATTTAATTTGCTAGAAATTAATTTACATTGCACTAGTAACAAAACTCCAACACAGCAACCTATGACAAAAGATGAGTACCTTGTCAGTACTTAGAAATCTTCCTGTTTGATGTTCCTTTCTCAAGATTCTCGTCTCGTTTTTGAGGTACCTGTGGTAAAATTACAAATATAGAACAYTTTACCAGTTTTGAGATTTAAAAACTTTCTCATCACCCTCTCAGAAGACTGTCACCTGTAGTTACCCTTGTGAGCAAACATCTTAAAATATGGAATAATACTTTTAAATTTGTGAAACACTCTCTGCCGAAACAGAGTCTAAATCACTTCAGTGGTTGATATGTCTCCCCAGAGAAAAACATTATTAATAAATGTAATTAATTTGATGAGGCAATATATACAAAGATATGCAACAGTGAACTCATTAATTTCTGTTGAAATAATTATTTACAAATATTCATCTCTGTTCCCGAGACATATTAATGAGTTGGAAAAAATGTTTACATTGTATGATTGGCTGAAAAATATCTATGGGCTTTTGSCTTCAAAAATAGTACTCTTTTCATGCTTTGAAACAGAAATGTTAACTTGATTGCACCTGAGTTAATGCAGGAGCTGCAGCTTTCAGTCAGCCCAAATTACTAATAGATTTACATAAAAATTATTAAATAATTTAGGCTAAAAGAAGAATGTCTGTCAGAAAAAATGTCATTTTGTCATTTCATTTTCATGTAATATCTTCACTGGTAAGGTTGCCTACAGCTAATTTTTGAAAGGGTTGAAAGCTGAATAAGGTTTCAATTTGTTATGCCTGAGATATGTTTGTATTTGTTTCACCAAGAGAATTTCTGTTGACTCTATATAAWGTAATCATATTTTTTTCTGTAAATCTCGTATTGTTTTCATGGCTTTGCAGCTTAGGCTATTTTCTGAGAATCTTTTATCCTTATTTTCTAGACTTTTCTTGGAGTAAACTACACCATCAATAACATGCAATAGATGAGAACGTGTTCCTTTGACTAATGCTTTCTTTCAGAAGGTATCAATTTACTAACTCCGTAGAGAATTTCTGCATAGATTGAAAATCTCAACACTCTCAAATGTTGAGTCCAACATTTGAAAAGCATATTTTAATTGTATCCTTTCACCACCATTCTCCAAAAGATTCCTTACACATAATTCTGTCTTTCCATACAATGACCACTGTGAGTTGACAGTATGAGCGTTTCTTTCTTCTTCTTTCTTTTTTTTTTTAACATTTTTGGCTTCCYGCTACATGTTGCCAATTTTCTGGCATTCGCTCAGATAATTTTATATGGGGAATGTTGACCCAAGATCAAATCATGTTAATGGACTTCATCAAGGGTGGGATTCAGTTGCCTAAATGCAGGCACCTCATGCCATTTTTACCCTCTAGGGTATCCATAATATCTGCAAAGAACTGGCAGATAGGCCATGGGCCCCTCAGGATACCCAGCCTTTCTGGAGAGCCTGGTGGAGGTCTGAGACATATCCTTAGAGGAAAACCCCAAACTAAGGAAGAAACAACACTTCCAATTGTTTTCTCACAACACATATTTTTGAATCTCTTACTGAAAATGCACAATGCCATAATTTTGTCTATTATGCAATGTGTAATTATATTTTAAGGTTGTTTGCYGATTCTTCAGACTTTAGTCTTGTTTAAGGAAATTTAACGCCTTTGGAAGCACCCAGACCACATTTAATGCTGATGTCAGTGATGACATAAATACTACAGCAAGCAGTAAAATAGAGAATCTTACAAATATGGATTTCACTATGTTTATAAAATAAAACAGAATCTTCACAGTCAATGTATAGTCCTACTAACCCCCTAAAATTTTTCAGCCTTATGAGGTAACATAATGAGACAGTGCTGTAGGGTTGTGTTTGTTAAAACAGAAAGCCACAGTTACAGAAAGGTTTAGGTTAGTAAAAATAAAACAGGACACAAGAGAACTGTTTGCAGATAAAGTATCATTAAGTCACTTACCCATAAAGGCAGTAAGTGACAGCAATAGAAGGTAGAAAACAAGAGATCAGGGTGTAATAAAAGTAAGCCACACTATTTTTGTAGAGTTTCAACATATGTACTGTATTTTTTATGAATTTTAAGCATGAATGGAATTCTGTGCTTGCCTAATTGGGGCTTCAGATTGGCTATGGGCCAGTCAGGACTATAGGGACTCAAAGGCTAATAACACTACAAACAAGTCTATGTTCTGCACTGCTTACTATCCATTTTTAGAAAATGAACAGAAAATTTGGGACAGCTATGTTCTGTTGAAGTTTTCTCTTGACATTTGAAGCTAGATACTATATATGTCTTGGTTTTGTGTCAATTAGTTACTTCAATTTCAAATATTCCTCTGAAAAAATAATAGATTTTAAATTTTAGGCTGACAAAASCAGACCTGTATTAAAGATGTCAATAACTCTGAAAGTGTGTACAGACTTTGCAAAAAAATTTGGGATTGGGACTTTAATAAAAATTATGTATAAATAAAAAGAAAGTAGGTACTTGAAGATGCATTTTTTTTACTTAAAGTAATGGGACTTGAAKTGGTACTAGAGGTATTAAATACTAAAACTGTTGTAGTTGTAAACTTTTTTAATGCAGCTATTTCTTAAACTCCATTTCAGAGCATTGCTTTTGTCTTAAATCTGTCTTTCATTGGAATCAAGGAAACACAGTTTTCAGAAAACTGAAAATTCATACAGCTAGAAACAGCTACATTATGAACTTTAACAGTTTATAAAAATTTCAAGTATTTCCATGAGCAACAAAGCTAACAAATTTTCCTGCAGGTTTATATYCTCTATCTGTCTCATCCATTGTCTCACAAGGTTTGATGCTCACAGCAGTTTTCTCCCACACACAATCTTTCTGTCTGATAAACTATTTGAGTTCATGGAACACAAGATACTTTCATGAAATTAATCCTACACACAATACATACATAAACACTCAAACAGCACAAATCTCATAACTGTCAAATCCTTAGTTTTATATATCTGATAATACACACTTTTTCTTCAATGTCTGACCCTAATTTTMATTCATTGTGTTGTATTGTTAATATACCAAATTCACTTTTGGGTTTTCCTAATCAGTCTCTTGAATAGCATTCTTTAAAGAGCTAAAATAATTTTTTTAGCCATTTGCAATACTTTTTTATAGTGAAGAGCATGAAGGAAAAGYGGTAAACTTTTTTATTTTATTTTTTTTTCACCAAGGTGTATTCAAATAAAAAWTAAAATCTGAAAAAGTTAAAATGCCGGAAAGGGAAAATACTGAAGGTGCAGCCAAAGCAGTCTCCTGTGGCTCTCAGATGTACAGCTSTTGTCCTAAGGCTGGAAGACAAAATCCCAAAGATGAAAAAAATTTCTTCCTTTTTCCTGTTGTAGCATATTGTCAAAAATGTTAATTAAGCTGCATTTTCCCAATGAATTTGGCTGTTTAGAACAATATAGCAAAGGTTGTGCACTGTACATTTCAGTGAAGTTCCAACATGAAAGCTAGGAGCAAAGAACTATCTTGGAAGGTAGAACAGGCACGGAAAAGTCAATTTTAATTTAGACATTAATAAAATTATGCTGTGGATATCATCTGTAAACACACATCAAGGATATGGCTATGCACCAGGAGGAGCAATGGCAATGAGTGAATCAGTATCAGCAGACTCACTCCTGAGCCATTTCTCTGGTCTTCAGATACAGCAGGGGCAGGCCAAAGTATCATTTGGGAAATGATACCTCAGCCAGCGTACAATGACATTTTCAATATTCTTCCTGCTCTCTCCTGCCTTGAACTTTTCATTACACCTCCCATTTAGCTCATTCAGATTGTATTACTGGTAATGCTAATATTTCCATATTTCCTCCAAAGTACATTTTAAAGCAATTATTAGAAACTAGCTTCCTATTTCACTTCTTATATCAAAGTACAAAGTCCATCATTTTAATATAATTAAAAAATCCATTGGCAGTCAAGGCGTGCCACAGATGGAACACTAATCAGTTCATATTTTCCTGATGAGAGCTACATTTCTGCTCAATTTTGACCTGAAGAAAGTAAGAAAATGGATAAAATAATTAACCCTCCCTCCCCTGTTTTCTATGAGACTGGAAAGAAATGCTATGGCACAGAATAAGCAGACATTATGACCTGAGAGATGCAGAAGCAGCACAGGGACTACTCTGTACATGGCAGTGAAACAGAAGACGATGACAGGATTAATTACATCCTATCCACCTGAACTCATGAATCTTGTCTTCTGGAAGCCTCAAGAATTGTTAATTTCAAATCTAAAAATTTGGTGAATTTSCTGGTATTTCTCATTTAGCTCAGAAAGAAAGRTAAATCACAAATTCTTTAACAACCACTGACAGGTAGCACACAATGTTGTGTGKTTTTTTTGTTTTTTTTTAAAGTTTCACTATATTTGCCTTTCAAAATCTCTGTTGTTTTCATGTGTGGGAAAATATGCAATCAGGTTAAACRCTGAGTAAACTGATACCAGTAATAAATCTTGGGTCTACAGAATGAATCTTAAGCCTAGGGTAAAATAGTAATACATTACCTGATCAGTTACAGAAACACTCAATAGGATGAAACAGAGTAAAAAAAATACTGGAAATGCTAGATGAAAAAGGTTACAAAATGAGCTATTTTCTTTAATGCCTTGGAAGTCAGGATATCAATGTTAGAAGTTGAAATTAATCAGGCTAAAACATCTACCAGAATTGAGATTCCTGGAGTCTCTCTGGCAGCTCAGGACACTTGAAAGGAGTGAGCCAAACATCAAGAAAGAAACTATATGGTCAACATCATTAACAATCATGATTTTACCACTGGCTTCCCACTATTAATTACAAAGAGATAAGAAAATCGTCAAACTTGAGAGAAAAAAAAATCTTTTGTTCCACTATTTACACAGCTGTAAACCTTCCAATTCATACTCTTAAAGCAAGTTCCAAATGAAATACAACTCATTAATTGCTTCCCAATTCACAAGTAGAGCTTCCAGGAGAGGGCTCCAAAGCAACACTAGTACTCAAGGGAAACTGCCCAAACGTCACTGTCCCACTTTGAGAAACAGTTAATTAATTTTAGATTAATTATAGGTCTCATGCCCTTCTGCCTAGAAATTTGAGTGTGGCTTACACTCAGATGGAAAAATGAAAGCTATGAGCTAACATGAGTTGTTAATGTTTTGACTTAGAATAATACAGCTAAAATGGAAATATAAAAAAGGGACAAAAATCATAATAAACCCTCATTATTACTTTAAGTAGTATGATATGTATATATAAATAACATAAATATATATATAAGTAACATAAAGACTAGTTAATATAGAATAAGAAAACAATTATTGTCCATGTATTTCCCTAAGACATACATTTCTGTGTAAACAAAAGCTGTCTAGTTCTTCTAGGGGAACAAGACTGACTGTTCTAGTCTGACTAGACTGTAGTCAACACTTCACAACTGGAAAGAGGGAAGACCAAGGGATCCAGATAAATGTATATTTGAAGAGTTCTAACTAATGATCAAACTAAAATAATAGTTAAACCTTCAAATGCTTCAATGCTTTAAAAATTAAAATGAGACATAGCTTTAACTAAGATGAAATAGCTTAAAGCATGCTGGTTTTACTCACTAATTCTTTTATTATTGAGTTTAAGATTTGTTTYAAGCGTAGGTATTGAATGCCCAAAATTTGCACTTAGGATATTCAGTCTTAGCCAAGCAAATAACATTTAAATTCAAATTTTGTTAGATGTTCAGTGTTTTGATTCTGTGTTTAATTTAGCCCCAGCATAGCATCAGCTTCAAGCGGAACAAGGATTTAGGTTTGAAATCAGGATCTAGGGTTTGGCTCTGTCTCCAATTAATTGCGTAAAGCTGGCTCAGGGATTTTTAAAAGTCTCTGCTGAACATTGTGAAAGATGGATGAGGTGAAATTCCCAGGCACAAAAAAATAGAGAAGTGTAATATGTTACTGTATAATGTACTAAACTCAAAGACACAGCTTATTCCACTCAGACGCAGCCAAAAGAGCCACTGATGCCAAAAATCCCAAGGAAATAAAAGGTTAGTTTTGAATTTTTTGGTTTACTTCCAAATATTTTCCATCTTCAGGCACACAACTAGCCAGAGCATATAAAAAGTGCAGAAACCTAAACACTGAGCCTGCCATGCTGACCTCCCATTTGTAACACCCTTCATGCGATGGGAAAGGTTTCTCCATGCAGTCCCTCCAGCCTCTGGAGCTGCAGGGGGTGACTGCCTGCTGGACCTCACAGTGAATTTGTCACAAGAATGTACATAGCAGCTTGTAGAAGCAGGCCACGGGGCTTCTTATGAAAGCAAAATGGGACACAAAATGTGCATGCCTGTCATGCACTCATCTGTGAGCAACTGCTCAGAGGTGCAAATTCATGTCAGCTGATGCCTGAAGCAAGAGAAAAGCAGAGTCCCTGACCTGGTCTTGTGTCCTTCAGGAATAGTATGGCTCTGCCTCTCTAGGGAGTGCTCTTCTCCATACACTTCTCTAGACTTGTGTAAAGTACTATTTGTATATTCTGGGGTCTTCATGATAGACTCACCTAGTTTTCAGGTGGTACATTTCAAGTCAGTTAATGTACTTCTGTGTTTTGAAAACTCCTTGTAGCAACAAGTATAACAGCTGTTCTCCAAGACCTATTTGTGAAGCMTGTGCATTTTATTAAAGCTTATCTCATAATTTACAATGCCATACACAATGTTGTATTACTAAATGGCTGATCAACTATTGGAAAGGCTGAATTTTGAAGAAAAGATACAGATGTTAGCATTACAAAAAAAAAGGACAAAAACAAAAATAACCAAACAACAAAACAAAACCAAAAAAAGGGAAAAAAAAAACAAAACAGAGCAAGTCAACTTCTCCCAAAAAAATCCCACACAACTAGGTCTTTTGAAACATATTTCCTGATTCTCATGAATCCCAGGGTTCACTAGTAGAGGCTAAGAAACCTAAAGCATGTTTCTGGGAAAACAGCTATTTCTCTTCAGATGCTTCCAGACTTAAAACCTCACTCATTTAAAATGGTTTTGGATTATTTCAGTTCCTCTGGTCAACCATCTATAAGGGCTGAGTTAATCCATCTGAACCCTTCTGCTCCATCCAAATGCTATTTAACTTTTTGATCTGACAGTTTAATGCTGTTCCATCACAAAATATATGTTCCCACTGAAAACAAACATTTTTCATATTAGCAATAGAGACAACTTCAAGGGATGAGGTTATCATGAGGCAATTACACCCCAGAGGGATTACAGGCACTTATATCATGATAACCTTATCTTTAGTGTGCCTTATTAAATAATTACAAGACTGCCACAGCCAAATATAAATACCCACAAGCTTCCCAGCCATGGGCTTATCACTAAATAAAGGTAAATGTTTATGTGAGCCTGGCAACCTCTACCACTCATGCTAAAGCATCTAAACAAATCAGCTTTCCATTTAAATGACCACAGACACTTAACGTTGAGCTGGGCTTGCTCTAACAGGATGCTTGCCATTGGAGTGTGACTTGCACAGAAGACTGACCTCTTTCTAAAAATTTGCAGAATTTTTTAGATTGGAAGAGATCTTTACAAGTTCACTCACTACATTATGAACCCCTGCCCGAGTCCCCTGATATATATAAGCCTATGCTGATAGAGTTTATATAAGGAATGTCTCTGACTCAGGATATTATTCTTCATAATTTTGTTTCCAGTGCTGTTGTCAATACCTGTGCTTTCAGCAGCCCTATAAAAGCCAAGCCTCCTCATTCCACCCTGAACTGTGGCAGAGCTGTGGCAGAACTGTGCCAATGGTACTCCTGGAAAATTAGAAGCGAACATTTCCTATGCATACATATTCAAATTTCAAAACCATTGAATTTGTTCATGTTCACAGACTTTTCCTCTCCACTTGCAATTAAAATGTTAGTGACTAAATTTACTGGCAAAACTAAATTTTAAGCTTCAGCAATCTAATACTCACCAAAGATAAATTAACAATGATATGTGATAAATTCACCCTGTACTAGTTGATTTTATGACTGCAATTCAACGAGAAAATAAATTTCTAAATTATTCCCAACATTGATTTTTAATGCGTCCAACCATGYAGTCATATTCTTTTGAAAAAAATACTTCTTGCATTATGCTAACAATGGCAATAGAAGGTGATAATAATAAACCACAGTATGAAGAATGTCTCTAGGCTACTCCAGTTCAGTAGTGAAATTCAGATGCAACATATTTCCAAACTGCTCACAGAAAGAGATAAATGTCATAAGCAAGTCACAAGAACTGGGAATAGTAAATCAATCTGAGAATGGCTGGCACTGAGAACAGACTAAGTAAAAGCTGTTTGCAGCAAAAGTTTCCCATGTTTCATGGTGYACATAAACTGGTAGATTTTACAGACTCTACAATGAGAAGCAGATTAGGAGCAGAATTCCTTCAGCTATCCCACAGGCAGGAGTGGGGAGAAAAGAAAACTATTCTCATAAATRAGGAACATGGAAAGGGAAAAATAGTTCATGTTCCCTTGCAGAGTATAAGAAGCACCCAAGTGCCAGGAAGTAAGTGTTTTGTTAAATGGAGAAGGGCCATTTAAACACTGAACTGTGTTTTTTATGTCTTTAGTGGTTTATATCAGTAGATGCTAACASAATTAACCACGTAATCCTAGGAAAAAGAAATTGTAAATGGTGGGAATTTGCCCCAATAAGCTGTGAAAATTTAACCTGGTTGAAATTTAAATCAAGATAAAATTATTTCACCCCTTTTGGTTTCCTGTCAACAGATCACTGCCTTCTGGGCATGCGACATACATGAACTTTTCAAGTAATTCAACATGTTGATACATTTCCCCCATCCAGTAATGACTTGAGATAAAATGTAACCATTTTATCACCTTCAAGCCTAGATCCTACTTGTTAAAATCTACACAAGTTTGCACTTAAAATCTATTCTTTACCCAAATGTCCATTTCTTTAAGCRCATTTGCTTATTCAAKTCTAAAACAGATCTGGTTAGAAGAGGGACACTTGCATTTGTATTTTTCTTTCTTTCATAAATCCACTGTGCCTAGAACTGATCAACATCTCCTTTAATTGCTTACAGACTGACAACAACTGGTGTATTARTCATTCAGCTTGCTCAGTACAACAATGCAATTTACACGTCTGTGATCCCTTGTGTCCACTTGTTTTCCTTACCAAAAATAACTCAGAGTGTAACAGCAATAATTCTGCCCAGGTTGGGGTTTTTTTCAGTTTCTTGGCTAGATTCTACTGCAAGGAAATCTCAGAAATAATTGACTGCTTTGCTTATGTTTTCAACATCACATAAAGAGTGTAAAAAAGCTTTTCTTGTCTGGAAAACAAAATATTTTCATGTTATTTCTTTTAAGGGGCAATTCTCCTTGGTTTAAACCAAGATTTCTAAACCTAAGTCATAACCCAATGGTTTTCAGGTCTTTTCCATGCATACAGTAACAATATTTCCTTATTTGTGCCATTCTGGAAAGCTAACTTTGCCTAATTCCCTTCAGAGAGTGGGCAGTAATTTTGCACACCAATAGTAGTCAAATTTAAATTGAAATTCAGCAGGAGAATTTCCAGGTGACACTGATATGAGGGAAGTACTGAGGAATAAGGGGCAATTTTTTAGGCTGTGACTTTCCATGGCAATTAAAGGACATGTTGATCAGTTCTAGGCACAGTAGATTTCTGAAAAACAGTAAAATACAAATGTAATTGTCCTCTTCTAACCAGATCTGTTTTAGAATTGAATAACCCTTCTGTGTCTGCAGTATACCTGCTGCAAGGAATAATATCTGCAAATCTATGTCTTAAATAAAACTTGCAGAATTTTTTGTTATGGATTTGACATTCTTGTAAGTCTAATTTGACTAGTTTGTAGTTTGAAGAAGAAGAACCTACATAGGTGTGGAAAAGGAAACTAATTTTCTAAAGGCTTTTATCAGTAATACATGATCACTACGTCTCTTGTCTCAGTTAACTATGGCTAGTAAAGAATTACAGGACGGGCTTTTGACTGGTATCTGTAATTTCTTCAGGCTGATGATTCAACTCAGACTGTATCTGCCCTATATATTTAACAATTTTCCTCAGAGCAGCATGYAGTAGGTTTAGGAGGGCAATTAACTTAGTAGGCAATTAACTCATGTAATAACTGTAATGAAAAAACCTCTCCAGTAAATAAAATTATATTCACCAATAAAAAAACCAAATAATAATAAAATAATATAATATTCTCCAATAAAAAACCTCTCCAAAATAGCACTTGAATCTAAAAAAAAAAAAAAAAAGAAAGAAACAAATGGGTAAAATACTGGATGACTACCTATCTGACAATGTCCATTTAATCCCTAAAACTCCTAATGCATATTTTAAGAAATCAGCATTAAAGTAGGACAATTTATTTTGGATGATGCATGATAAACACATTAAACTTTCAGCACAGTGCCTTTCACAATTCAGTCAAATATGGATTTTTTTGTGTTAGCTGCATATTTAGTTTTTTAAAGAACATCCACTTTCAATGTGTTTCCGTTTTTACACTCACTAGAGACCTGTGTGGAGAACTGGAGTACATACATGAAACATTCAGGACCAAATGGACCAGAAAGATTACAACACTAAGGAGGACACCTAAATTAAACATTTACTCAGCAATGATGTAATCTTGTCAAACAAACACACAAAAAAGGATGACTTAAAAAGGGAAAATATGACATCCAATCTCATTTTTTTGAAATTGAGGGTGGTGAAAAAATTTCAGAATATTTATCAGCTAATAATGTATGCCGGCATCACAAGATTCTTTATGCATTTAGACATCTATTTTGATTTCTAATGCAGTTGTTTATGTAAGTAACTATTCATCAGTATGAATAAAATGTTTTCACCTGTCTCTTCAATTTTTGGTCATTACAGTATAACAGCTAACACATTCATTCAAAGGGAGSACTTTGTATAAAATTTATAACAAATTAGTGGTTTTGAAAATATTACCAGATGCTTGCCTCCAGAGCATATATGTGCTGGTTACCTACTAGACAAACAATCCTTCTCAATTTCATCAGTGTGTAGTTTCACGACAGTTTATTGTTTGGTACCACTGAAGGACAGACTTAAACATGTTCAATACACATCCTTAAGGCCAGATTTCAGGAAGACTAATACTTTAAATAATTGTTCTTTTTYGGCAGCAAAACTTCTTCATTTGAGCTTGAAATGGGTACTGTGTAATCTGAAATTTGAGCTTTGAAGGGCATTGCTAAGAAGTTTYGAAAAGCTGGAGATGAGGTTAAATATATACTTTTACACTAGGGTATATGGAATGATGATTGCTGCAGGACCTGCGCCTGAGTTTAATCTAGTTTTAATTTTTAATACATTATGGATGTAGCTTTTAATATGTGTATTTAGATTCTTAGGCTTGTTTAACCTAAGACAGTAAAAGTTAGCTAAACTTGCAATCTCCTTTGCCCGTAATCCATCCTTACGGACCTGGTTTTGTGGCACACCTTGCTTAAAGACATCATTCACTTAGACAGAAACCTCCACTTAGCCCAGAGCAACAGCTTTCAGTGTTCAGTACTAAGGGTCCAGATGATCTTAACCCCCTTCACAGAACCAGTGATGTGTTTTGCCATCTGACAGATGAATCACAAATTAAGTGGAAGATGTAAACCTGACCACCTATTTTGGTATCAAGTGTAGTGGTCTGGAGGTAATACTATAGTGTGAGAAGASACTCAATTCTATTATTTACAGGAGACTGTCAGAGCCACTATTGGATTGAAAGAAGAGCCTTAGTCATGTTTTTTTCCCCTTGAGTTTGCCAGAAATTTGGTCCCTCTTCCAGGTGTTTGGGAAATACATTTATATTTATTAGATTCGAAACTTCTTATCTCAGATTAAACCAGAGAGAAGTATCATGAATTTCATGCATCTCCTGCAGTGGAAACAACCTATCTCCTCAAGGCCAAAAGAGCCAGAACTTGCTTCTGCCCACCCTGGGAAACATAAGTGCTTCTTGTCAATTCTTCTGGTTTTTATTTGCTATTGAGCCTGAATTCTTCAATGAATTTTATCCCCTGTGGCCAAAACCTGTTTAATGGTTTAGAATATACATAGAGTGTATAGGGAAAGGGATTTGATTGCTATGTGATGATTCTCATTACAGTAGCCATTGTTTATCAACCATCTCTTTTCAGAAAAAAAAGAGGAACATTTCAAATCTCAGTAGCTGATCTGATTTAAAAGGCATGGAAGGGCACTATTCACATGCATTCCTCAAAAAAAAATTAAAGAAAAAACAATTCTCCTATATATAGTCCATGGCAGTCAGGTTATAGCATATATTTGTCTTGAGTACTGAATCTGCCAGCGCAAGCATCAGATCTGGTATTATGAACACTAAAACAAAGGATGCCTAAATTATTTTTCTGTGTAAGGTAAACCGGTGCTGTATTTGTACTCTAAAAGAGGAAACAGTTGATTAAAACCAGCCTTCATAATTTTCATACACTTTTGGATTTTTTAAATACACATATGAGAACAATACTTCATAAATTTGCTATAATTTAATGACAATTAAATCCATTTTCTCTTATTAAAAAAGCCCCCTTGAATCAATTCTTTCGTGTTCTACTATTGGGTTTGCAACTTCACACTCAAGCAATGCTGTTCAAGCCTTTTCATGCCTCACCTAGCAGTAGTAATTCAATTCAATGACTCTGTTGTACTCCACATTGCAGAATGTCAGAATTTGTTTCATGCAATGTCAGTCATGTGCTAATTTGACAAATTATTTCAGATTCAAATAGTGAGAATTCCTTTGAGGATATTTAAGCCCAAAGCCCAAAATACACATTTGCTTCCCAAAACTCATATTTTTTAACCCCAGAACTAGAATGAGCAATGCCAATTTCACTACAGATGTCAATCAAGTTATGCGGGGATTTTTGACCTCCCTTCCAGGAGGAAAACATACCCACAGCATAGAGACTGTATTCTAAAACATCAGAGGACATTACAAGTTTTAGGATACTGAAAACTCCGAGCTCTGAAGAAATATTCTCCCTACATACTAAAACCCATGACTTCTGGGAAAACACAATCCCTACCTCCCTTTAAAAGTTATGTGAACTAGATATTTTTAGGGTTCTTTAATATGGTCCAAAACTTACTAAATTCAAATATAACATTTCTAATTCTGCAAAACATATTCATAATTTTGTAAGAGGAAAGCAGCTTTTTTTCTGTTACTAAATGCTAAATCACAATGCTTGTTTAAGAAGGAGGCAACAAAAACCAGTACACTGCATTGACCCCTAACTTAGCTTTCATCAGTTATTGATAGCAAAGACCAACATAAATGTTTAAGTCACAAAAAAGACTCAGACTTACAGAATATGCTAAATAAATATCTTAAGCCATAGACTTTTTTTTCCAAGACAATTAAATCTTCTTACAATAATTTCATTTTCTGAAGGGTATCTGATATAGAGACAAACTGGATAGGAAGTGGAACCTACTTGACAATAGAGAAAACAAATTATTAAATCAGTGGATTTGTATTATATGGAAGTCAAACAAGCCTTGAGGAGGCAAGAGCAGAAGGGTGAACTACAGAAAGGCAATTTTTGTAATAATAAATGCATTTTAACTCACTCATAGCAACATGAATCACCTTTCAGTCTTTGGCACWCTGAGCAACTGCACAGCCACAAGCATTACTTCTCTCAGAGCCATCGATTCCATACACAGCACTTATATCATCCAGCAGCAYGACCCTGAAACACGTGTCATGGGATTTATATCAGATGTTAACATGCAGGAAGTTTCACTGCATAATCAAAAATTGAGACCTGTAAAACTAACCTTAAACAGCATTGACAGATCTGTTGTCCATTCAGTTCACTCTCACCTCATGAAGCTAAGTACAATCACATACATTTAAAAGATCTTTTAAAGATGATAAACACCACATAAGTGTTAAAAAGCCCACTAGGGAGCCATCAATTTGAAGAAGGGAATTTAAGAGAAAGCATACAAGTATATGTATAAAACAATCTCAGCTAGAGGGAGCATATGATATATATCTAGCATAATCTCTCCAGATTTGTAAAAAACCTCACACATCAGACTGAAAGGAAGTTGGTTTCCTCTAGCAGACAGAGCAGCTGGACATGTATAGTCATAGAAGTTCTACCTTTTGTGGATGGAATATATTACATGATGGGAAATATTTGCTTTTTCACTAATGACTTGTATCTGATTACACTGTGGCAAGTCCCGGCTCCCTAATAAAATCTGATTTTTTAAATATGGCTCTTTTCAAGGCCAGCTTTAAAAATAATAATAATAAAAGWTTACTTTGACAGAAGTTTTTGAAATGTCCTTTTCTGCTCATCACTATCCATCATATTTTTTTAGGGTCATGTTTTGTCATATATGACATAACTCAATGTGACATTATAGTTCATAAGCTGATATACTCCACTGAGTGATACTGTCCAATGAGTTTGAGTTAGACCTGTAGAGAGCAGTGTACCAAATAAGCAAACTKAGTAATGAACAAAACCTTTAGAAGTCCTCAGATGGTTGCTGCAAAGTTCCCTGTGAGGACTTGATCTTCATTTCTTGCCCGAAGGAAAGCAGAAATTCAATATATTTAGAATCACAAGAGACCAGATTTCCAATATTTATTCAGTCAGCAGTAGGGATAAAACTTTTATAGGGGAATTCACAAATTCTACTATTTTKTTAAAATCATTGTTATTATTTGAAAACATCAAAGTGGTTTGTTCTTGAATAAAAAAAAAGAAAAATTACTTGTTACTTGAAAAATATGAATMATTCAAGGCCTACCCCATGACTCTGCTGTCATAGAACCACATCTTCTATGAGGTTGATTAACTGTAAAAATTTTATAAGACCTTGCCCAAACCTTTTTACCTCCAGGTCCTTCTGCAAAAGAGACACAGATTTCCATGTGCCTTCAGCTTGCACTATGGATTGTAGTTTATAAGTGAACAAAATGTCACAGAATCTATCCCACAGTTCCTCACATGTTCCCAGTCTCTTAACTGGGATTCCAGATTTATTCAGATTGCAGACAGACAGCAGTGGGATGCTTGCCATGTTTTCTATAATTCACCAGCCTATGCATTTCATCCTTGAAATATAAGTTTACATTTGGAATATCTCCAAAAGGAGCAAGGAGCAASAAGATGATGGATCATTCTAGACATACCTCACAGAACAAGGAAAGTTTAAGTAAACATTTCAATAACCAGGACTTCTAGGTTGCTCRCCTTTATTCTTGAGAGCAATACTTGAGTTACCAGAGTGATTCTGGCAGGACCAGAGTTACAGCCATGCAATGTTCAAAGCTAGGTTATACAGCTGCAGCATCCWACAGTTCCTACTGCATCACCTGAAGCTAAATTTCCCAAAGGTTATTTCTGCTGAGATAGACATTTCTGATCAGGTAATCTAACACTAATCTTGTTGTCTAATAGATAACAAAATATTTCTTAGCTGGTTGTAAGTCATGCTAAACCTGTCTCTTTATCGAAGTTTCAGTCATGCATCACCTCCTCCAACCAAAAACAAAGCAGAAAGCGTAGACTTGATTTGTGATCTCCATGTTTTCTGTTCCTCCTCTCTAGGAGTTGTTTATGCATGTTTTGCTAAGAAAAAAAAAAAAAGCCATCCCCCAAATAATGAAACCATGACCATCAAAATATTGTTTTCACCACCTGGATATTTCTTTGATTTTACATTCTTCATTTTACTGAGGTGTGTACAATTCTAAGGGATTGATAAGGGAGGAAAAAGGAAATTTAAGGATTGAATCTGGAGACATTGATCTAATCCAGTCTCTGACAGAATCCTGCTTTGTTTTTGCAGATTCACGGGAACCAAAAGATCCCAGTAGGAAAAGCTAGCTTGCTGAGCTTCAGCTGGCTTCCCCAGCTAAGATCCCTATAATTAAAGCAATGTTTCTAGATGTAGATAATGTGAACCAAAATGCATTTCATCAACTCATGGTGAAAAAGGAATTTTTAAGTGCATGCTACAGTGCAAATTAAAATTCACTTCTAATAAATATACTAAGAAAGAGCACGAATATAAATATCATTTGGTTCAAAAAAKAAAAGAAGTATTCACATGGTGTCTTCAAGCACTGAAAGTTGTCTGTAAGAAACTTCTCAGAATAATAGTACAAGGAGTTCCTGATTTTTTAATGTCATTGTACAGCATGGCTAGTGAATTATTTAGTGAATCAAACTGCCCATGGATAATTCAAAACTAACATCATCTGGATATCAAATCCCTCATCCTAAACCTTCTACCTGTTTTCACAGGATATTTTCTGAAGTAATAAAAAAAAATAAAATTGACCAATGGTTATTTTCTTACTAGAAAATATCTAAAAGTGTGTTTGAAAGCAGCCCAGAACTGCAATAACTAGGAAAAGTGTGAGGCAGTAAAGAAACTAAGAAAGAAGAAGTTCTATTGCGAGTAAAAAAAGCATAGACAGAAAAAGTAAATGTTTGCATGGGATTATACATCAAGGCTGTGTCTTAGCCCTAGTCACAGCATTTATGTTTGTTTCTGAGACTGATTTTTTTTCAGTTTAAGAAAGGGCAATTCCCCTCAAATGACTAGAGTAAGAACAGTAGCTTTTCATTCACACTGAGGGTAACCATGCACCGTCCACAAATAACTCTGAAATCCCACATTACTTGTGGAGAAATAGAAAGCAATTTCCCTGTTTTTTCATTGCCTCCTGTGGACCCTAGTTGGTATAACTTCTTATTAGAAGCAAAAATTCACATGAGCAAAGTATAATGAGGATTCTTACTCTTCCTATTAGGAAGCAAGTTTTTAAAAGTAGAAGACATATCAGATGCTTCAAAGAACTATAGAATCAGTGATGTATTCTAATAGGAGGAAAACAAGAATACAAAACTCTGCAAGCAATASGGCCATGAAGAAAGAGAATTCCAAGCAGAGTGAAATCATTAGCATAAATACCACCAGCTAAAKAGCAGTGCTTTGGCAACCTAAATCCTGTGGGAATTCTTGGCTTTAAATCCATTTTCTTAAATGTAGGAAAAAACATCTATTAAAAATTACAAGTCTGTACTAYTTTCCTCCTGGATGGCTGCAGTTATATATCAATTCTGACATTGGCCTCATTTATAAAGYACTTGCAGTTCCTATTAGCTTTTGTCAAAATTGTCATTACTCAAGTTGGTGTTTGTTGATGATGTCCAAAGAGATGTTTATGCCAATGAAGATTAAACCAAGGAGGGTTTTGAATAAAGGAGCAGATATATACTGTATACACGAGGAAGGACAAGGGGGAGGTTCTGCACACTGCCATGCCTGTCTAACACTGCAACACCATCTCTTCGAAATGTAAATGTTTAATAGCTCTTTCAAGGAGAGTAAAAACACCTTTGAAAATCCACTCCATGAGACAGCTGTGAATGTCCACCCTGTGAGAACTTATGGGAGGCATGAGGACACTGCTGGCCTTTTGCCTTAGCTAATAGACATAACCTAGCAATGAGATTTTCTACAAGTACTCCACTGTAATCATCCACCACAGAAGGACAATTGTGATAACCTTCATGACAACTTTTTTTCCCCCTATGGACACTGGAGGCAGTAAGAGCTTTTTTCTAGTCTGACACAAGTCAGACAAGCTCTTCTCCAGATAAGAGTCCTAATGTTGTCTTTCATCTTTGCCTTGACAAATTTAGGAGCTCCTTTCTCTCCAAGGCCAGTAACCACTCTCTGATATCTTGTCTAACTTTCACCAAAGTAAGGAAACCACCCTGCAAGTCTCCAAGATTCTCAGTAGTTCTGGTTCCCTCAAATTATTCTATTGAATAAGTAGTATTTAATAGAAATCTTTACTGCTCCAGAAAATATTCATCTGCTGAAAGGAAATTTCCAAAATTCATCTACTGCTGTCTTACTTCCTTCCTATTTAAGAAATACCCTGAAGTCAAAAGATGTGAACAAAAATAAAGTCAAAATATGGACATAACCTCGGATTTATGTTCCAGCCTCTCTTAAGGCAGTTTCTTACAGATTTAGGTTTTATAAATAACGAACATTCATGTATTTCAGGATTTGTATGAAGAACAACAYAACAGGCTGCAGCACTCACTTGCAAAGGGCTGTGACTTATCCTATAACATGGCAGTGGAACTATAATGAACAGTACACCTTCCCTTTATGGACCATCTGCATTGCAGACTGGCTCTGTACACCTACACAAGAAGTTTGCTGTAGTATGATTCTTCTCCATCCTGAAGAAGGAAGAGATTGAAATATTTCTAACCTTAGAAAGATGTCTGCTTTCTTGAATCCCACAATTATGGTGAAAATTTCATTTTAACAGACACATCATCAGTTCCATTCTTTCAATAAAAATGTGGGAAAATTTTTTTTTCTATATGTATTTAATTGTTCAGCCCTTATCGGGGTGCCTTGGTTTGCTTTTTTTAGTTTTTTGGGGTTTTTTTTTGTTTGTTTGGATTTTTTTAAGGATATGGAATTATTTTATAATTTAGGACAAAAAAAAGTAGAAGTTGTAATTAGATAAGAATTTAGTAATGACTATTTGACTAAAATATTTGGCATTACTTCTGATCTGCAGTGGTTTTGATCAGATCACAATTATTCAGAATTCTGTAGAAAAATTGGGCTGATCTCTCTAGGAGTCATCCTTTGTACCCTGGCAAGYTCCCTTGTGCATTGCCACTGAGTGGGTATTTATGGTGCCATTTGACAGTGCACTTGATCCAACTCTCACCTTATGCCTCTATTATTATCAAGGAATAATAAAATTTAAACACAATCTTTTTATCTGTAGATGAAACAATTATTGAAAATTTGTTTTAAAATATAAATGAAAAGGAGGAAAAAAGTATCTTTTTGCTAAAGACCACAGTAATGAGATGTTAAATATTACTCACTGAGATCAGAAATTCAGATATCAGCAAATAGAAACATAATCATGCTTTATCATTTCAGCTCTGTCTGGGAAAAAGAATAATATAGTTTTTCTAAAGAAACATAAAAATAACTGAGTCCTCTTTTTATTAAAGCCTTTTTATTAAAATTTTGATTCATAGCAAAATATCATTTGGCAATGCTTTTTTTCTTGAAATTAGTAGAACCAGGAAACTGGTGTGCAGAAGATAGAGAGCTCAAAATTATAACACAGTAAACCATTAGCATAGAATACATTTCCAGAACTCTTCCCATTTTATATAAAACACTGAAACTATTTCCTCCTTTCATTCAACTAGAATAATTTAAGAATGAGGGAAAGAAGATGCCTCAAATGGACTAAATTTTCCTACATGGCATCTGTAGAAACTAAAATTTAGATTTATTTCAGCTGCACCCTCAGTATAATCTTCCAGCACTTATTGTTGCAGTGTGTTGCAATCTCCTGTCTCAGACCTCCCTGTCCCCCAGGTGTGCCAACTTCCCCTCCCGCTGCCTCCTGCTGAGAGCTGGGCATTCCAGCAGGGGCGTCCTGTGGTTGGCAGAGGTTCAAAGGATGCTCCTCAGGTCCCGGCTCATTGGCCTGTCCAAGTGTCTTCATCCCTCGAGCCTTCACCCCTCCCACCTGGTTGGTGGCTCACCTGTCCCTTCCCTCCCCCTGCCCCAAGCCTGAAAAGACAATCAGAACACGAGATTGGTATTCTAATGGAGCTGTTTACCAATAAAGCTCTGGATTTAACCCTCTGTTGGAATCCACTCCTATTTACTCCTCAGCTAGCCTAGGACTTCCTTCAGAGGTGACCCTGAGTTCCTACAAGGCTGGACTTGGTTTCGAGTGCCTAGCCGCTGTATCCAGCCAGGCAGAGGTATCACTGTGGTGAAATCGCACAGCAGCTACCCCTGGCCAAGCAGCAAGGGCCAGCCAAGCCCAGGCACGTTCCACCTGGTAATATTGGTATTTTAGTCCCATAACTTAATAAACAAGTGTTTTGTGAGTATGAAGCTGAAATAGTGGTCTGAGAAATTGTKGTTTCTCTGAGTCTACTGGAACTCAGTGATGATCAGTGATGGCAAYGTCATTCCCTTCCATTCCCATGTCTCTAGAATGCTATTTACTGTTCCCATGTAGCTTCTTTGCTACTGAAAAGCAAACACTGAAATGCCATGTATGTTGTATATTGAAAAAATCACCAAAGCTGTACATTGGAGCTGAGAGTTACTGTTCTGAGCTGTGTATGAGCAGCAGCCTTTTACAGCCACTCATCATGCCCCCTTCACTGCAGACCTATTGATCAGGCAGATGCAGAAGAGAATAAAGTGTAAGCTGTTTCCAGTTACAGGTAAATTGATTCTTTAAATCTGTCAAAAAACAAAACATTCAAAGGCATGACAAGATTTGCAGTCACCACTCAGCCCAAACAAGAATGTTATTTATATTGTATATTGTGGCAATCCAATTTGCTAAACTCGTTATTTGACATTAAAATATAGCACAAGAAAGATTTAAAAGGCCACATTCTGGCATCTTCACTCAAAATGAATAAGGATTTTTCTAAAGGCAGTGAGGAATCTACAGCACAGAACAAATAGTCTGAATAGCCTGAAGCCAAGCAATATGTTAATGAAGAGTATGATAACAGACTGCAAATATTTTACATTTGTAATCACTGTAGAGTGAAAGAAATTATTAACTTTGATTAAATGTGTATTTTATAACTGAAGAGTGTATAGCTAGAAATAATGACAATAAATTAGAATATATCACAAAGAAAGTGCTGACAATTATAGTAATTATGTTATAGGAAATTCTTCAAACTGTTTTCTTGTTACATAGTAATTAGAATCTAGATTGGATAACAAAAATAACAGGAGTAAACCTACAAACATGGTACTGGCAGTGAATTGGAGCTGATAATTTATTATAGCAGATATTTTCTATCACCCTTTCATTAAAAGATATTTGAGGGAAGAATGAAGTATCAAAAGAGTGATTGAAATACTGAAATATCAATACCATATTGAAATTTTTTTCATTATGTCACTCACTGAATATTTTATCATTTAAATGTATTTACAAAAAAACCTCAACTACTAAACACCAGCTTGGAAACTTTCTTTGCTAATAAACCAGGCTGAATTCTTTATCTATGTCTTTTATGTATATTTTTTTTCAATAACACTGTCACAACTAAGTGTGACAGGAACTTGCAAATCAGACTGGATTGGAGAATAAACCATGAGAAGAGAAGAATTAGTTTTTGTTATTTTTGCTCATCCTTTTAGAGGCAAACAGTGAAAAAACAGTCTGAGTTATGAATATGGATCATATTTAACTTCTTAGGAGGTACAGGATGCACTGCAGTAGAAACCCTTACCCAGCCACAGAAGCAGTGTTGCATGTTGTGAGATCAGATATCCCATATAGGAACTAACTACTTTAAAGACAATAAAGGGACAGCATGGTATTCTGGTTTTTCAAACCTAGTCTGAAAATTCAGTGTAATGGAACTCTAAACCAACAATACTTCTGTTCAAAAAACTTATTCTCTTAATATGGGCAACAGAGGTGGATAATCCAGTGGATGCAGGGAAATTTGTAGTCAAAATAGTCATTGGATCTTTTGCCCTCAAGCTCCCTCCTGCTGCTAGCAGGATCATTTCAACCTCCCCACAGTGGAGTTACTTCTTTCAAGTACTTCATAAAATGAAGAAAAACTGCAGGTGGTCATTTTCTTCTCTTTTCTAATACTTTTCTTGCTTTCACAGGAAAATTTGAGGGATATTATAAAAAAGATGAAAAGCTTTGAATTCAAATTAATCTAACTTCATCAGCTCTGAGTGATTTCTGAAAACACAGGCTAGAGTTCCATTGGTTTGACTCCAAAACACAGGTTTGTGGCTCCCTAGGTCCAAACAGTGGGTGTAGCCATGACTGCAGCTCTAAACTCGAGTCCCAGAGAAACAGCCAATTTCCTTCTCAGAGCRTATAGATGTTCAAGACAAGCAAACYAGTGAAGYTAAAACTGATTCTTTTCGGGTTGAGATAGAAGGTTTAAAGAGAAGCAGACACACACATTACATCTGTGCTGCTGACAGTGGTGCAGGGGTACTGCTAAGCCACCTTCAAATTAGCTATCTGACACACCAGAAGCAGGAGTGCTGAGGCAACACAGACTTCCAATCACAGCCCAGTCCAGCTCTTGTGAAAAGCATAACAAAACAGCCAATAATGAGTTCTTTGCTGTCTTGGCTAAACCATTCCTTATCATGTGTAAAATATTCTACAGTTTGCAGAGCCAACATGCCCACAGGAAAAACATTAATAACTTAATATTAAACTTTGAAGGTAAGAGGAAGAAGTATGTCTGAGGCCATATTAAAGGTGATATGATAATGTGCAACAATACATGTGCAGGTGGACGTCAGGTGATTCTTTTTTCCAGATCTTAGCTGGGAGACCTTGGCCAAAGGTCTTTCTTTCTGCACTTTGAACTGGGATGAAATCTTAACTATATCCATAAATGTTTGAGAAAATTATTGGAAYATTTTGATATCACACCAAACCCAAAGCGCACAGTACAGATGACTGGTGAAGGATGCATATGGAAGATCAAAAGAATTGGACAAGTTCCCAGAGCTTTTTCCCAGTGAATTAGAGACCCAAGGTAGATGCCAAAGAATAGTTCTTCCATAAAATATTAGGTCACTTTTTTCAACCCATGCTAACTTATTAATATATGCCATGCCCTTTAGTTAATGTGAAAAGGTACCTCATTCTTAATTTTGATTTGCTTTAAACTGTGCTTTACTGACTTCCCTTGATGCCTCCCTAACTCCAGTAGTTTAGGGCACAAGAGGCAGTCCTTCCCTTGGCCTTTTCTCCATGTTACTTTGTTTTTGATAAATATGTTAAATTCTTCACTGATTACTTCTTTTTCACTCTGAAGTAGCAGATTCAGGAAATCTAAATAGAACCCTTATCCAGTCGTCTGTTCTTTGCTGTTTTTCTTATTTTACTTTTACAAACTTTTTCAATTCTCACACCTACATTTTTGAGATGCAGGATGAAAACTGTGCATAGTATGCAAGATGTGCATGTAATGATGCATGTACCCTGTGAAATTACAATGTTTACTATTCTGGGTTTTTTTTGCTCTTTTTGTAATTCTTACTGATTTTTCATTATGATCTGTAGCTTTTATTTTGCTAATTTTTCATGGAACCATTATAAATCCAGTAYTTAATTCCTGAATTAGAGACCAGATCTGAGCCCATTGTGTACATAATTTTGAGGGTTTTGTCCATTTTTTTACATATAAACTCATTAAATTTTTTTTATTCCAATTTTTGACTCATTGAAATTTGTATGTCTTCTACAAATTTTGATAACACTTCAATTCATTACCTCAATAACTTGATATTTCTAGCAAAAATATTTAACTAACTTTTCTTTCCTTTTTCCACATTTAGAAGGACACATACACAGAACAGATCCTTGTGGGACTTCATTCTCTCCTCTCTGAAAATTACCCCTTTATTTCTACTCTCCATTTCCTACATTTTAAACTGAGCATATTTAGAACYATTTTTACTTTTCACTGTATTCTTTCTCATCCCATGACTTCTTTGAGAGCAAAATCTCTTAAATATCCCCACATAATGAAACAGATATGACTAAAGAGCAGGTTTTGTTCAGTTTATAATTAAAGCATACTTTTAACCAAAGGTATCTCTAAAAGATGTTATTAATTTTAGAATGATAAAAATGTAAGAAATAACATGAAAAGAACATTAATAAGGCAGTCAGTTGTCTCATTGTAGTAATGAAGAATGAAAGAAATCACCAATAATGATGAGGATGRTACAACACACAAATGCCTTTAGTAATCTTAACCATTGATAGGAATGTTAGGATATTTAGCTAAAGTGGCTTCTTCCAGGCAATAAAATAGTCATGAATGGCTTTTGACTATGATAATGAAATGAAAGGGGCTTAGAATAAATAAAGTAGTTTAAAGTTTAGAATAACAGGAAGATGTATGTCAGTACAGTCACATTTCCATTTGTGAGCTCCACAGAACTCAGCCATAATAAATTCTTGAGGACAATGTGCAGACATCCCAAACCCAGAGACAGGGTTGGGTTGTCAGATAAGAGCAGAACCTGGTAAAGAGTCAGAATACAATTTTAAAAGTTTATTTGATATTCATGTTCACAAAACCAATGCAGATTGAATTACACGTTTTTACAGTTGCTCTAGTTATAAATTGTTACATGGTTATACATAGACTGACCACAGGCTAATCACGTGCAGCTAGSAAATAAATGAATACACAGACATTGTATGGCACAACATTTCTATTAGAATAATTTTTCAACTGCTCAAGCTTTTAATATTTGCATGTAAAAGCTCAAAAGATACATAAATCATTCAGCTCTGGTTCCAGATCATTCTCATCACAGTGTGCTCTTGAGATGTAAGGACTGATTTCTTTATATCTAGAGTTCCAATATCATTTAGTAACCAGACAAAATATGCAAATCTTCCATTTCATTCTCTGTGACTTAGAAGATCTGGAGTCCTGYTATATGTTACACATCTACATAAATAAATCTGACACAGATTTCTTGTGACCACTTGACCAAAATTCTTGCAGGATGATTATCACCCTACAAACATCAATTAAGGTTTTGTAAAACTGAATTTGTGTATACATATACCTTTAGTGCTTATTCAGCAGGCAGATATCGTACTCCTGAACTGAGGAACTTGATTTTCCCTTTGTAAACTCTATATTACGTTTGTCTGTATTATTAAATGTATCTGAATTCACTTCATGGTGAGTGAATTTCAGTCCACCAAAAGTGAGAGCAAAAAGATTATATTCTTGCCTTGCTTTGCCTATCTTACAGTTTCGAAAAGCTCTGTTCCATTATGAAAATTTGGACATAAATGGATCCTTTGAAAAGAATGTTAAGAATAAATCTTACGTTATCAAGGGCAGCTGTCTCTTGTTTGTCTGTGAAAGTAATCTTCCTCCATATCCTGATATCTCAGACATAAGGAAATGATTCACCTTTGACACAAGAGAAAAATGTGTTTAAGTTCTAAGGCTGCATTTTTTGTAACACTGGGATACATGATTGAATTATATGCACCGGTATCCACATAGCCATATGGGTCAAATAATAAAAGTAATTTTGTAGATTAACATAACAAATATTTATATATATCATTGCTTTTGAAAGTGTGAGTTTCACAAGCATTCTGTTTTACTTCAAATTCATGAAGTCCTCTTCCCTGCTCTCCCAGGAGCTAAAATAAAACAAAACCCAAATATTCTAATAATAAAACTTGTCAGAGAAGTGGACTGATAGGTCTTTTCTGGAAAATAATACTGGTTAAAGATTAAATCAAAGCAAAGTTTTCTTTCATTTCAAAGACAGTGTGCTGTCTTTGATACTATCCACTCCCATAATCACACTTCTCAGAGAATAAACTGAATTTGATCTCTAGCAAGTCACTAAGCTTTTATGTTTGATGTCAGAAAACTAAAAATTCGGTAAAACATGTTACTAAATAAGTCTGTTCTACAGTTCAGTGCTCCAAATTCTTGCTATCAATTCATTTAGAGAGAGAGATTTAGATGTGATTTTAATGCCACTTCAGGGAACATCCCAGGTAATTGTGAAAAAAATCCAATAAACAATGAGTTTAAGGAACATATGAAAATCCCATTTATGGAATGACTTGCAGTAAAGACAAAGTAAAACATCCTAAGCACTTGGAGTAAAATTGCTGTAAACCAGTTGTGCATTCCAACCCCAGAATGCTTGATAACTTAAAAAGAGCAACAAATCTAAGTGGTATGGTTGATTCAGTGAGCCTTTATTCTTTCTCCATTCCATGTGAAGAATGTCTCAGGATTACAGAGTCCACTTAGCAAAATAGTCTGCCATGAGCTTACATTAAATTCATTTAACTCAATGTTAATGATATTTTTCTGACATTTGATAAGCATTAGCCATGAGTCACCAACAAGAGCAGAGAAAACTGTAAATAACAATATGGTCAGAAAAGTTTTAACCTCAGGGACATTTTCATGAAGGGTACTCAAAGTGTTGTATAGCCAGTCATAGTAAGGCCAGAAGCTCCTGGCAGCAGAGGATTTGTAGCCTCATTCTGGTTAGCATCAAGATGGTAAACAGGACGAAGAAAGCAAACATTTATCTGGCTTCTAAATATATGGTGATTGTGTATTTTCCCAGACAATGTTCCTGAGCCATTCCACCACCCACTACCCCTTTTTTTCATCACCATTTCCATTCCAATTCAGAACTTCTATATTCAAAGTGCAATCTGGCTTGTAGTGCTTTGTATTTCTAGACCTATTTCTATTTACAATTCGGAAACTGTAATGTTGCCTTTTCCAAAATATTTACTACTTGGGAAATTATATTCTTTCCCCTCTCTTCAGCTGTGTTAACAGTAGCTTTGCATGAACATAAACTCAGTACCTGTGGACTATACTGTTATGATCCCAATGCACCAGACTCCATCAGTGGTTGCACTGTTAGCAGTTGTATTCACATCAGCCATTGTAGTCAAGAAGATACAATTCAGCATTTCTCTGCTGATTATAATCCCAAAGGCAGGTGAAGCCATGTGAAGAAAGAATAAAGGGAGGAGAGTGAAGGAACCTCATTACAGTGTTCTTAGAATAAAAAATGTTAGTTCCAAAAGCAGTGTGAAAAGTACTCTTTCTTAATCTCTATTATTTAATTGAGTTGATGATTTCCTCATTAATCATTAAGTATTTTTGTGGAATGTGTTGTTTTAAAAGCTTCAGATAAGCATGTCATCATTCCCGAAGATATTCCTGTCATATATCTAAACAGATGAAAAAACATTGCCCCCACCCAGAATACTTCCAAGCTCTATATTTATATTCAATAAATAGTTTTGGAATACCATATTCAGCACAGGAACAGGGCAGGAGTTCCTTCAAAAGGAGGAACAGGCTTAACTTCAACTGTTCACACACTTTTTCCAGAATCAAGGCAATCAATCTCAAAATATCAACATTCCAAATAATWGCACAGATTTTTGTAAGTGAAGAGTTTCCAACTTAGAGCACAAACTGCTTTATTATTCTTTTTGCTTCCACTTCATGACCTTCATGACCTTTGAGTGCACACAGATCCTACCGCTCCTTGTCTCCCAGCAATTAAATTGTTTCTCCAAGTATCCCCCACCAAACACTCTCAGACACCATATTTACCCTGGACAGAAATGATAGATTTTTTTCTGTGGTTGCTGAGACCTCAAGTAATAGTTTGAAACCATATTTTCTAACTATTCCTTACAGGACTACCAGGTGGGGCATAATCTATTGTCAGTTTATCTTCACAAGAGCAATGCAATGTACAAAAAGTTCCTTAGGATGCYTAGTAAAGGAGAACATGCTATAGCTGTATCATCAATTGGTCAGAAGATAGAGGAAAATAGTTTTCTTCTCCTTGCCTCAAATGCCAAAAATTTGGAGAATTATATCGCCTTTTGTCATGCTTACATGGGAAGGTAGAATGGTTCTGTACTTTACAGATGAAAGGATCCTAAAATGTTTTCCAGCTATTAGAACTACTTTTTAGGATTTCTCATCTGCAGCTTTGGATTCCTTATGTATGACAAAATTGGAGACACTAGAGACACTTTTTCAGGGATTAGTATTTCATTAAGCAGCCTGTTTGTTATAAATTAAAAAAAAAAAGTGCAACCTATAAAATATTGAATGCACTGAAATGTATATTGCTATTTTTTCAGAAAATGGAAACACTAAAAATACTATTAATAAGTGCAACAACTAAATTAACGATATGCAATGTCACAGGAAAAAGATGTAAGGAATTTACAGTCAATATTACATATTATTATCCAAATAGCTGACTTCATGTCTTGATTTCAGAAAAAGAAATTTCATCTGATTCAGTCACTTTCTCACAAAAAAGTATGACTTTTCAAGAAGTCATAAACGTTACAGAAGGGTTGAAGCTTGTCGAAAAGTTAAATATAGAATGCTTGAGGAATACTATGTCATGAAAGATTTAAGGATGTATGTGTGTATTCTTTAGAAGCTTAATGATAGAAATATTCTCTCAATACCTTAAAATTTGTGATATTTATTATATTCACTGCTGTCACAAACTCAGCAGTGGAATATATATAATAACTACACATACATACATATGTTCCTTATATAAATAGACTTACTGAGATTGCAGAGACATGCTAAATATCCTGCTAAGGCTAAATTTCTAATTAAAGTTATTTTCCTTCTATCTGAAAATATGTTAATATATATTTCTACTACATACTTATGTTTAGAAAAAAAAAGTATTACATTTTTAAAATTACAATACTATTGTTTTAAATTCTGAATTGACTTCATATTGAGTTGGGAAACTGAGGTCAAAAGACGGTTATCCTAAAGCAATGAATTCTATGTAGTTAATAGACCACATTTTGGAGCTTTTATCCGATTTCTTCTTCCACAGGCATTAACTTGCAGGCTGCACAGGAATCATGTATTCAGTGGCTCTGTTGATAGCCTGGCTATGGGAGCAAAAGCAAGTAAGTGAGAAGGATGTGTGTATTCCTATGCATTAAATTGATAAGGTCCAGGCTCAGTGGCCTGARCACATACACAGACATGATTTCTTGAATTTTGGAGGTGATAAGAGTGGAGYAGAGACAGCCACACACACTGTCTCTTCAGAGTCATGCTGCCGACAGCCATGATTGCTCAATATCTCTAAGCCCTCCCCCTAAGAATGAAGAAGTGCTAGAATGAAAGCAAGACCTGGCTCACTACCKCATGGCCCACATTTTATCACTGAACCATGCTGTAACAAATGCTTCAACCCCTTCAAGTCAAACCCCAGAKCATCTGAGTGTGAGAGGATACATAWAGATGRCATGGATTTTAACCCAGTCTAAAAGTCTGCTTCGTGATTTTTCTCTATGAATGCTTGCTTGCCATTCTTATTCAGAAACAGACAACTAATTAGATTGATTGAGACTGCCTAGTCCAGCCAAGGTGTACTTCTCAGGAGACCTTTGAGGAACCCAYCTCACACAAACTCTGTTCTGCAGTAGTGGCCACAGCCCAGGTGTCAGGCAGGCATGGTTACAGCTGAATACAGGACTCCCCATCTGCTCAGATAATGCCTCTCCCAGATAATTTGGAATGGCTTTCTGGATATGGGGTTTCAATGGAAGGAGGAACACCAGAGTAGAGCCAAGGTTAGTGGGAACTGCTCCTCTGTACTTTAGGAGCAGTAAGGATTCACGGGAAGGTAGCAAAGACAGGTCAGATATAAAYACAACATTTTTTTTCTCTGTCTACAAGATGTACAACTCTTGTGCCTAGAGTCAAGTATTTCTCTATTTTTGCGTGCTACAGCTACAAACCAGGATGAGAATAACCAAAACTGAGTGGCCATTCTGGACAATAAAATTACTTTTATAGAACACAGTTTGCTATATATCAGTGGCTTTTTATGTTTTGTAAAAGGAGGATGTGTTGAGCAGCAATAAGAAAAGCTGACTGACTATGGGGATGCTGCACTTTGGATCAGGTGAGCCATTCTGGGAGGAAGGAAGATTGYTTCCACCTGAGAACCCGAGACAGGCCGAATTTGAGAATTGGCCAGACACGTTTAATAAACAGGGTGAATAAAAATGCATTTCTTTTAGAAATGTTTAGAGTTCATGGGTAGTAGACTTGCTTGCAATAAAGCCACAGCTAAATCTCAGGGCAAGAAGAGAAAAGAACATTTTTTAGACACCCTGAGAAGATTATTTAAGCTTTATACCTTCAGAAAGTCTCATGTATCTTCTGGAAAGCCAAACTAGAAGAAAAAATATTTTCTTGCATAGATATATGGACAACATTCATTAAAAAGGAAAAATTTGTCAAGCATCTTTTTAATGAGTGGTGTTCTCAACTCTAAAGGTTTTGTCAAATTTATTTAATCTTAACCATTTGCTTTCGAAAATTAATGATTAAAACAAACACCTATACTTCAAAGTGTCAACATTTGAAGTCATATGACGTCATAAGATTCACAGACCCCACTCAAAAAAAACCCCCAAAACCAAACAAATTTAAATGATAACTTTAAGTATGATTTGGTTGCAAGCGGTTAGCAAGAACTAAAGCATCCAAAATAAACAGAAAAGTAAAAGTAACCTTTGAGATATAGCTATAAATAAACACAATTTTATGGCTCTGTGGACCTCATGTGACCATTGAACATTTTGCTTTAGAACTGTGAGACAGTTTAATGAGCATTCTCACGGAGATAAGAAGAGAATATTTTAACCTTAATTTTAATAAAATTAAAACTTTTGCAAAATAATAAGTAAATTRGTTACTAACATTAATTTCTAAATTACATTTTGAGTTTATAAATAACATATATTAAACACCTGCCACCTTGTTTCAAGAATACATATATATATATATATATATATATATAAATTAGTGGAGGTTAAACACTTATAGTTCGGGGTTTTTAAACAGCTGACACAATTACAAGGAAAGGGCAATAGCATATTTAGTACAGGCCTAAATTAGTATGAACTAAGCAGTTTTGGATGCAGCATTGCCACAGATAGAAATGCTTTCATCTTCATAAATGGTATGATATTGTTTTATACCAACAATATCTGAATCCAGTCTCTAAGATTGGCTAGATAGGTAGATAGATGTACAGATAGATTGACAGACAGTTTGTGACAGAAGAGAAACTAGCAATTGAAGCAATTGTTTTAGCATGTAAGTAGGTTTTAGTAACACAGATGGTGCTTTTTTGTTGTTGAAAGCGTGTTAACWAAACTATTTCCATATGTTGATTTACGTAGTTTTACTGCTGCAGATTGTAACATAGCCCTTGACAAGAGACAGAGCAGATCTCAAAACTCAGGGGGAAGACAGAAAATCACAGCTACTGGTACAAACAGAAAAATGGAAACACTCCTTACACGTCCAGTGAAGATTGTGTAGGTAGAGTCATAATTTTGTGCTTAAAAGCATTACAATATAAAGTTTTCTTCTTGGTATCAACAAATCTTCTAGCAGTCCCTGCTGCTGATCTTACAAATTCCCATAAAGACTCCTGAATGACAGTTCCTTCATGCTGCTCTGCAGAGCAGGCTTCTGCATCATTACCAGCTTAGGAATCTCCATCTTGAGGATGTTTTTAATTAATGTTTTCTTGAGGTTTTTAAAATAGAGGGATAMTGGACAAGGATCCCAGACACATTCTCCTGTTCCCTGCCCTCATTCTGGAGGAAGACACCTTCTTAGAACTGCAAATGACTTTGAGCTGGCAAATGGCTGGCAACTGGCAAATGGCTTTGAGCTGTTTTATGGAATAGACAAGTTCATAAACATTCAGAAAAATGAGTTTATGGCACTTGGCATGGAATCTTCAGTAAAGCTATGAAGTAGACATGGAGGACAAAAWAGGTGTAACCTCTGCTGAGTTCTGTGAGATTTCCTATACTATGCTTGCAAAAAAAAAAATCTGAAATCAAGGGGATTTTTTTTTTTAAATTCTTGTTTGCAAAATCATGTTTGAGAAATAGGCACTTGATTTCACTGCCCCTTGTTTCACTTTCTACATTCTATAATGAAAGAGTTTATTCTGTTCTGAGAGGGCTAGTGTTGGTTAACCAGTATTCAAATGTTCTAATGTCTACATGTAGTCATCTACCATCACTTATGAAACAGTATTTTAGAATATAGAACAGATACATTTCTTTCTGGGTGTCTCTTCAGCTTCAGATGGCAGTAGATGTTACTGGATCTCATTAGGAAGTGAAATACCAAATGCATCCCCTAAATTTTTTATTTATGGAATGATTTCATATAAATCATTAGGATTTGTCACTTGCATATGATCTCAATGTAAATTAACAGTAAATATTCCACGACTTAAAGTAGCAGACATATGTCTAATTTTGAGCCAGAAATAAAGGCTTGAGTAGAGGTTGAGTAGAGGCTTTTGTCCTAATGGAGAAAATGAGTAAAAAGCACTACAGTCTCATCTATATATTTATATAGTCTCTTTTATACACAATTTGTTCTCAGAAGACTTAAAAAATTATTTCAAAATCWTTCAACAGCAATTTCATAAGAAACTTAAATATTATGGCAGAAGCTCAAACTTAGAGACAGAAGGAAGGGGACAAAATATAATGATAGTTTCACCTGTCCTATCACACATATTCTTATACCACATTACTAATTATGGATATTATTGATCTCTGGGGGAGTTTAAAATAGAACCTTTAAACATATAYTTTGGAGTGGAAGATGTGTCTGAGAGCATTCAAAATTTTGATTATAAAAAACACGCTCCGACCATCTGATGTGCAATACCAGTAGGTGTCCCATTGTTCTCTTAGTATATAAAAAGCCTGTGGCAATTTGTTCTCATGAGTAAATGGAATGGTAACARTTCTCCTTAGAGTTAAGCAGAATCTTTTTGATTAAATATATTTTTCATAAAGAGATCAATCAACTAAAAAAAATCATAAAATATTTACTCACAAAGGTTTGTGGGATCCATGATGGAGTCTTTCATTAAAACCAGGTACGAGCAAGCTAGCGGTTGGTCCCTCCCAGTTTTTGTGTGAAATATGGGTACCCCCTATGCCATCATCTCCACCTTTAACCACCCATTAGTCTTACATTCACAGAATATCAAACAGATGCAAAAGGAGACACTGAAAGAAAAATGCAGAGGCTAAAAATTGAGTAGTTAGAACACATTGTTCCTTTTGTCCCCTACTTTACACTCCCTAAAAGCCCTATTGTAGATTTTGTGAAGATAAGAAGTGAGGCTGGCACAACTCCAATAAACAAATCACTCAAAACTCTCCTTCACCCACACACAGTAATGATAACACATTTAACATGCTCAAAGTTATTCCCAGGATAAACCTTCCCTTGTGGCTTCCCTCTTTTCTTCACTCCCTAGCCACACCTACACTCCTACAATATAGAACTTCAGCATGCAAACTCAGATTTGAATGCACTCAGGCTGTCCTCCAAATTGCTCAGGCTGTGAGGTCACACTTCTCTACAAGTACACTATCTGTATGTATATGAAATATCTCAAGTTTCAGTACAGCCTACCAATGGATMATTTGAGAAGAAAAAACAAGGCATAAGAATTTTTAGCTTTCTTACTTTCATTTTTCCCAGAGGGGAAGTAGCAAAGGTCTTTTCTGCCCAGGCTAAATCCTCTAATAAATCAGTTTCTGGTGTAGAGTGGAGCTCTGCATCACTCATGCTGAAGWGTCTGTGTGAGCTGAGGAAAGTATGTCCATTCTAAATCACTGGAAAAACTGAAGAGGATAGTACCAAGCAGTATGTGCTCAGAAAATCTATACTGCATGGTGGAAAAAAACCCATAGGGGTTCAAACATTTTATGGCTATGCTMCTAAAAATCATGCCCTTGCAATGCAGCCTAATATATTTCAATTCCTTAGTTTGGCTTTAAATTAGGATATAAAGGGGTAATGTTGTAAAATTTATTATTGACAGGGCTTCCTGATGCCAGTGGAAACTGGTGAGATCACATCACATGAAGACGATATCACTCATACATAGATTCAATTTTACAAATTTGCCRAGGGGAGAATTTTCCTGGATTTTCTTATACATTTATTTTACTTAATAAAAAACTTCTATATCACGATGGCCAAGACAGTCAGAGAAGTGAATTGTTCTGACAAGGAATGCCATAAAACATGTTGAGTCTACCAAACCTTAGATTCATTTCATGTTTTTTGTTTGGTTTGGTTGGAGTTTTCAGTTTTTTAGASTGATTGTTCTAGAGGGTTTGCAAGGGGGTGGGGGTGTATATGTGTAATTTCCTACAGCTGGGGTCATGGGGAAACAACTGACTGGAAGAACACAGCACCATCACCAACAGCGAGGATAAGATCTGACTAAAGGAGAGAAAAAGACATTTACAAGAAATATATGTACTGCTAGGCAAGAATAAGCAAGGGATTCACGTCACAAGGTGCAAGGAGCTGGCCTGGAGTCATTGGCACAGACATATACGATATAAGGACCAAAATCTAAGATATAGGGTTATTTTGCATATGACCCTTTGTTTAAGATTGTGATCAATACTCTTCTCCAAATAGACCACATTAGCAATAATTAAAGTACATGTTCAACCGTGCAAGGTCAGTGGTAAAGTCAGCAGCTTAAGTCATGTCAATGAATCATGTGAGTGCATGACTAGGCAATGTAGGGATTGCTGAGGAGCAGATTAACTCACTGTGAGCAGGTGAAGGCTTGGAAATTTGCATCAGACAGCTTCTAAAAGAGACTACTCATATAAAATATGGGACTTCTGTTAAAAGAGAAATGATATTACAGCAGTTATGTTTTGTGCCTAGTGCCTAAGCCAGTTATTAGCAGGGAGGAAGAAACTAAATATGAGGTACTGACAGTGCAGAAATATTTTTTTTTTTTTGCTACTTCTTCTGTCCCTTAAACTGGCCACTGAACCTGGTTGTTCAAATCTACCATGAGCAGGTAAAGCAGAACAAAATGGAGCCTGAGGATTTAGGCTGAAAGAGCTGAGAGCCGATACAACARGACAACTGAAATAGTATTATATGAGGAAGGAACTTGTCCTGCAAAGACAAAGAGGAAAAAAGGAAGGGRTACTGATGGCAATATATGCTATATCTTAAGAACATTTTGTCTCTTAAGTGCAAAAAAATCATGGGCAATGGCAAAGGTGAAAGTATGGTATTGCTGTAATGGAATCGTCCACTMTATACCACCAGAGCCAGAAGAAGGGGAATGATAGATTTTGTGAGCAAAAATAGAAGCCACTCAAACCACCAGGTTTACAAATAGATGTKAATTTGTAGAGCCCATTGTAGTGTGTTGACCCTGTCTGGATGCCAAGCACCTGCCAAAGCTGCTCTATCACTCYCCTCCACAAGTGGACAGAAGAAAGAAAATATAATGAAAAGCTCATTACTTGAGACAATGAGCAGAAGAGATCACTYGGCAACTATCAAGGGCAGAACAGACTCAACTTSGGAATATTAATTGACTATATTACTAACAAAATCAGACCAGGTAATGTGAAGTAAAACAAATGTTACAGACACCTTCCTCCTACCTCTCCCTTCTYCCTGAGCTCTTCCTCCTCCCCCAGTGGTACAGGGAGTCAAGGAATGGCAGTCATGGTTAGTCCATCACACATTGTTTCTCTCACTGCTCAGGRAGAAGAGTCCTTTCCCTGCTCCAGCATGAGATCYCTCCCACAGGACACAGTTCTCCATCAACTCCTCTGATGCGAGTCCATCTCATGAGCAAGAGATCTCTGCAAGCTTCTGCAGCGTGGGTCACTTCTCCCTGGGGTAGAGTCACTCAGGCACAGCCTGCTCCAATGTGGGTCCCCCAACAGGGTCACAAGTCCTACCAGGAAATCTCCAGTGGAAGCTGCTCCTTTCATGGGCCCAAATTCTGCTTTCAGGCATCCACCTGCTCCAGTGCAGGTGTCCTCCATGGGCTACAAGTGGATTCTGCATGCTTATGGATCTCCATGAGCTACAGACACAGAGCTGCTTCTCCATGGCCTTCACCAAGGATTGCAGGGGAATTTCAGCTCTGGTGCCTGGAGTATCTCCTCTCTTTCCTTCTCCACTGACCTTGATGTCTTTAGAGTTGTTCCTTTCATGTATTCTCTCTCTGCTTTTCTCTGTCTGCAATTAAATCTTCACAATAACTTTTTTTTTCTTCTTAAATATGCCTCCAATGATAGAGTCATTGCTATCATTCCTGATTGGCCAGCAGCCAGTCTGTCTTGGAACCAGGTGGCATTGTCTCTGCAGAGACACAGCAGAGACATGGCATAGCCTCCCACAGAAGCCACCCCTATAACTCCCCTCCTACCAAAATCCACCCTCGCAAACTCAATACCATTGCAAAGCACAACACTCTGAGGGCTGCTATGGGAAAATTAACTCAGACTCAATATAAACATTCACTCTGTGAAAAGGAAGATAGCAAAGGGGTCAACCCAGTTTGTTAACTTGTATGCATTTTAATGACTTCTAAATATGAGAACATCAATGAGACATCAATGGACAGAAAGTGCAGAAAGTGGTTAATAACACCTAAATAGAAAATATCTAGAGAGAGAGTGAAATTATGGAATTCATGTTCCTTAGGAAAAAAAAAAGTGGGACTGTAACAAAAAAAAAACGAGGCATTTCTAGAAAGTGGGCTTCTCTAAATTCATAGAACTGGTAAACAAGCAGTCCTAGGAGAGTAAAAAGAAATTAAAGTGAACTGTCATTTCCACAAAGAAATAATATTAGGGTCATCYGTGCAAAATATACTATACCAGAAAAAAGATTAAAGATGCAGTAACATATGGGCTTGATGAAATCATGGGCTTTTTGTGAATTTCAAACATAAAAAGAAAGTGGAAACTAGGTTTGGTTCCTAAGGTCAAATACAAAAAGCAGGATAAGTGCATAGGGACAGAGCAAGAAGAAGATACAACATAAATCTGAAAATCTTTAACTAGGAAGCAAAATAATATCATAAATCCTTCCAGAAGAGGTTGACTACTTGTTGACTCCTTGTTATAGTGTGGTGTTATTGCAGGCTGATTCAGGAAAAGCGAGGAGTTATTCATTTTCTTGTAAATTATTCCTGAAAATGTCATAGGGCAGTCATAATTAATGCAATTATCAGAGGGTAAGACCTCATTCTCTAATAAGGAAGGAACAGGTCAGACAATATCTARATATTCTCAAAACAGTTGAAGCAGCTGGCCTTCACTGCAGAGCAATTAAAAAGCTGGCTGATGAAATTGTGGTATCATTAGTTGATATCTCTGAGAAATTAGAATGGAGAGACAGACAAACATAGTTCGAAGAAACGGAAATGTGAAAAGAAGAAGGCAAAAAATAACAGAATAACCAGCTTAACATCAGTGTCTGGAAAAGTACTGGAAGAGCTATTTAATTTTTTTTTTTAAAAACCCAGAGAGGAACACAAAAATGAATAACAGCTGGCATATTATCAACCAGAAATAATACCAAATCAATTTAATATCTCTCTCCCACAGGCTAGGAAACTATATGGTTAGAAGAAAACCAGCTGAAACATAGCTTGACTTCAGCAAATTCTCAGCATTAGTGAAATCTTAAGGAGAAAAGAATGGCCTCAATGAAAATATAAGAAGAAAGATACAAAGCTAGTTGTATCAAATTCTGAATGCAGTTATGATGAGACCTGTGTCAAAACAAAGGAATGCAACTGTGAAATTCTGCTGGGGTCTGTCCCAAGCTAGGGTTCTCATTAGTTATGAGATTTAGATTTATTGAATATGTAGATCATACATGGGTGGGAAGCTATACTGCCAGTAGAGCTGAGGATATAACCAGAACTCACAACAATCAAGACTAAGTGCAAGGAGTCATTTGAAAGACAAGKCCAAGGTAGTACTGCAAGAGGAAAACACCAGCTAGGCAGTAGCAGTAAATAACTGTTTGAAACCATTTTCAGGTTTGCTGTAGGGAGCAGCAGATTTGACAGTATTTGRTGTTCATTATAAATARAAAAGGAGTAATGTAAAAGAGATTYATACAGTTATGAATAGTAAAAGCATTTAAATTGAATTTTTCTGGGAAGTTTGTATCCTTCCAACTTCATCTAACAGTGTCTGAACAAGTTTGTCATCGCTGACCTACATAATTCTGCCTYGGACATACCAATGGGCTGAAAGATGTTCTGTGGTTTCATGCCTCCAATCTTATGATTTTATGTCTACCCAGAAACTACTGCAGCCACCTTCAGCAGCTAAGAGGCAAATGCATATTGCTCTCCTACGTGAGAATCCAGCTGAGATGCAGGAATGCATGACAGGATCACCATATGCTCCACTCTCTTACAGCTCCTTTCTGCCAGCTCAAAAGTATACTTCATCCGTTCTGCAAAAACCTTCTGCAGAGGGAGAGTGCTGATAAGGAGACACCCTGCAGTCAGTGCTGGTAGGTTTCAGCAGATGACGCCCTCAGAMCTTGCTCAAAATTTGGATTTACATTTAGGATTCTGCAATGCACCTGCAAGCACCAGGCACAACACCCTTGCTGTGTAATTTCACACAGGTACAAGGGTCCATACAAAATTTGAAGACATAAAATTGTAAAGATGAAAGAGTGGGAAAAACATGCAGCAATGCAGGATTTCCTAGTCAATCCAGGTATAGACAGGATGTTCCCATAGGCACAGCATGCATTTTCTTTGGCATCTTGGTAATCTTCTCAAAGMAGCTTTTAAAGGCACTAGAACACCAGTAAATTTTTAGCACTGCAGAAATATGAGAAGACAAAAATTACCAGAATATTTTTGCCCTTATTATAAAACATATTTGCATGCTAAATCTAATAGAAAAGACCTACTCATCTATCACAATTAGGAGAGATATATTCATYAAGTATTCAAATAATRAAAAATGTATTTTAAATAAYTTTTGATAAATCTGTTACAGGCTACCATTTAGGGTGAGTACMCTGCTAAGATCTAATAATTAACAAGKTCCTGTCTGTTTTTTCCTGCATCCCTCTGATATCTGAAAATTATTAACAGCCAGTCTTCATSTCCTGTATTAAGAAAATAAACCTCTCTTTCCAATGGTATTCTGATTTTGAGMTTTAATCAGCTTTAGAATATCTGGACTCTTTAAAATGAAGAAAGCTGAATAGCATTCAGCCTAGATAGAATCTCTACACACACACATTATGATAATGGTAACATAACCAGAGGGAATATRAATTCACTGCCTGGGACTTTGTCACAGATATAAAGATCTTCTGGAGAAGGTGTGTACATCAAGCCCAAGAATATATGACATTTCTCCACCTCTGCAGGAATCAGTTCACCAGATAATCTTTATAAGGCAATTCCAGCGCTGTAATTTGCCTTTGTGCTTTCAAACAACAATGCAATAATGCAGAAGTCCCCTTCAGTGATACAGAATGATTTAGTTTTCAGGAAGCCCATTAATTTAACCATATTTTCCCATACTTTTCATCACCATGTCTTGTCATCTGGAAATAATAGAAACCTTAGCAGTAAATTCCAAAAGCTAAAAAAACCATGCAAGTACAGTTCACGTGGTATTTACTGGCATGCTAATGTTAGCCCAGGCTAACCAAAATTAGAGTTTCTTGGTTAACCTGGATTAGCTTTCTCGTGAAAAGGATACCAAAGTGACAATCAAAAGCAAATGTGTTGAAGTTCTATATTTATATATATGAGAGGCACATATATGGAACCTGAAAGAAGAATATATGGAAAGCAAGAATTTTCTTGTTGCTGAAAAAATGTATAATCATAATAATAATTAAAAATACTCTGTGAATGTAAAATAGGACTAAGAAAGAGAAAGGGGTTCATCATAATTCAAAAGTGATTAAGTTTTCAGTACTGCTCACYCTTAAAAATGTAGGCCAGACAATTTTTTTAACCATATGTGGTTACTGCACTTGTAAATTTATTGGTCCCACATTCTGAAAGGAAAAAATTCTGTAAAGTTTTTGATTCTTTCAATTGTGTCAATAAATCTAGTTTCCCCACAACATTTTTCAGTCAGAATATCAGCCTAAAATCAAACAAGACTTTCTAGTCTAGACTCATAACAAAGCTCACATGTTGGTTTCTGTAGCTTAGTTATAAGCAGTAAATATTTTTAGGCTTTGACCATGGGAATGTGTTTCAGATGGATTTAATATTCTCTAAAGGCAATTATCTAAAAAAATCCTATTCATTTTTTCATTGAAATGAAAAAAAATCTCTTCACACAATAGGTGGAAAAGAAGATGGAAAAGGTGCTTCCACTGCACTGATTTCGGCTTGTGATTTCTAGGAAAGGGCATGAATTAGAATGTCTCTGTACACTGGGCCAGTTTTRATGTCCTTTAGTTAATTGAAGGTAAGTAGCTCCTTGTATTCCCCAGAAAATGTCTCCATATGAATATATAAATATACATCCACACACAAATATATGTAGATTTTTGTCTATTTGTTTGAGGGCAGACAGACAGATGTACCCACACAGATGATGTGTGGCACAGGGTCAACCTGGTGATAGCTCTTTTTGGGATAGAATATGAAACAAGCAGAGGATAGGACATCTCAGAGGCTGCAGTGCCTTTCCTACTTACATGAAACAATGGTCAAATGGCTCACAGATGTGTATTATTAATATGCACTAGATATTGATYATATTAGATCAGTCACAAAGTAGTTGCATCACAAACTGTTTTACTTTGAAGAAAAAGAACTTTGAATTCTTTTTCAAATTTCCTTCCAGATCCCTGCAAAGTCTGTAGTAAACAATGATAAAGAAAATGCATAACATAAATTGCCAGGATTACTTGGTTTTGTAAGGTGCACTCAATTCTTTCACACCTTCCTTTACTGTTCTCTTAATTGTTCCMTATGCCTGTGAAGGTGATGTTGGCAGCAGAGTGGTCAGTGAATCTGACCTTAGTGTCACTGCCTTAATTAAGGAGTGTGCAGCTACTCGGATCAAAATCCAATTCCTGTAATAGAGAATTTGCAGTTAAACTATCTCTGCATTTCCATGCCTGCTATACTTAGACTGTTACAATTGAAACCTGAAGCCCCTTATTATACGGCTGAATTTTAGGCACATGAATAATCTACTTGAGAAGAGACTATTCTAAATTTAAAGTGATTTCTTAGATTTAGGTCCTACCCAAAACAATATGGAAAAATTGATAAAGCTGTGCAGGTGAAAAGAAGGATTTTCTCTCAGGACTGTAAGTTCAGCACCTTAATCAATAAGCCTTCAAATGCTGACGAGTGAATAAAGATGAGGAATAAAATATTTTATTTTCTTCTCTACTACTGCTCGAATAATACTCTCTGCTAAAGAAGTTTATGGCCCATGAATACATTTATGCTGATCAGAACACCTAGCATGAAGGACAAGTTGATATATATTTTTATATAGCTCAAGAAACTGAACAGAACAGACTAAAGTGTTTTCACAAATATTATATATATATATATATATATATATATATATATATATATATGTAATGGAACTGGAAGACAGTGTCAAATCAGAAACACACGGAGACTTTTTTTAGTTTTATTTGTTTTATTTGCACAATCCATGAAAAAAAGGCGTATGAAAACACTATGCAAATGTCTGCTATAAAATAGCTTGTGCTTTATAAAATAATTTTCTCAACTATTACAGCATATATTTTTCTAGAAGAAAAAAATAATTTATCCTAATTATTATTGAACATTGTAGTAATTTATATTTCACTCTCGCTCTCCTGCTGAACAGTGGAAACTGAACTAAAATGTACAAAATATTTGAAAYCCAATCCAAATATGTAGAATGGCAATGTTCAGATGCAGAATTGCAAACTACTATTTGATTCCTATGATACTGTATTTAGGGACATACTTTCATTTTAAAAAGGTATTCCAATAAGAATTCTAGAGAATGAAGTTGACTGAAATTARAGATATCCAATAGAATCTAATTAAAATGTATTTGTTTATCATCCATTCTTTTTAAGAAGTTTAATACAGAATGAGAATTTGATCGCACATATTTCTCTAAAAACGAAAGRAGCAAAACWATTTTCTAAAAAGATAGCAACTTATGYCATGTGAAMAATGTTGTTTACATTAATCTGAAAAAATCTGGTWCGAAAGGGAAAGAAAATACTAAATTCTTAGTTTACATATTGTGGAGGTCCAATGGCCTGGCCTGGCCAGCAAACCAGCCATAGTTGAGATCAACSTGAAGCCATGGAAAGMAACACCCTAAGTTTGGGGACACTGTTTGCAGTTAGGGAGAATTAAAGTTTGTTCCAACGGAATCRTGGGAGTTACTATGCTAATATGGGTTAGTTGCCCATTATGGTTGGTGGGAATGTTGCTAGAACGTTCCATGTTAGTGTGTATAATTTGGGATCCCCCCTTGTTGGAGGTCTTAGTGTTTGACTGCATTCAGGAGCACTCCTGTTATGGCAGCAGACGAATGAAGGATTTTCCACCTAAGACCCGTCTCCCGCATTTCTTCCGCGCCAACCCCTTGCAATCACTGCCTGTCCTCACCAGCGTGGATGGAGTGACATGACATGACAAATATTTAGATTACATACATATCTTTATTTCCTGTTCAGCAACAGGAATTTAGTCAAAGAATTCCTTTTAATCCTGACAGTCCTAGTGTGTCAGCAGAAAGAACTAGTCTCTGAGATACTGGGATCATRGGATTATGTTCAGCTTCAGAACTAATTACCAGGACTTTGAGCTGGAGGTATGGAAGCAGGCACTGTGCTGTGCTGGTTGCTCCATGTGCTCGTAAGATCAGCAGTTKTATTCCTGGGCAGTTCTCAGTAGCTAAAATTCCCTTCTGTTTATTTATGAAGCACATCCCTAGTGACTCTAAACAGCCAAAAATAATCTGAAAAGACATTTTATATGTAGAATGCAAAAACCTAGACAAGTTCAGTAACTTATAGTAAAAACAGAAAATACATATTCCCAAGAGACACTGAAGTGAGAATGCCACATGCAAGACCATCATCACATACAAAATTAACTGAATTTCCCTATAAGAATTTTGTAATAAATTCTTACAAATTCTCATACCAGAATTTTCTCGTACGTGTGCATTAATACACCTGGAAAATATCTCAGTCCTGATGCATAAAAATTTAGTGTGAGACAAACTTCTGATCAACTTCTGATCAAATCTTAGCAAAGATTCTGGCAAGGAGTAAGTACAAAATTGGTGAACAAAAAAAATGATGAATTCATTTCATCCATTCTATACAATCGTCATCTGGTAGCACATGTGATAATTTTMTTGAAGACAATAGATAAAATGATGACAGCCTGGTATGCATGATTTGTATCTACACCACTGAAGAAATCTTCCTTCAGAACAGTGAGTGTCCTACAGTGAGCACTGTCATCAAAACCAATAGTTTAGACGTCTGAGGATATGCAGATTGCAGGAACCAGATGTTCCTGGATTTTATTCATCCTATGTTCTCAGAAAGTGAAAACATAAGCATATGATTATCTACATTCCAGATAAAATAACAATTCCATGCTTTATACATAGTTTCATCTTAAAATCCTCCTCAAACACTGATTCAGAATACTTGTCTGAGCATACATTCTCACACTGACCTTCTTCTGTGAGCCTTTATTCTGGATTGTTCATGAYCCCAAATAACAAGTAGCAGGACAAGAGGAAATGGCCTCAAGTTGGTCCAGGAGAAGTTTAGATGGAATATTAGTAAAACTTTCTTTCCTGAAAGTGTAGTCCAAGACACAGACTGGCTGCCCAGGGAAATTGTGGAATCACCATCCCTGGAGCTATTTAAAAGACAGGTAATTCTGACACTTAGGGACACAGTTTAGTGATGGACTTGGCAGCACTGTTGAACTCAATGGTATTAAAGATCTTCTCCAACCTTCATGATTCCACTATTCTGTGAGATCAAAGTGCACAAGCTGCTTTCCTCCAGAACTGTTGTCTTTTTTTCTTCCATAAGCAGAAAAGCAAAAGAAGTTGTTCTCACTGGAACCTTCATATTTAAGAGGCTTTCTAAATGACAAAATGGAGCTAAAGGTTATAGCCAGATGTAAAAATATAGTGACTGCTCTAAGTGATGGAATAAAATCTCTGTACATTAGTCTTGTGTTTGTACCAGCATGTTGGGACTTAAACAAAATGTCCATAGCTGTTCAAGCTGCTTRCTGACCTGCTCAAACTCACTCTATAGAATGAATTAAATCCTCTGTTTCTCAAGGCTAATAAAAATCCAACACACTTGAGTGGGCCTTAAGTACAGCCACACAGAGCCAATAGAGACAGCTAAAATATTCCTTCCAATCAATTAATAAATAATTGCTTGGAAATCATGTTTTGTCATTTGCAAAATCATGAATCTACAGATCTCCAGTATTGTTCTCAAGAGACAATTAGTTACAATGTAAGAAGTAGTTACATTTTGCAGACAATTACATAATTTATTTCCCCTTCTTTTTCATTATTTTGGTCTTGATCTATATATATTATTAAACCACATCTGCCATTCAACTATATAGTTTCTGGTGAAAGTATATTTCTTCTGCAGAGGCTCTGTGATGCTGTTGCAGCTCTCTGATACTCTCAGTCAAAAATAATTATCTCATGTTTGCTTTACCGTCCTTTCAGTCTCAATCACCAGCATTTTTTTTAAGGTATTTAAACTAAATTTTTTGGGTTTTGCCTGCACAATGCTTTAAAGTGTCAGAGCTTGACTTTGTTACTTTCTGAAGTTTAATCCTACAAAGTAAGAGCTTCATTCTCCTCTATACAGTCTGTAAAAATTCCATAATTCTGCAGACATCAGTATCTTGGGACAGCTTGTGCTGCAGGATTCCTACAATACCTGCTTTCTTCCTTAACCAAGTCATTAAGATCTGTAGCTGATTATAGGTTTTAACCCCTAACAGAATCTGCCTACTCTTCATACCACCATTCCATTAGCTATTATTGTTCAAACTTCATATTAAAAATGGACAAATCTTTCACTCAGCTGTCATTAACCCAGTGCTCCCCCAGAAATGATATTTAAATCTTTTCACCAGCACTCAAGTGTTACTGCTATAGTTTTATAAATGCTATCCTTCACTTCTGTGTTTGCTTCTTTCCTTGCTGTCTTCCTAGAATAGATTCTCACCTTCACTATCTGGGATGTGTATAATAATTATAATGTAAGAAAACCGCATGATCGTATTTGAATTTCAAATTACCATGATTATTAATCATAAACACAGATATAGTTATTTATGAAATAATAGCTGGTTTGCATGAATAAAAATTACAAATATAGTTATTTGGAGTAGAAAATTTTAAGGGACCAAAGACAGATGGGATGGGAATTCAGCAAAAATATTTTCCACAATATATATGGAGAATCATTTTTGGACAAAAAAGGTTCATTTTCTATTCCTGCAATTGCACAGCTAATTCCACCTTCATAGCTGGATAAGAATCTTTGCAGTCTGTATCATTTGTTTAGTTATTTTTYCTCCAAATAGCAAAAAGGTTGATTTGGGGTTTCTCCTACTTTCATCCAGAACAGAGTTCATTTTTTGCAGTAGCCATGAGGGGGCAGAGGCTGGGTCCATGGCCGTGGCCAGTAGGTTATTCCATATCCCCTCATCTCATTGTTGAGCACTGGGAAAGGGATGCTCATACCTTGGAGAGGAAGAGATCCCACTTCTGATGGGAGAAAGCATGGCTGGGGAGAAAGAAGAAACCTTTTAGTATTTGTCATGGGCTTTCCTTGTAAATTGTTTCTTTATCTTATACCTTTTGTTATTAATGTTGCTGCTGTTACAGTTTCTTTTCTTATCTCATCACTGTTTTCAGTAAATTGTTCTAATCTCAACCTGTGATTTCCACCTTTTGTGGCTCCAGTTCTCAACTCCATCCTGCTGGATGAGGAGGGAAGCTGGGAAGGGGAGAGCRAGCAAGCAGTGTCTGCTTTGGGAGAATCTCGGTGGAGACAATTACGTGTACTGYCAGAGTGAAAATAAAAAAATCAGCTATAGGTCTTCTAATTAAAGAAAGAATTTTTACATTGCCTATTAGGAAATGAAAATTTTCTGAAGTTRTTGATTCCCCTCGACTTTYATTGAATATGGCTAATATTCAATTCCTTTTTTAGCATTCAATAGAGTTTTGTTTTCAACTGSTGGTAGAAATGGTTTCATTTCTGATGTAGAMATATTTGTAGATTTTGTTCTTACCTTCTGTAAATAAAGATTTAACCAGGTCATTTGTTTCCAGTAGGAAATCATGATGACCATGATTTTTCATTAATGTTTTTTATATAAAAGCTTTCACAGATAAACAGACTCTTGATTAGTCTGCTTTGTTACAATAAACACAAATATGCTATATCTCAAATTTCTCAGGATTCAGTTAAATAAAATAATATTACATGCTTTTAAAATATGTTTTAAACTGTGGTCCTTTTTTTGACAATGAAAAAAATGCAGGCTCTTTACCTTGTTTTCCTACCCAAGGAACATAACTTCTTGCCTCCTACTGTTCTGGGCAATTGTCTCTTATTATTCTGTGAAGTATTTACAAGAGAACTTGTGAAAACTGCTAATGCATCACAATGTAGGAGTTTATAACTTTTTTTTAATAATGACTTTGTGAGCTGTTGAGTTACTTTAGTGCTCTCCTACCTGTAAACATTTCACAGAAAGTTAATTTTGAAAATATTTCCAAATTTTTAAAGGTACTAGATGTATGTAAAATTTTCAAAGCACCAGTAGCACTCCTTCATTTTATTTTTGGTATTACTGTGGTTTTTTACATGCTTTTGTCATCTTTCAGACTGAATTATATTTAAGAAGTAGTTTTCATTGGTTGAGGGTTTTTTACTCTCATACTAGCTTAAATATCACATAGAAGCCATATAAATTAACATGAAAAAGGTATTTTCTCTCCTCACTTTATCCTTTCCTAAAATTTTCTTGAATCAAATTAAGTGCCATTTCCTCTCCCTACCTTCAAATGCAGTTTTCCATAGTAAGGTGGAGTGTTCTGTTGAAGCAGAGTTCTGTAAATGTAGGGTAGTAAAAGAACTGGTACCCTACATAACAAGTCTTTTATTCCACCCACAGGCTCACAGTACAAAATAGAACAGATTTTAGAGGTTTTTGGCAAAGGAATTTGTTAAAGCACTTGTTAGTATTTACCAAACCAACACGGCTTTTCCATCACATTGGATTACCTCTGCATGGGCACATGTATATCAAATGTTGATATAAAATTAATAAACATGCTTTCTTGACACACAGACACCAAYTCCTTAGTGTTCAGGATGCTAAAAAGTCTTTATAAGTGAAAGGGATTTTGTATTTCGATCAGTGTCCAATCCAGTGAGAAATTTTTCTGTTTGCASGGACTTCTGCCTAACATGCATACAACCAATTCTAACTGATACATATCACTGCTATAATTTGTCATTAGTASAGATTATAATTGAAATAATGTAAATTCACTTTATACTGGGTTTATCTCTTTGAAAAAGAGATAAACATACATGTATGCATTTACAAAGAAGAATATTTTCTTTTTCATTCTTTTTGCGATCACAATGAGGAAAATGGCTCTTAAAGGGGGATAACAATCAGCAAATATATGACACTGCATATAATATTATAAATTATTCAGCTTGACTAATATGATAATGTGTTAAGTCAGTGTGTCACATTGTTGAGGGCACAATGGCTTTCTGCTTACCATCAATCTAGTTTTCCCAGAGTCAAATCTGATGACAATTCATGTGCAGGCAACTCAACCTGTCACTCTTTCACCCATCTTTTCTGAACTGGGATCAAGTTTTTATCTGGCAGCCACAAAGAGGAAACATTACAGAGATAATCACAAGAAAAAATGTGCAATCAGTCTAGCAGGAATACTGGTAAGTACACATGAATCTGAATCATGCATAATACTTTCCTGCCATGTTTTTAGTYAGATGTATAGAAATCTGAAATTTAAGGGAGGACTGAAGATCTAACATGGTTAAATTCATTAGCAGTGGCAGAAAATGAGGTAAGAACTGACAATAAAATACTCATTTTGATGCAGAAAAATTATTGAAGAGACTGCAAAGGCTTCATAAGTGCCATGGTCTTGCAAATATAACTCCATCATTTTTTATGTGTAGCAATAAAGATTTTGACAGCTAGACAGAGTCATTGCAAAATATGCTTTCAACCCTGAGGTAATTTATACCATTAAAGCATTGCCTCTGATAGACATTTAAGAGGTACAATAGTAGTCACACTTCGTATGGTAATATATTGCATCATTGCTAGGATGTGATTGTAGAAAACAACTTGAAGATAAAGAACTTCAAGCAAGGGAAGCTTTAAAGTGATTACATGTATGAATTATTAGCATGTTCAAAAAAATGTTATAATTGCTCTTCACAATTGCCATATGTCCCATTTCCCTATCTGTATACCAAAAACTGTGGATGTGTCTACTAAAACACTTACAAACCTATTATTACTGACAGCTGTTCATCTGTTTTCTGCTTTCAATTTAATTTATCTTCAGATTTAGGGGGAAAACTGCACAGATTGTAGACTTCCCAGGAAAAGATGTGTTACCATTTTAATTAAGAGGCATAGCATAAATACATAGAATAGAATATTTAATTTACCAATAGTATCAGTGTAGTCTTCAAGACAGCATGGTTCTATTTTGCTTTCTTTTTACTTATCCTGAGACTTAACAGAAAGCGCTCATGTAATGGGGATCATTTGGCAGAAGGAATATCAAAGGGTCATTGAAGTTCAATGAAATGAGAAAACTCAGGATGCAGTGAAAAAGGGGAGAGGCTCCTTCAGGGGAAAAGTGGAGTAGGGCCTCAGGAGAGTACAGCAGAAGCCTGAGGTCCCAATGAATGGCTGCTCTTCTGTGTTCAGCCTGGAACAGGGARCAGCCTGGTTTTCCTGGGGTTTCACCTGCAGCAGGCAAATCTGGCAGARAGGTCCTAACACTGTGACCAGGGGATAAAGAGAAGCCCCAAACAAAGGACATTTGCATTTATTTAAAGTAGCTTGCTGTTGTTGTTGTTGATTTTGGAAGAAAAAAGTTTGTTTTGGCTAGCAAATTAAAATAATCTCATTACCCCAATAAGACTGTGGACCATAAAAGTAACCCAGACCCGGTCTTTTTTTTCAGCTTTTTCTCTGTGTTCAACAATAACAGGTTCTTTAATATGTAACAAAAAATAACTTGTTTTCGGTGTTCTCCCAGTCAGAGAAGCAAATCCTTCACAAAGCCTTTGTTTGCACAGCTATGCCTGGAGATAAGCAGAGTATCATGGTGCAGCATATGCCCTCACCAGAGACCTAGAGGGGTATCAACTTCTTTAACAAATTCAGCTGCTGGGAGTTATGGGAATTTAATGTTGGCTGGCAGATTATAACTCTAATATCCTTTTATAACAGGGAGATGCCTTGCTACTGCAACAAGCTGCATGTATAAAAAATACAGTCATTATCACATGAAGCTATTCCACTCACACCCACCCACAAATAGCATCATAAACAGTAAAAATAGTAAATACAGCATAATYACCATGTTTCTGCAGAAAACCTACTCACAAACGTCCTATGGGAAGAGAGTCTGGCATGCATCTTAGAATAATTTTGTTCCATTTCATAAACAAACTTAAAATGAAAGATTATCATATTCAAATTCAAAGAGATCAGAATACACAAACCATCAAAGACTGTGCTATCACTAATATTTCATAAATATATTGAATTATTTMTTAGATTTTTACCAGGGAATCATTCAAATTTATGAGCCCAGATTTTCATGTAACAGTGCCTGGATTAATTTAATATTTAAGGTTACATGCCAAAGTGTCCAGATTTGAAAATTTTTTAATTATTATGCAATGACATAGCCTTTCTGAAATGCACTCCTTTAAACCCTGCAAACATGTTTGGAACTAAAATTTCACATATCATTATTTGATCCTGAATTGAGAAATACCCTGGGGTTTGCCCCTTAATTGGCTATATTTAGAAGAGTCATCAATTGCTATACAAATAGAGATTTGTTTCCATGGGGAACAATTACTGTTTACTTGTATAGATGTCATTCACTATTTCAAGATTAGTGSCTTAGAGAGCCTTAAAAACTTGAACTATGCAAGTAAATTGACATCAAAAGTATCTGCCCAGGTTTCCTCTCAAAAATAAAACACTTCATGAAGAAAACAAGAAATCTGTTAGGTTATCAGTAAAACCAGGCACAATACCAGACTGGACAATACCATTCTCTGTATAATACCTTTTGGGCATTAAATACATATGTGGTTTTTATTTTTTGATTTTGGTGCTGATTCTGAGGGTGCTGATAGAACTGCCTGTATTTACAGTACCTAGGAATTTGGCACTGGCCTCTCAGAGCAGTTTCTTCACTCATTCTTACTATCATATACCTGGTGTAATAAGTGTCTTGTTTCTTAGAGGGCTGACTCTCTGTATAGCACCAAATGAAGCACCAGTACTGTGCTGGTACAGTGGGGACTACAGAYAAGTTCCTATCATCCATTTCTGTGTTCTTTTCAAACAATGAGTGTTCTTATCAACTACCAGACTGCTGAGAAATTGACCAAAACTATCCTAGAAATACAGATTCCATCTRCCCTTAAGGTTGAAGGAGTAATATTGTGCTAATAAGCTGTTTGCTAGGTAGGTAGCTGGAAATGCTCTTGCTTGTTTGGAAGGCAAGAGGATGCATGTGAAGTTGGCAAAAAAAAATAAAAAATTACACAGCATCACCTCTTCCTAAGCCTCTTCAGTAAAAGGAGTGCAATTCTGGTTTGGTTCATTTCCCACTTTATCTTATCAACCTGCTGGGACTGTTTCTGAGTTAAAACTACATATAAAAGCATGCAAGAGACCAATTTAATGGCTTGACCTCGAAAATTTAGTCTGGCAGTGTTTTTATGACATTTGGTGCTTGAAAKATCTGATTAATTCTCTTTGCATTTAGTTACTGGTAGACACATACTATTTTTAAACATGAACAATAAAAATTTGTAAGAATTATTGCATGACTTACTTTAAAATTTTCTCATTAAATAAGAGGTTCCATACAGGTGACAAGATTAACCTGTCCCAGGCTTACATAACTGTTTTGTGACACAGATAATACAAAAGTTTTTGATAATCAAAAGGAGAAAACTTGTATGATTTTTACCCAGAATATGGGACCAAATTGTAACTTAAATAAGAAAAGCTTGCTTCTGTCTGCTGGGCCTGTAGCAGACAAATGCTTTTACCTTGGTCAAAAATCCAGCATTCAGACTTCTTTGCACTTTGCTTCTTCTTCTTTCCAGAAATACATGTTCTATTTTCACAAATATATGCTTCTTCTCCACTCAACAGTAGATATTTCTTTCCAGATCATAACAGGTGTGGTATTGTCCCTGACCCTTGGGTGTTCCAGCTGGATGCACTTGACAAGCTGTAGGAGAAGAATCTATTTGCATGACCTTAGAACTTGATATGTCCAATGTCTTAACTTCCCCATGATGCAGACAATCATGTTTTGATGGATAGGACTAATGAAACATAATTCTGTAGTTATGAARCCCCCTTGTGCTAATAGGTGGGTTAAATCTCTTTGAAGATGGTAGGCATAACAGCAGCTTAGTAGAATAAATGCAGARATATTGAACACTTAAATAGAAACAAATAGCTGAAACAATATGGGCCATGACCAAAATATGGCTACAAGGGAAACTGCCGTGGAAGTGAAGCCATCTGTCAAATAGACAATGTATAAGAGAGGTGGTTTGGTAGRGAAAAAAGAAATTTACCCAAGGACACTATGACAGAAGCATCCCTGAAGCTATTGTGATTCTCAGAAAAAAAGTTGTTTTATAAGTTGAGCCCTAATTTAAAAAAAAAAAATGCTAGGAAAAAGAGCATGGGATGGTACCACATAAAAGCTTCCTGCCTTTTTYATTCCTGAAAGAAAAATATATACAAACATGTTAAGAAAATTAGTTTAACACTAACTGAGAATTTAGCTGAATTAGAAGTTACCAAACACAGATATTTGAAAATGAAAAAAAATAATCTAAGCTGAAAAAAATTACATAATAGAATTTTATATTTTTACCTAGAAAATTTCTCTACTGACAGCTAAAAATAACCCCCAAAATAATTTTTGAAATACTGTCASAATGAAATGAAAAGTAACATTAGTCTTTCAGATATAAATAACAGCAAATTAACTGATCAACTATAATGCCAGCAAAGCTTAAAAGCTTGCTTCTAGAAAAAGAAAGAGATCAGAACAGCCACTAAAGACAGATATTTTACTTTAAATTCTCACCTTAGTTATTTTTCAGTAACTTTCCAGAATTTCTCCCTTTAAACAAGCGCTGAATATAAAAAGATTCCCTTTAGCATAGGGTTACTTCACTAACAATTTGCTAAGGCTTTTTTGTTATAATTTTTCTACACTGTTAACCTTTAATTATTGAGTTGCTACTCTGAATATAAATTCAAGATGTTCTTTCCTCTGAATTTTTTTCAGAATTCTTAAAAGTAGAACTACTAAGGACAATATTCATCTCTTTGTCACACAAAAATATCTTGTCCAGGACGAGATGGTCAAATTATGGTTTTGGAATATTTCTGCAAAGATGTGAAGGTAGATGTTTACCATGAATAAATGAATAAAACCAAATATTTCTTAATATTTCTTAGTATTTTAGGAAGAAGCACTGCCTGGCTATGCTTCTGCATTTAAAGTTTACTCTCATTTTGCTAGTAAAATATTCACCCATTAATTTTGCTACTTTAACCTTTAGATATCTGATTTATATGCAGAAATGCAGGAATTGTTTTTATTTAATTTTTATCACTGCTCATTCCAAGTACTTAATGAAATGGAAGATTAAGCTGAGGACTAGGCAGTCAGCTCTTCTGAGGAAACTTGGACATACTTGTTTCATTAAAAGCAGAGACTTGAATATGTCCATAGCTTTCCCTGCAGTGATAAAACAAAAATGCCACAACTCATTTACTTCAGTTTTGCACTGAATTTACACACAATACTTATTGTTTTGTCTTTTCTTTGAGAGGCTTGACTGAGAGGTGGAAGCTCTGCTTCACAATGAATCATAATAATTCTTTCAGTCTTGATTTTTGAGATGGAGTGAACATGTCCAAACACAGAAATGGAGTTAACACTGACTTCACATCAGTTCAAATCCATGCACGRATTCACTAGGCTTTGAAGTGACCCTATGAAAAATAATAAATAATAAAGAGACCCTGTGAGTGATAGACTCACTGATTTTAAAAAAAGTTTAGAATCTAAATTACAAACTGTACACTAAAACCTGATCTAGCCTGGACAGAATAGCCAGGAGGGGGTGGTTGCAGGTCACCTTCCTGGCTGATGGAAAGCTCAGATGTATCTAGTTATCACAGCCTGAGAATGGCTTATACATCCTACACTTTAGGTGCAAACTTAAAATACTGACAGACTAACTGATATAAAATGGAAGGGTCCATCAGCTAAAAAATACAATTGAGAAAGTATTTCACTCTATAATAACATGGAGAATCTTTAGGTCATTTACTATAATCATGCAATAGTTGAACAGTTTGGATCAGATAGTGTATAAAACAAGCAAATAGCATTTTTTTGTTCTGCAAGAGAAGCTGAGCCACTGTGTTTAAATGGAACAAAGGGAACACAGTTAAACTATCCAATTGCACAACACTTCTGTGCTGCAGTTTGTGAAGCCTACAGTAATTTAACACATGTCATGGAGCACTTAGAAATGTAATAAAAATCCTGTTTATTACCAGTGCAGYTCGGGGCCAAAGCATTCATGTGAGACTCATCTGATCCTTATAGTTGATGACCTTAGAATCTATCTCCATCAGGAAGAACAAGAAGATTTATTGTTCTAGGGATTTATATACTTTGCAATATTTTCACAGCCAGATTCTATATAAATATGATTGTTTACTAAAGCTTAGATTCCTCTGTGCGTCTCAAATTGCCCTCTGCAGATCTAATATTCTTTTAGGAAAATAAGATTCCACTGCTAGCACAACTTTCTCCCTTCCCTTCGTCCAGATGATTACTCTGCTCCTGAGGAACCCAAATAATGGGTAAGGTTGAGTGCCTCCACTCATAGAATTCAGCACAGAAAATTCATCTGTCAGATAGCAAAGCTCTCCTGCTTCCTTCCAAATTGCCTCTTAATTTGTCTTCACAAGGGGAAGATATCTAGCCAGTATATGTGCCAGGGGATAGCTGAAGGTAAGTGAAAAATCAGATTAATAGAATAGCTGGGACCTTAGCATCAAAGTTGCAGGTAAAACCACAGTGAAGAATTTGCCATCTCTCCAAACTTGTTCCATTCTAGGAGTAGAGGAATTTAATTACCTGAAGCTTCTTTTCAGTATTCCAGCTTCCCTTAAACTTTCCTATATAGTATACCATAACAAATACTCCAGCAATGCAAAAGCTGTTGCAAGAGGAATTTGGAGACATTTTCTCACAAATTCTTTTACATGTTTTCTGAACTGCTCTCTCAGCAAATTTTTAGTTGTTACAGCTCACCCTTTAGGAAGGGATGGAAAACCCTGRTGGACTCAAGATAATAACAGCTGATCCTTCTGATGCACCTGACACCACATGCTCCTTAGAACAGCTTTTCAGTCTGGATCAGACCACTTTGCTGATTAATAATGCAGCTTAAGGCTGAAGCTAAGGGGATGTGATATCCATGTTCTCTGGCCTCCAACGTCTGACTCTATATGGATATAAATATCTATGAAAAACAAGTTTTAATGCAGAAGGCAAAAATATACCTGAAACACATCTTTGAGCTTCCCATCCAGTGCAGCACTACAACCAGGGTAGCTGTCCCTCCACCTAATTCAGCATCATGATTCTGTCACTCTGGAGCTCTTGTTCCTCAYGCTTGTTTCCCATGCTGCATGTGTTTCTGTACAGACACTTGCAGTATTTCAGACAACTGCAACTTCTTTGCTCAGTTTAACTCTGGTGTAGCATTAAAGGCTGTATCTCAACATATCTAGGATAGTAYCTTTCCTTAAAAATGTTGGTTTTTCTCTCCTTTGGTATATTTTTTTTCTTGTCATACCAGTTCTGATTGGGGTGATGTGTGAGAAACTCTACTGCTCTTTTGAGCAATAGTTGCTCTTTTTTACTATAGATGGACCCCAAGTGACAAAGTCTATTGAATTCAATTGGTGCAATACTTATTCAGGGATAAAAAAAATACCCAGACAAAAAAAAATGCATAACGAAATGACGAATTTGCCTTGAAATCCTTCCTAGTAGTGGATTGATAATTTTTGAAATCTAAGCCAGTTTTCTGGCAGCAGTGTAAAACAATCTCCAATGAGAAAAGCTGATTTAAGCTCAAWAAGAGAAATAGAAGATTTTCACCTTGAAATGTTATTAGAATGGGCTACATTCTCTAATTGGTTCTACCATATTCCTGTATTAAACATTGACAAAAATGAGCTGAGGCTGGCATTCCACAAAGGTCCAGTTAATATAATACAGAAAGTTTCATTGTTCTAGTAAAAATTGACAACCACAAGTAATGAAAGTTTTGAAAAGAAATTGCTAARACATTTAGCAGTCTTACACTACTTTTAATAATTCATGTTTCATTCTGCATTCACTCAATCTTAGGTTTGTAAACATATAAACAAAAGGTCACAAAAACAGCTAGAGGATAAACCTCTTGAATAGAAATAAGAAATGCAGTCACTTGTGTAATGATGAATGTATCATTTTCAGTGATAAGGAGATAAAAAATGCTAAATTACTAGAAAAAAATTATCAAMTCAGGCACTGAATTTGAGATGGTTTTGCATGTAAACTTTGGCACTTACCTTTCAGCCTCTCCTTTTACTTGCCAGCTGCAGTCTTTTTTTAAGTATCCCTCACTGGCAGACAGGAAAAAAAACTTGTTAAGTCTGAGTGAGGCAGAAAGGCTCTTTTTTTTGTGGGTTCTTCACACACATGTATTTTTACACTGGTGCTGTAGAGTTAGAAAAAAACATTTTTGAAGCACCCAAAAAGCTGCATACTTCCTAAATACATACTATTTTAGGAAAAGAACAAGTTAAAATCTACCTGCACACTTTCCTAACATATATARAAGGTCTGTTAATCTACATTTTTTTTCCCAAGAAAGATCAAGATATGTCTCTCAAYATTCTAGTTTTATTCTATATCTAGAAAATAGAAAAAGTAGCCCAACACCACACCATTCAGCTGCTGAGGTGTTTTTTACAAACTCTGTGTTTAACATTTCTATATTAGGTTACCCCTCTTCCTAAACCTGTATTTTTCAAATCTTAAGTATAGCACTTCTCCAAATGTCTATTTAACCCTTCAAGCTAATTGGTTTCTTTTGGACTTTGTCTATTGTTTTCAAGGAAGCAGCTTAGCTTGGAATTTTGGAGTGTTTTTCTAAAGCTAACATTCAGTTCCTAATCTCTCTTGATTGTTAAATATTAATTTATTGACAGACCACAGTCAGTGTGTCATAATAATCTGATATTTCCTGTGCCCAGAGGACCAACAGAAACTGAGTTCTAGGAACAAATGCATGCTGAGCCCTGGAGCAATTCTCTTTTTTTTCCATATGTGTTTGTATAACTGTTGTGCTTAGCCAGGTCAGGACCCAATTACATTAAGTGCTGKATAAATATTAGCATCCACTTCATCCTTCACAAGGTTCTTGACCACAATGAAAGGTGTGAAAGATCATAAAAAGGGGTAGATTAATTGAGGACCTTGGAGTGATGTCATGATGGTGGTATGCGTAATTTACTGAGTAAAGACWGCACAGGATCGACTGAGACCTGTTCTAGGCGTTAGTCAAATCCCTTTTTCTTCCCTTTTTTTTTATGACCCTCTCTCATATTAAGACTTACATTCACATCAAGTAATGTAGCATCTTACCAGATCATTTATTTCTTCTTTATGCCGTAAATATTTCAGTGGCTTCTTACATGATTTTGATTCAACTTATTGCAATAAACCATTTATTCCACCATTCAGTTAAAAACAGGTTCAGTCTGAAAATAACAGTATTCATGCCAGGAAAGCATATCTGAGCCTTTGTGAAGTCTTCCAGCTGTAAGGAATTCATAAAGCTTAATTAAACTCAGGACACAAACATCAGTGGAATACAAAGTCTTGAAAGAAAACTGAAAGATTACAGCCACTTTTTAGTCCAAAAATTAAGGTAAATGGAAGAAAAGTTTCATATGTGAATAAAATACTTCACTGGACTGTTTATTCTTATTATCTCACATTCCAGCTATCCTCTTATGTATTAATTGAAAGGTCCTGAAGTTTCTCTCCAGCTTTGAAAGTCTGTCTGCACTCTGTTGAAACTTCCTACAACAAAACTCCTCAGTGAATGGCCGTATCTTTGCCAGCTGCAGTAACTCAGGGAAACTACTTCCTTGTGTTTCTTCAAATAACATTTCCACAAACAGCTGACCGAGGAGCAAAGCTACACCTCACTGGCAACTGCAATAATTAATTATTCCTTGCACTGTGCTGTGGAAACCTCAGACTGYGCAAAGTTATTACAGATAGGTTTGGGAGGTTTGGGTTTTTGGTTTTTTTTGAGATTTAGCCACAGAAGAGGGATTTTTAGGAAAGTAAAGCTTTATCTTTATTAGCATGGTGCTGGTCTCATAGCCTTCTTTTCCTTTCTTTTGTTTTTTTTTTTTCAATATCAGAATGAAATAAAATTCTAATACTAGGTTCATCAGTCTCTTGCATTGAAAATGGCAGAATACAGCAGTGCATCTAAAATGCAGGTTTGAAGACAGTAAAATATATTTTATTCAGTGTTCCAAAGCTTTCAACCTGAGAAAATAAAGGTTGGAAACTATAATTTTACAAAATTCAAATATCTTGTGAAATGTTCTAACCCTTCATCTTGATGAACTATGTTGGTTCCCTCAATGAAACTTTGCCAAAAATTCCACATATAAAGCTATCATTTTATTGCCCAGAGGAAATTCGAAGATTATTTTTTTCTTTTGCTAATTTGATACATTCACTTGGTGTTCATTGGCTGTAATAACAGGCTTTCAGGTGAGGAAGATTTTTTGGATGCTTTAAAAATTAGTTGCGCCTTACCTTAAATCAAATGTTATTTGAATTTTTAATTATGGAAATTGTTGAAAACTTTTAAAACAGATAAGTGTTTTGGTTATACTTCCAATCTGCAAATATAAGTTAGATAACAAGACAGAAGAGCCTTGCCCCAGAGGAGTAACATTTATTTACATTCAGTCAACAGTATACATGGACTAGATAATTATTCTTATAAATTTTTAATCATATTTCGCATAAAAATACAAAACACAATGATACTTCTTCTGTTGAGTTAGTTACTTGATTTTATTCCAAAACCTGCAAAAGTCTACCTTCTTCACTGTCATTAATCTTTGCAGGAATTACAGAAAGAAGATATGGTATCTAATAAAAAAAAATCAGAATTATATTTTAACCATTATGTAAGTTTRTGTAATTAATCATTCTTGCTTTACTTGACTTTTAATCTTGTGCTTTTTAAATATCTGTGCTCTAAAAACAGTTGCTCATAGGAGAGATGTAACAAGGTAATAAATTTATATTTACTTCCTTTCCTTCAAAAAAATTTCTTAAGAATTTTCTGGTTCTTTGACACATCAAGATTCCCTTACAAGGCAGGAAAATCTGAAACCCAGYGGCGCTTCTTACTCTGCCTCCAATGTATAGTGTGAAATTAAAGCAATGTTCTCTCCAGGGGGGACAGGTAAGCTTCAACAGACAGTGGAAGACATCAGGAAATGTCTGCTGGTGCCAGTTGCAGTGAGGTAAGAATTGATAATCCCTGCCTTGCGCTCCCATTCCTGCCAGGCTGCTGCAACACCAGCYGGAGGATACCAAAGCAGAGGAGGCCAGCTAGGCTGCCCTCTTCCAGCTGTACAGCCTTTTCCAAAGCTCTCTGCCACTACAAGCTGGCCTCTTCCTAGCACAAAAACAATTGGTCTTATGGCTGTTGGCATCCAAAATACATAGAAGACCACTGAAAGAATTTTWTCAACTCCATCTGCCTGCAGACCACAGAAAAGTGCTGGTACAGTTACTGATATCATTTCCCTTCCTGATAATACTCCTCATTGATGAGAAATCCTATTTATAAGCCTAGTAATGGAGAACAGGAGTGGTTGCTATGAAGCTCTCTTCACCAGATCACCTATGGAGCAGAGTTGGTGTTGTTTTCTCAGGGAGCTACTTATTCTGCTTGCTTGACCGGTTGCTATGGTTCAGAGAAAACAGCAGCTGCTTGAGGAAAAGGAGGGGGAACCTCTAACAAAAGGACATGAAAACCATTAGTCTGAAAAAATTGATTAACTGTTAGCTAGTGATATCCTGGGTGTATTCCTTTGGCAAAGTTGAGAGAGCAAACAAAAAAGATAGGGAAAAATGGACCACTATTTAATTCTGTTCAGATATGAAAACTTACATTATTGGTATTATATCTCTTTGAAGTTTAAATGAACAATCAAAATGTGACATGGAGCAGTTTATCCTTCTATGCCCATGGTGTTGATAATAAATAAACAAAGGCATTTGATACAAAATTGCTATTTCCTATTGGTAGCACTGAGAAAGAAATGTGGTATTTTAGTTGCAGCTGTATGGTCRCTGTAGGGAAATGCCATTTCTTTCAGAGGAAAAGAATATCTCTTGTAAAGAGATTAATGCATTTAATATTTTTTTTACTTAAAATAGTATTCTTCCAAAATAAAAATAAATTAAATTAAAAATTATTGAAAAACGTTGTGAAAAATCTCAGCACAACAAAATTTTAGTTTGTACTTTCTTCCATCAACAAGTTGAAATAAAAATCTACAGTATATAATTACAAAAAGGTTTAATTAGTCAATTCTACTCTAAAACAAACAAGTTTGAATTTTAAAAAGTGGAAAAAATTTAGCAAAACACTTTCTCATGTAGGAAAAGAGGATTGTATTGAGAAACTCATCAAAAATGAAGTACAAAAAAGAAAAGCTTCTGAGAAGAATAGTTCATGATCTGACTCAGAATTTTAGAAATACTTAATATGTTGCACTGCTATTTTCACASTAAAATTTCAAAGGAAGCTTTCTAWTAGTGTCTGAGGAATTTTTAAAAACTGGTGTTCAAAGAAAGGCAATGTGGTACAAAATCTCTTGTAATTTTTCCCTATAAAAATTAGTTAATTATTTGGCCAGTAAAGGGCCAGTTAGACAGCATTTTGGTCTTGCAGTTTTGGGTGATATTACTGATGAAATTTCCACCACTTTTCTTGGGAAGATATTCCAAACAAACAAACAAACAAACAAACAAACAAACACTTGAGAGCTATTTGGAGATCTGTACTTGAAGTACAGAAGTACTGAAAATAACTGAAAAATAAGTAGATGCTATAACTACCTTAGAATAAACCCACTGCATTTCTTCTGTACTGGAATAAGCATTAAAGATTTCAGGTAATTGCTACAGTTCTATTCACAGAAATGAAATAACAAATATTTTWAGAGCTGTTTATGCAATAAGGGAAGAAAAGTTTAACTGAGTCACAAATATCAAGAAATATCGATGGTGTACTAGTAAGAGGGGTTTTTTTTAATTTCTTGCCTTGAATTTCTTTAATATTGGTCAGGTAATTTAAAATTATTTTGTTGTTGTTCTCAGAGGAAATTTTGTTCCACTTGGGATTGACAATAAAAATGTCATTAATTTTAATGGTGATAAAATTAATTCTTTAAAATTTTTATATCCTGGAAATGTGAACCAAGATTTTGAGACGTCTTACCACACAGTGATTAAATCCTAATTTTTGTCGCTTATTCTTAGTTATATCTTTTCATTCTTATGATGATAGTTATCTAAAATGTCAGGTAAATTGTGCAAAGATTTTGGGAAAGGAAAATCAGCATGCAGAAGGTGACATAGCTGAATGGGAAAGATGCACAATAGAAACATTTGTTTTACCTTCTAAATGAAATTATTTTTCCAGAAATACTTTTCTGACCCATGTCATGCTTCAAAAGGTTTTGAAATTAACACAATACAACCACTTTGTAGGAGACAACAGTATCAAAATAGTTAGAGAYACCTGAAGCAGTATATTAAGAATAATATCTGGAATGTTCTTCTATCGCTCTAACAGTGCACAGCACACTCTTCCTGCCACAAGCAAGCTGCTGTGGCTACCAGGAAAGAATGAAAAAGGGTTTTGAAGAAGCAGATCCTGGGAAGAAAACAGCCCAAAGGATAAGGCTWAAACTTGGGTTATTTAGCAAATGTTGGTAATTCATGTAAATGTTGGTAGTTCCTGTAATTCAGTAAATGTTGGTTTGGAACTGCTGAAGTTACTCTTCAGCTACAACACAATGAAAACTCTGCAAGGATGAGCAGTGCAGTCGGAAATATTGTAGATAACAGAAGAGCAAGGATGAATCTCAGAGACATAGTCAAATGATTCCCAAAAACCAGAACTATAATTCTAACTTTGAAGAGCGYCTTATTTTCACTAGAAACCAAGTTACTGAATACTCCTATTTTTCCTACTATTTCTTTATAGCAGATGTTGTGAAAAACTATGATTGTGATATGACCATTCACAATCAATCTCTGGTTAAGAGATGTGAATCTTTTTAATACCAGTGAAAACTGCCAAAATGACTTAGGAAATATAAAAACAATCAAAGACTCTAAAGTCAAGTGGATTCTCTGAGTTCAGTGCACTTGTAACAAGGCCCTGGTTTTGAAGTCTGCAAAAAGTCTGTGTATATAGAATTTAAGTGTTACAGAATGCTTCTTTATGATTCCACATCCTTCCACTGTGAAAGCAGTTGCTGGGAGTTTATATGGAAAAAAAGGAACAATCTAAAAGTTCCTGTAACTAAGCAATGTTCTCAATATTAACAGGTAACAAGAAAAAATTCTAGCTGGTTTTTTTATTCCTCAAAATACAGATGATTTAGATAATCACTATTGTTAAAATAGAGAAAGTAGTGGAATGAGAGCTCATATTTGATGAAAAAAGAAACAGAAYAAATCTCAAAATATAATTTAATAGCTAAGGAAGATCACCCCTATATTCTCTCACGCACTAGCATTAGGAATTTATGATTGCCAAAGGAAACTTTGAGAAGCAACAAAGCTGGTTATTAAATGCTCTTTTATGAAATCCTCCTGTAGCCACAGAGGTTCCATACTCTCTCTAAAGTTTCACCTGTACTTTTTTCCACTCTTCAGCAAAAGTATTCCATCAAAGAAAAGATCATTGTCCTTGATAGTGATTTATTTTCACATTTCATTCAAATTGAAACTGCTATATCACATACAGTAGAAGTGGAGATTTTGAACCACTATTAAATAAATACACATTTAAAAATATTTTGTACAAATGCCAAACCAGTCCTTAATCATCTTTGTATCTGCTTACCATATTTAATACTCAAGCTGCCAGAAGATGTGCCAAAAGGCATACAAGCCTTAGGGAGATTGGCACACTTGAGAGTCACATAAATTTAAATAATCTCCATATATCCCAAAAATAAAATGAAAGTGTTATTCAGAGCAATAAAGTGCAACTTCACAGTCCAAAAGAAATTGGCATTAACTCTGAAAGAGCACCAGGGCGAAAGGGGTTATTTTGATTCGTATTACCTTAGAAAATTTTGAAATTCCACTAAGAAAATCCATTAGATTACTAAAAGTCTGAGAGAGGAAGAGGAAGGAATTTTTYTTGCCAGTCCTGATTTAGGACATTTTTCAATCTTCTAATGAATTAAAATAGGCAAGTTTAAAAATTTTGGTCTGAATCTAATCTGCATTTAATTAAAGCACAACAAATATTTTGAAAGCATGAGGAAGCCTAAAAGAACTTTGGTTTAATTTTTCCTACTGTCAGAGGAAACCAGGCAGACTTTCTTACTAAATAAACTGTCACTGGCTAAGGTGTTTAAGAATGAAAAACAAAAATAACAATAACAAAAATAACAATAGCAAAAATAATAATGACTTGCCAAATTAATAGCAAACATCTGTAATCTGATTTGTATTTCAACTCTTCAGCAAACTTTGACAAGAAAAAGTACCCAAAGAACTAACCCTTGGGGGTTGCATTTATTGCTGAAATTTGCATCTCTGAAACAGTCAAAACAATTTCAAATATGATTTTCACATTTCTAGCAAAGCAAAACATGGAGAAAAGTTGAAGAAGTGTCAAGCCAGTTCTTTTCAGGATGTTGAATAAAAGTTCCTAAAGAGACAAAGGCATGGGGGAATTTTGTATTTTGTAAATACAAAATGAAGTAAAACTAACACGRTGGGCTACAGAGGGAACACAGTGAATCAGTGAATCAGGCTGGAATCCAGCTGTCATTGCATCCAATTGAGTACTCTAATGATTACATTATGCAGTCATTCATATTCTCTTCCTGAATTAATATTGGTTACAACAAGTAGAACCTCTTCAAAAGGAGATTGATATTGRTATTTACTCATTCCAGAGTACCCTACAAGCCAGAAGTTATCATAATCTCTTTAGACAAAGAAAACCCAAATTCAAGTCTGCTATAAATCAAATGAAAAGAGAGTTTTGGTCCCAGCACTTCAGCAGAGCAGAGAAGTGCTCCAGGAACATTACAGGCTGTGTGTAGAAGTAGCCACTGACTCCTCTAAACATTTTGCAAATGATATTGAAACCTGAGGGTGAATCCTGCTGTCTCTTTCCCTATTTCTCAATAGGGCATCACATATGATGAGCTGTACTTCATTCTGAATCAGAGACCCACAGAATCAYGGAACTATGTAAGTTAGAAAARGCCTTTGAGATCATCGAGTGCAACMTATGACCTAACACCACCTTGACAACTAGATCATGGCACTAATTACCACATCCAGGCCTTTTAAAAACACCTCCAGGGTCAATGRCTCCACCACCTCTYGGCATCTTTAGTCACTGGGAAAAAAATTAGAGATCATGATAAAAAAAAACCTAATACATATTGTTTCTGCTTATTGTAGAARAAAATACTTACACAGAACCATGAATAAGTACCAACACCATGAAGTGCTGAAAGTGACAGGCATAAAGGAACATTTTTTTCATTAATCAAATCCTTTTTCTGCCATCTTCTTTATGGGTGCTGTTTTATAGGTGCAGAACCACCCATGCCAGACACCTATCTAGATTTGCGTATAAACAGAGTAAACACTTTACAAATTAGTTTGTCCTATAATTCTGTGTTTATTAACAAGCCACCTAGCAAAGAAACCTGATTTTGGTCTCATTTGACTGCTGTTCAGAATTGTTTGAGAGCATGAGAACTATTGAGTCACTCAGCAAAATTGGGGTTTTTTACTGCTAAGAGATCACAAATAACTACATGGAAAAAAAATACCAAACCTTGCCTCTGAAGAAGGAAGGTTAGATGRGTCTTTAAAATAAAATAAAATAAAGTAAAACATTTAACAATGCTAACATGGATTATATAGTTTGAGATGTTGACTTTCTTGGTAACGGTTGCTATGTTAGGTAATCTGATTTGATGCCATCAACTATAATGAGGAAATATTTCAGGATTATTGCACTTCATTAACAAAGGAATAATGCAGAGATGTTAAACAAGTAAGTACAATGAATTTCAGCAGTCAGATGAGAAGAAATACAATGGTGACTCTAAAATTGAAAAAGGATTTAAGAAAAGCAAGATGGGTGTTAATGCAAAGATATTAGGAACAGATTGCATTTTGGAATCTATTTCACTAAATTTGACATTGAAACCATTATAAAATGATAGATATGAAACATAAGAAACAAATAATCATTCTGTCCTCAAGCATTATTCCATTAACAAGAAAAATTTATTTGGTGGAAATTCACTTATCCTTTATTCACAGATTTCTTAAACATTTCATTGTTCATTAGCCTGTGGACATCAGACATTCTCTGTATGAAAGTCCATTAATAGTCTTTCAGTTCTCCAGCAGCTCTTTATAAATGTTCAGCAGATACTGCCTTGAATTTTAGAGCATATATCCACCCACACTTTCTGGTCCATCCTTTGTATGTACAAAAYTGATATTTAGCTGTATTTCATAAGCAGGCCATCATTCAACTGGGATTTTTGAAAACATCTTTTATTACARTAAATTTTTAAAAACCTGTACACATAGCTTGGACATGACCTTGAAGATTCTCAGAATTCATTTTTATCTTTGTTCAAACCCAGTATTACAAAATGAAAAATCTCTCAGCAGTAAGCTTTCTTACAAGATGTGTGTGTCCTTACTTTGGCTGTAATATAAAGAAGATGCTCCTTCAAACTGTAATTTGATTCTACAGCTGATGATCTGGTATTCTGGTCATGTGAAGACATGAAACTAAAATATTGGTTAAAAGCAAAAAAAAAAATAAAAGTAGCGATATCTTACATCTTTTTTCGAACTTGCTTTAGAGTGTTGTAGATACATCTTYGTTTTTTAACTGTCATTCAGTTCTGTACATTTTCAAATCAAAATCTTTAAAGAATTTAAAAATTCTTACTACTTCAAATATTTAATTTTCTGTAGTAAGCTTTTAGAGTATCTTCCCTTTTCATTACCATTGTCAATTCACCAATAGTTTGTCTATATGACTCCTTTCTTTGAAGTAAACAAAGCTGCTGGTCTTTCTGACTGTTCAGGCAGTACATATTACAGTGACTCAAATTAGCTCCTTCCATGAACCCCTTCATGGTTTTCATATTTTTGAAATGTCACAGTAATGGAGATCCTTTATTATGGGCATTCTAGTGCTTTAACTTCCTAGTTTAGACTGTCATTCAGTCCTACAAAATCTTCAGAGTTTCCTCCAATTATTTTCTTGGCATTTCTATCTTTCACTGCAGTGCAAATGGTTTATGCTGGCAGGAAATTTGCAAGTGTCACTTCTTTCTTCTAATATTCTCCTTTCATACATATAATACCTCATGCAACAGTCCTCCTGAAGATATAATARGTTTTATACCTTTATATTAGGTCTCTTTTTATAAGATGCCAGAAATAATTTCTATATAATTCATTTTGTTTTACTTAAAAAAAAAAAAAAGATTTTTAGCTTATACATACAGTTCAGCTTCTGTGTTCTCATTATCCCTTCTTGTATCTGAAAGGAATTTATAAAATTGTTTTTTCCCTAAAGAAAGATTTAAAAAATCTTTCTTTAGGAAAACACCACGGGTTTATTTTTTTTCCTACTTGTTACTTTTTCCCCTCACTACAATGTTCTGCTTTAACAACACTTACCTGCCATCAATTTGCTGCTATCTCTTACTTCCTCATTCTGATGCAGTTCCTGTTCAATAACTCTCAGCTTCTACCTATGACTGGCAGGAAAGCTGAGAGTACAGCTCTGCAGCTTCTTCCCCACYGTCTCGAGATGTCTGAACCACGTTTTCAGAAGCTTGAATCTCCAMTCTTTGTCATTTATACCCACATATATGTTAGCTGCTTTCCCTTGCCATCTAAATTATCTTATCACTGAGCTGTCTAGGACTCTCTTTAGTGTAACAATTTCATTTCACAGCAAGTACTGCACTTTCCCTGTCAGCCCTTTAATTACAACGTCAGGAAAATTGGTGGAGATTGAGAGGAAACGACTATTCCTCTCCTGCTTCGGGTGTGGAACTGGTGTGTCTTGTGAGGGAGGGAGAGGTAGATGAAGGCTGGTGGGGGTGAGGAGCAAAGAATCTGCCTAAAAAATGAAGAGAAAACATATTTTTTTCTTAACAGGACAGTTTCCATATAAATTTGTAGGCTCTTTCCTGGACTTTGAGACTCAAACCCAGCAATGTCTCTACGTGTCTCTAAAACCATCCAGAGTATCACTGATTATCCAGGTACTGCCTATAATTTTGTTGTCAGATTTAAACTTCTTGGAAACAGGCTGTGCAAACTTTTCCCTGAATATATTTATCCAAATAAAAATATCTCATTATTCTTCTAAGTAAACACTTTACAGATTCCATATTTCCCTTATGTGAAAGGCTTTATTATCCTGTTTTCAACTCTAAAGCCTCTGCTTATTGAAGTGATTCTAAAATTGGTTAGCTGCATGAGCAGGTACTGCTATTGTCCAGATTCATGATGAGTTTTCAGTATTGTAGCTTCCCTCTTCMGTGTAAGTAATGGAGGGAAAATACTTTGCATTGTTGAGGACTCAAAAAGCAAAGCTACAAACCCAGAAAGATCTGACGGTTTTTCATTTTCTGTGTCACTAAGCACAGAAGAAGATAATTTGAAAGGCAGATCTTTTGACCTTCCCTGGTACTTTTCTGATAATTATTCAGAGAACATGATGCTGTGCAAGACCCTAATTGCAGGTAAGAGATCTTGTCTGTTTCATKTGAATGGGGGATTTGCAAGTATCAGACCCACAAAAGTTACTGGAAAAGTGATGATGGAAGGATAAATCTATAATTACAAAGTTCGGGATTAAAGGCTCAGCAGCTTTTTGCTATTGTTTCTTTCATAGATAATCCAAGAAACAAACCAGCAAAGACATGCTATATAAAACATTGTTTACCATTTTTTCCCCATGAACATCATAAATTCTCTTCATTTTCTGTTTGTTGATGGTTTTCATCTCTCTTCTCATTTTGGTGATGATATAGTGAATTTTAGAGATTTTGAAGTAGAACAGTATTTTACCAATATATTTATCAAGGATTACAAGTTTATGTATGTGCTGTATATATAAGGATACAGATTTGAAAATATTAAATGTTTACTTAGCTTCAGAATTACAACAGTCCCATGCATACTGCAGTGGGTTGACCTTGGCTGGATACCAGACACCATCAGACTCCTTCATCATTCTCTTCCTCAACTGACACAGGGAAAAAATATGACAAAAACTCATAGACTGAGAAAGGACAGGGACATCACTGAGCAATTACCATTCAGGCAAAACAAACTCAATTTTGAGAAATTGCTTTCTTAATAATCAAGCCAGCAAAGGAYAATGAGAAATAATCCCAAATCTTAAAACACCTTCCTCTCACTGGTCGCTTCTTCCCAGGCTCAGTTTCACTCATGAGTTTGCATCTTTCTCTCCCAAACAGCACAGAGAATCAACCTGCCTGGATTATATAGGTCTGATTATTCCATATGTAAGTCAAACTACACTATTAACAAAAGCATTTATTTCTARGCCAGCTTTTGCTGCATTGTGGCCAATATTTTCAGCACTATTAAAATGAGACAAAAAAAATCTTCAAATTCTGTTTATTATTAGATAATCTGATGGATCTGGGRGAAACTTCTGGGGGAATCCAAAATCAAAACCAAAACCAWACCAAACCAAAATAAAGMAAAAAAACCAAACTAACAAACCAAAGAAGCAAAAAAACCCACAATATCCCCCAAGAAAAAATGCAACAAGAAAAAATGCAACAATGAAAACAAAGCAAATTAAAAAACCCCAAACTTATGACTAATATTAATAGCTTTTGAAGAACATTAAACATGGTTTTCTTTCAATCATATGTTTTGTGAAATATTTCTAAAGATCAGTATGTAATTAATGCTTATACCTAGACTCTTTATTCTGTTTTACTTTCTTTAGGCTATAGAAGAGACATAATACAGACTATTTTCAAAGCCAAAGGCAAGTAGCAAAGCAATCTGCAACTCCTTTGTTTTCTTGAGAGAATGAACCATACATGTTTTTCATCCAAGTTTCTTCCAAAGATTTGCATAAACAAAGAACAACAGTTTGATTTAGTAACAGCCTAATATCAGATTGTGCCTGGAGATCTGTGTAAATGCCTATTAAATTTACAGATCTTGATCCCAATCCAATGGAAAGACTCCTGCAGACCTGCAAGTAATTAAGACTGGTTCTGTTTTCCTTAAAATTAGGGAGTGGAGAATTTTTTCTTTGGGTRTCTTTAAATCCATATCCTACTTAAAGGCACAGAGTAGGGTAAAAGCATAACCCAAAAAGCAGTTTTGTTCACCAAGAGGAGGGGATGGGCCATAAGCTGGGCCACTCAGATACTGTGCAGTTTTATGGAGCAAAAGCATTATGYTACACCATTCAGTTATTGACAAACTGTTTTTCCTTCACCTAATTTTTTTCTTCATCTAATTAAATATCAAAATATAAGGAATATAGAACATATATGTTATACATATTTAATAGAGAATATCCTTTATTTTATGTTGACCCAATATCCTGAGGTTAAAGCAGTTGAAAGTCAGCAGTTTGCCTTTGCAGTGAAGAYGGCCAGCAGCACATGGGCTGTAGTGGTAGAGTGCAGCCAACATACAGGGAGGAATGGTCCCTTCCCTCCTTCTGAAGGATGACCTGCTGTCCTGTGACCAATTCTGGGTCCCCAGTACCCCATGGACCATGATACGCTGCAGTCAGCGCAGTCAAGGGCTCCCAAGAGGGTGAAGGCACTGGCACAAGATGTACAAGAAGATGCTGGAGAACTCCAAACTCCCAGCTGGAGCGAAGGGCAGGCAGAGCCAGCTCTCCTCAGAGAGGYACAGTGAGGGGCATGAGGCAGCAGTCACAAGGTGCAAGATTGGAATTCTGCTTGAAATAAGGAGATTWTTTTCACACTGAGGGTAATCAAGTTTTGGGGAAAGTTGTGGAAACTCTGAAGGTATTCAAAGCTTGGTTGGACTTGGCTTTTTCCAGGCCTGGATTGAACTCACCCTCTAGAGGAAGCTTTCCTTTTGGGATAGTGTGACTATGGTGACATCAGTGAAGTAAGGGCTGAGAGGAGGAAGAGGATTTCCTGATCCTACTGAGCCCTTTGCCTCAGAGAGGGGAAAATGAAATATTTATTCTGTTCAAATATTCATCCATTTCTCAAGAGCGTGCCAGGAAGTGAGTCTATCAGCTGTGTCTCTTTGTCCTTAAAAGATCTGGTAATTCCTTATTTTAAAGGCAAGTGTCCCATTCTGTTGGGGATAGGTATATCTCTAGATGTATCAGCCACATAATAATTCTTGTAAGTACATAGCATAAAAAAAATATATTCTTGGCAGTATGATAAAAACATTTTGAGTACTACACCAATTAGATAAATTTGTTTGAGCATTATCTTAAGCATTCTTTGGCTCTCATAAATATACCTCAGAGTTCAGGGTTAGAATGTGTAAAATTCTGAAGTCTACAGCAAACAGTAATAAACTGAACTCTTCCAACAGGAAAATTTAACAGCATGTTCCTTGGGACTTGCTGAAATACTGTATCTAAACTCCAATAGTGACAGCTGCATGGTGCTTAGCTGCCAGCTGGAGCTAAACCGTGTTGCACTGGACAGTATTTGAGTTCTCTTCCTCCCCTGCAGTCTTTTATCACTTTTCTAGAAAATAAAATATTGTGACATTTCTGGTCTAATGCCTGAAAGAGTCTTTATATTTCTAGTTTTTGGAAGTTCCTGCTTTTATCTATGTGTGATTTCAAATACCATACAGAGTTATGTCCTTCATACTGCTTTCTCTGGATGTGGCATAGGTAAGGGAGCATCGGCACTGAGTTKGATTTTATAAAGCAATCCTGTGAAATAAGCGTGCTATTTAAAATCCTGAAAACTATCCTGCTGGTGACAGCCTGAGATTAAATTATATAGAAAAAGATTTCTCTGGTCAACCTCAGTGCAATGACCAGGGAAGAAGGAGAGAAATATTAGTAGGCCAGTGACTGTTTTCATTACAATTCCTTTTTATTTACTCCAGTAACTTGTTTTAGCATAATGACAAGCAATAMAATCTAAATGAAAGCAAGCTTTGAAAACAAAAGGGATAGCTAATGCATGTGTAAGTAAACACCTATGACAAGATTTTTTTTCTTACTATCCAAGCTCATTGCATTCATAAGACATCTAAYTGATTCATAATTTGATTCTAATGGACTTTACAGGTATTTTTCTCACCTTACTCAGTTTTAGGAATTTCAACTTGGAGTATGACTACAAGTGACAGGAGCAGGAAAACCGGATGCRCTGACGTACTGAATACTAAATTGTACGTATAATGGAATGTATATTGTGCAAGTGTGTGTGCATATATTATCAAAAGCTTTAAAATAAAAAATCACTATATACATGAATGCCTGATGGATGGTAGTTTTTGTTAAAAAAAAGTTATTTAAGAACCAAAAATTAGTTAAACAGGAATGCCAAAATAATTTCAGAAAATATATTATGTAAGACAYACAAAGTCCATTTTTATTACATAGATAGTATGTAATTTCTAAATAATGTGAATTCTGGAATATTTTATAATATTTTAAAAATACTAATAAAAATAAAATAATAGCAGTACTGTAGCTATAGCCTGTAAATACCAATATTATAATTTTTAAAATTAATCCAAATTGTAAAGAGTACAAAGGACTCATAAAACTTATTTAAACTACCTAAACTATCTATTTTCTTCCACACTTTAAATTATAAATTTAAAAACCTGATCAGACTAGAAGGTAGTTTCTGAAATTCTTCTCTGTCTCACTGAATTAAATTTCATTTTCAAACCCATATACAACAACTTGTATATGACTTTTAAATGAGGCTGCCATTATGTCCAAAAAAACTCCAACTGACCGAGATCTGKACCTAATGGGATACCAAGGAGATGTGAGGCTCTGTGGTAGACTGATAAATTTTTAGAAGCAAACTTATTGGAACTGTTGGAAATGTAGACAGTTAGAAAATGTTCAGGTAAGGAAATTGATATTCACAGAGCAGATGATGCAGAGCATATAGGTGGATAGTACAGTACTGTGGTAATTTGAGCTGTGTAGATGGATACTCTTTCCACCTCTGAATTCCAAGACACTGATTAGTTTAGTAGATATGCACAATATAATGCTCCATCTTTGATTAAAGAAGGAATATGGTTTCATTTGGGTCCTTTTTCAGTGAAATCAGCCACTGTGTCCATGGGACAAGTAAGGAAACTGCAGAAATTAAATTATTCACCTTGGAATCTGCCTTCCAGCACTACATTGTCACTGTGAGATTTGCATGTCTTGAGTTTTCCTTGGCCTTTTGTTGACTTATTTTTCTGTGCTGCTCAAATTATTACACTTTTGAACATGGTATAAAAAAGTTTTCAGCAGYACAAATGAAAAAATTGTCAAATGCAATTCTTTCATTTTCTTCTATCTCTACAGAGAAGAAATCAGAAGTGAAAATATATTYTTCCAAGATATGGGGGTGGGGGAGATGGAAGATCAAAGCAGAGCTCTCATTAGAGTTGTAATTAATGAAACATATGGTGGGTTGAGATGTTGAAGAATTTATTTCCATATTCCTTTGTGGGGTCTCAGAAAATTCCTTTGGGTATGTGACAGACAAGCTCATTGTGACAAGGGATTTGAAGAATGGTATCCACCACTATTCTACTACTTCACTTTGGCTTCTCCTCTGTCATTTTAGATGGTCTTGCAATTTCTGGAACCAGGCCATGAAGGTAGTTTCAAGTTTATGAACATAATACTGGAACAGCCAGTACTATGAGCAAAAAATATAATTGTTTTCATGGCAATCAATATTAATGAGGATAATAATATTCTAACATGGCTTTAATTTGCTATCAGGTGAATGGCAATGATGTAGAATGGACAAATACTTCTCATCAGATTACATGGACAAGCTGAAGACTGTGAAGTTCAGCTACATTTTGTAAAGTTGAAATACATGGCATACTGGCCTTAAGTTTTTGCAAAACCAGCATTTTTCATGCATTTGCTTTTTGTGAGTTTTTTTGTGAGGTTTTTTATGAGATTGTTTGGGTGTTTTTTTGGTAAATAAGAGGTCTCAAAGGCTTGGCAAAATAAATTCACAGTATTTTTTCTCTGTGTAAGACCCAGAAGAAACAATTTTGATTTTAGTCCAAATTTTTGTTTGATAAAAATATTTGATTCTTACTCAGAAATATCTTAAAGGCCTTTTCTTCTGTTTTGATATAAAACAAGTTTTCAAAATGAGCTCTTCTGGAAAGAAGAGTTGGGATGATGGAGATCCTGATTCCTCTTGTTTAAAGGAAGGAAGGAAGGAAGGAAGG
>JACDOX010000014.1:6138579-6182145 GCA_014549065.1 Cardinalis cardinalis
GAAAGAAAGAAAGAAAGAAAGAAAGAAAGAAAGAAAGAAAGAAAGAAAGAAAGAAAGAAAGAAAGAAAGAAAGAAAGAAAGAAAGAAAGAAAGAAGAAAGAAAAAGAAAGAAAGAGAGAGAAGGAAAGAAAGAGAAAGACAACCCTTTCATGAACTAGTCACAGTTTTCTTTCATTTCTGTTGCGTGCTAGCTGGAAATTTTCCAATGCATTGCTTTTTTTTTTTTAATTGGAAATGGCAGTTTGTCAAACTCAGAACATTTATTAGAGGCCTACTGTTCTTCTAAGGAAGGATTTTAAGATGCAGGATGGTGAGATCTTATGAAAATCAAAACCCTGATGATTTAGAAATTTGCACTGAGTAACAGGGACACCAGTTTAGGCTCTTTGTGAATTGCAACAGGGATATAAAAATATGCCACATGGGACACAGATGTACTAGACATACTGACATATATTCATACCTTTTTTTCTGAATTACATGGGGACCTTTTTTAAGGCAAATACAACTTAAAATATAAAAACAAATAAGTTTATTAAAATTTTTCTTGCACTACTTCTGATGATTGTTTTTGTACACCTTTGTACCAAGAAGGTACCTTTTTTGTACCTTCTCACCAAATTTTGCCATCAAATCTTTACTCCCTAAAGGGTCTGTAAAAGACAAAATCTTTAACTGAACAGGGAGATCATAAAATGAGTGTCAAGAAACTCTTGTTTTTTTGGGGGGACATTCAGTTCCAGTTGATTGAGGATGAGGCAAACTCTAGTTTACAGTCAACTTTCTTTCCACCATTATTSAATCTTTCCCAAACACAGACATTTATGCAACAGGAGAATTCATACCACACAGGGGAAGGTTGTGACAGAGGCAGAAAACAGAAACTGCAGTTGCCTTAAGGCTCTGCTTCTTCCATCCCACAAAGTGAGTGATTGAGGTTCAGACAGTTGTCCTAGCAAATAGCCAGCTTCCAGTTGCAGTCGTTATTCCATACCACCGTGGAATGCACAACATTCCTCAGAGTGGAACCTGTAAGTTTGCTGTGAGAACTACTACTGCCTGTGAGATAACTGAGCTGTGAGCTGCAAAAAGACCCACTGTACTGTGGTACCATTTAAATTAAAAAATCCACTCTATATGAATACGTCATTTTCTTCACTTAGCGCTGACTTAGTTTTGTCTCTTGTGGACTGGAATGAGAAGATGGCACRACATGCTTCTCTGACATATGTATGCATCACTAACTTCCTGAAATAACAAGTACACTGCAAGGCTGCATGGGGAAATGGATGGTTCTTAAAATGTACATACATATTTTATAGCCTCATTATAGCAGACTGRCTTTATATTTCTCTTTCAAAGTACTGTATTTTTAGTAAGGAATTTTCCCATTGTGACAGTCCATCTAAGAAAATTATGATAATTKGATTTATCAACATATAATTTGTTGCCCTCTGGGTGAAATTCACATGTTCTCTAATGAACTGATGAGATTTGAATGAATCACATATTTCTTAAGTGTGAGAGAATCAGATCTTTTCCAGCAGCGTAAGTATATACACTCATAATTATTGTCCTTGATTTTATCTGAACTGTGGGAAGAGCTTAGGTAGAGAAAGAAAATAACTTCTGTATCATTTAATTTAAAAACATAACTGCAGGCATAAGAAAATCAGACTTACTCTAAGTTCTAGCAACACGAAGAGTGGGGTTTATGCATCCAAAAAGGTTGTCTCGGAAAATTTGCATCTAAAAATATTGTCACAAGGTTGGCAGTGACTTGTGTTCCTTAAATCATGGTAGAGCTCAGAAGAATTAGCTTGCTGTTGGGAAATTTACATTTCACATTTCCCATATGCAACATAGCAGCAATTCTTCTCCTTGGAAGAGGACCCAATTAATCAGCCACRAAGAGTCATATTAACTGACTGGCCACTCTGAAGAATTAACTATTTGGCCATGTTTCTTTTACCCAGCTGAGGATAAATATCCCATAGAATGGTTGAGTAACCGTATGATCTGATATGCTTCCTAACATCTTGCAGGGGGCAAAGGGACTGAAGTATTGTTCTGTTATATGAGTGGAAGAATTTGTCTGTTTTAGCTCAGCCAGCTTGATCAAAGCTGYGTGTGTCATAACTGATGAACGATGATGAGAGAGGAGGGATTAAAACTCATGTCTAGGCTGGTGATGTACAGCACCTTTTCTAATTCATAAGGTGGTGAAATTGATGCAGACCTCTAATAGGGTTTCTAAGTATAGACTTTCCAAGTATAACTTCAGGCTTTTATCACAAGGCAAGACAGAAGAAGATATCAGGGAAACAGAAGCAAGAGGAGTGATAAATCCTTTGACCATTGTGAGATCTTTTTTTAATCACAAGGAACTAACTGAGAATGGCTGCATCCTGTTTTAACCATGAAGTAATGAAACTGGTAAAACTACCCAATATATTTGTGTATTAAAAAAAAAAATAATCAAACCAATGTTTTCTGTCATGAAACTGTTTCTCTGACACTGATAGCCTTTGCTTGCAGATGTCCAATCTGCAAATATCACAAAAAKCTTCATTTGTTAGGGCTGTGAATCTTGCCTTTTCTTACAAGCTGTATTTTACGAGACTTTAGGACTTAGTTTTTTTTTCTTTAGGCAGGTTGTTTCTTCTTCCTTTGTCAACACAAGGGTTATCAGAATTGATTTTTTTTTTCCTCATAATTCTCCAAAACTCTGTTAGGGGTTCATTTCTGTACTTAGGCACCTAATCCTAATGATCAAAAATGGTCTTCAAGAAAGAGTTGATATCAGGCTTATTACTAGAGAAAAGTTAGTTGTGTCGATGAAGGAGGCTACAGAGGGTCTCTAGGACATCTGGAAAAGTTAGTCTCAGCTATTCCCCCACAGCTGCCATTTCCACTGCATTAGAGAGGAGCAGACCAGCACCTACTGCCTGCTGGAGCTGAGCTGACATAAGGCAGGGCTTAAAACACACCCCTTGTAAATGAGTACAGCACCTGAAATTCCCTCCACTTTTCAAAAAAAAGGACACAGAGCCCTTCTTGCAAAGCTACTTCCCACTGCTGTTGTAACATTCCAAAGCTGAAGAAGAGGTCTCCAACACAGCTGTCTGGGATGAATTCTGCTCCTATATGTGTGTATCTGATTCACATAGAGGTTAGCATTTTTTGAGTCTTAAAAGTAGATGGTGAAGGAATGTCTTATGTACTCTAAATTGAATCATCTCATAAAAAATAAATGGACRAAATCATCATTCAGGAACACTTTAATCTGTTATTGAGGAGTATCAGGACAAACAGGAGTCCAGATTGCTGGCAAGTAATTTAGCAGGAAAGCTTTATTGTAAATTTCTTTTTCATTTGGTATCAGCATATCAAACCATCAAATGAACATTTTCTAAATGTCAGTGTCAGTTCATGATGCTAAAACATATTGCATAAAATACATTATTTTGTATTTTCATAAATAGATGGGACACAAAATGAAGTGTTGCTCAGTCTTAAATACTCCAAGTATTTAAAATTACTCTAAAATCAGAAATTCTTCTTAATGTCCCAGAAAAAAAAMCCCAAAACTCCTGTTTCTGTAAAAACTTCAGAGGAAGAATAATAAGTTGAGTTTTTTCTAGTGAATTTGTACAGAGCAGAAAGAGCTTTGCCTTTAAAACGATACTTATGGTAATAAAAAACATTTTTCTTAAAAGCAAATAGCAACAGAACTCATTATGCCCACTTCTTATTCATAAATCCTACACATAGATAAAGCTGCATGTGCAAGGGTTAATAAATTATACCTTTTGAACTTTTTAACTTAGTTGTCTGTATAAGAAAAAGGATGTGCATAGGAAGGAGGTATTATTTCTCTCCTTCTTCACATATTGCAGGGTGTTTCTCAYATATCCAAATGAAAGTCTTTTATTAAATGTTTGCCTTTTATATATATATGAATGTGGCAACTGTTTTCATATCTAGGTAAGTTTATTTGTTTAAATAGCTCCCATATACAGATGAATGACTTGAAAGGAAATAGGAATGCTTGCRTGATGGGATATGGCTGCTGAGTGATGTCTGCAGGGACTGCTTAGTGTTGATAAATAAGTACGGAATTTGTCTATCAACATTTTGCATAAATGTCAGTCATAGAACTTGTGGTTGGGTTGCAGCCCTGAATGACAATGTATTTCTCATTTATGTACAAGCTTTAAAGGGGAAGAATAGGGAAATAGAGGACTTATCTCAGAGCAGCATACGTTCTTTAAATGTAGGTGTCCTCCAGCAGTTTTCTGCAGTTGCTTCCTGTGAGATTTTGCAGAATCCAAACAAAACCCAGATGAAATCAYGCCTTTGGCAGTTAGAAGAGTAATATGAATGTGTTCCATGCCCAAAATATTACATTCAAAGACTCCTTTAAGCTAAGTCCAATATCAGATTTGTCAAATCTATAGGCTCTTAAAAATTCTTAAAAGACTGCAATTTTTTCTCTCAGATGTGAGAGAAAGCTAAGCAGAAAATGCACTAAAAGCCTTAAGTTTTACTCTTATACAGACAATAAATGAAATTATATTTAAGAATCTGAAATTCTCAGATACCTCCACAGAGCTGGAACAGTTACAAGAAAGATACTGTAGGGATGTAACAGATATTTTGAGAGCCTCTATTTCTCCTCATATTTATGTAAAAACAGATCTTTTCATGTTAGAGRAGTCTGAATCAGCTCACCCAAAAAGCACATAGAGTAGCACTGTTTTTCTACCAGTGCACAGAGCTCACTCTGCCTCCAAAGCAGATAGAAGCATGCATATAATCTTCACAAACAGGCCCCAGTGAGTTGATAAAGCACAGCCTGATATTATTTCAGATTAGGAGGCCCTAGAGCATTTCTTTTGTATTCAACTTTTCCTTAATTAGTCAACTTAAAATAGACTGAGATTGGTATGCATAATAGCTATGACAACATCTTCATAGTGCCAAACAATCTCTTTGCTTTCAAGATCCCTGKTAAGTGATATGTGCAGCCTTATCTCTTCTCTCTTTGAAAATGCTGTAAAGCAGGGATAATTTCGGGTTGCTCTTGGTTTACACGAATAGCAATGAGAGCAGAACCAGGACCAAAGGTCTTACAAGTTTTGTCTACCAGAACTGCAAAGCTACACAATGCTACATCACAGAAACAGGCCACTGCTGGGCCTGAGAAGTTCCAGGAGGTTAGAATTCCTCCTTTCATATTTCCTCATCATGAGAAGGTTTTTAGGATCTAAATGACCCAAGACTCATCTTTCTAGGTGAGCTTCCACAGAAAAGAAGCTGTGAGACTTTGAATCTAGTACTCTTGCTACTATATACAACTGCACAAACTGCAAAAAAGAGTATGGTCACTTCTGTTAACTTAGGTGTTACTTTAGTTACATTTGTATATCCTAAAATCCCAATAGGAATAGACCAAGCTAAAGCTATCTTGTGTGTTAAACAGGGAAGAAGGTTAATAGCAGAGAAAGTGACTGTAATAAAACTAATGGTAGTGATCTTCTATAACCAGGCATTTTTCCAGTTGAGACAACCACTGCTTGGTGCTTTGCTTGATGTGGAGCAGCATGATCTTCCCTTTACAGAATTTAGAAGAGCTTCACAGAACCTGGAYAATGAAAAAATTGGATATCTGTGGGGAAGAATTTTTGAAAAAAATTGTAATTTAAGAGTATAATACATTAATTTATTTTGTGCATCTTAATAAATACTCTTTTTATTGAAAAATTTTAAATTGGAATGAAGCCATCAGAACCATATATTTAATTAAAATAAAAGATACTCTAAATATAAAGAACAAAGTGATTCTTGGTTGCTTTTTCCTTGACATCTGGAAGTGTTTTATTTTTGGTTTTTATTCCAGCTTTCATAATTCTCAAACTTTCTAAACAACTGTTTTTTCATTGATTGAGGTGGAAGTATTAAATTGAATAGAATGATGATATCTACTGAAAGCTTTTGCTTTTATATGCATTAATTGAAGAAAGACCTTGGATAAGATAAACAGCATTCAATAATGTCTTTATGTTCTGTCATCAATTCTTACCCCAAAGTCAAACACCAAAAAAAGGTCAAAATGTGCACAAACATGTATACTTCAGTTTGGTGTGCACTTTTTTGTCTGGGGAGATAATTTTCAGAGTAATCCAAAGTTTTAAGAAACAACTGAAAACCACAGAATTATTCAATTAAAATGACAAGGAGAATTGTTGCTTAGGGTCAGATGGATTCAGGAAAACAGTTTCATCTGGTTTCAATATCATGGAAAATAAGACAATAGCTTTTGGAAGAGTGCATAGGACCAAGCATTTACTGAGACTGAGTAGTTTACTGATGTAATAACTTATAAGTGCCAATGCTGTTCTTACTGTATATTTGTATATCACTAGTAATTTTACTTATTTCAGATAAGGCCTGAGACTGGAAATACTGAAAACACTTCACTTCTCTGCTCTCTACTTAACACTGTTAACATACTCACTACTTTTCTATATTCCAGTCTCTCCTGAAACTCAAACAAACATCAAAGATGAAACAGGAAACCTGTGGAAGAGACTTAAACCTCTTTTTAATGAAGTTTATTTTCAGGTTTGTTACTTTTTAAAATCCTAGGTTATACAGTTGCAGACAAATGAAATCTGAGGAAGTAACAAATCACATACCTATGGAATATAATTTCAGATATTAGAATAGCTCATCCTAAAAGCAACTCYTTGATATATGTTACAGATTAATTATACATATATATATGTATAAATAAAATTATTAGTTCATGTCATATCACTTTCATATTTTCTCTGTCATTATAAGATTGATTCTAGATACATCCTCTGCTCTTATCTGATTAAGAATTTACATCATCTCTGTGGAATATTTGGGACCGAAAAAATTATCATTTTCTTTAAACATTCCACCAGTGATTGAATGTGTCAACTAAGATATTTTAATCATAAATTGACTACTATTTCAATTTTATTTGCTTGTCTTTAAAAAACAAAAGTTATGTTTTCTTTTTTTTTAAGTATTCCCCTGTAGATATTGTGCAGGGTACAAAATTGTGTTACCTCTAGTTTGTATCTATTTTACTTTTTTTGAGATAAGCCATTCTAGACCAAGGAAAAAAAWTATGTTCTTGTCTGAAACTACATAATGTTGCTATACTGATTTCCATATTCAGTATCAAGAATCAAAAAGGCAATGGGATGTAACAGGCAATGGCTAGTTAACCTATAACTCTGCTGAATCATTATGTTTAAAGACATCTTAGATTATTACTTAATGTTGCATGAAGTAGAAAATTAATGTGATCATTCTAACCTGGTTAAACTGGAAAATATGTTTTACACAGATGTATCTAATGTTGTTTTCTGACAAAGGAATTTGGTTAAAATCTTAAGAATTAYACAAACACCATTCTACACCAAGAAAAAAATTATGTTTTTATGTTACTTTAAAAAGTTGTTTCTTTCTGCCTTTTGTTTTCCATTTCTAGGTTATAGTTATCATCCYTTATTCCTTTATAATTTTAAAATCTTTTATTTAACTATTTCCTTTTTTCTCCCCGAATTCTTGTTGTATTGTAGTAGTAAAAAAAGAGCTTTTCTTCAGAATTGGAGGATTTTTTTTTCATTTTCTCTCTACTGATTCCTTCCAAACACTTTTTTTCCCATCAAACCTTGAGAATTAACTAAGGATTTTCTCATTTTTAGCTGARATTAGCCAAGAAATGTTTTTGATTTCCAGATTACAACACCCAACACTTGAGATGTGCCTAGATGCTGGCTCTGCTCAGAAGTCATCCCTGCGAAGCATCCCCAGCTGAACAACTCTAGCTGTRTCATCACTTCAAAACGTTGGAGGACCACTGGAGACCCTCTCTTGCATTTGTTGTTCAGCAGAAATTTGGTTTCTTTTTGAAGACAGCCAGCCCATAAATTTCACATACATTTCCCAGCGATATGGCCTTTGACACCAGCACCATATGGGGCTTGTGCACAAGGACCAGGGAGGAGAGCACATTTCATGAGGGGCAGCTGGTTTCCCTGCAGGCCCACGCAGCACCACTATCCCAGCAGTCACTATTAATATTGCTACACAGAGGGAAGACACATGGACACTCATTTAAATTACCATTATTTTAAAATTTCAATTAGGATGGAATATCATCCTCTAACATTCCTTTACGCGATCCTTTGCCCCTGTCAATCCAGACGTACACTGTGCCCTGCATGGCAGGCACAACGGGCATCTGTGGAGAGGTGCTGGCAAGTGGTGGTCTGCAGGGGTGGCCTTTGTGACAGGACACCAGGGGCTGCCCCAGAATGTACACTCAGGTCTGCAATGGACCCACTACAGGCAAAATACTGAAGAAAGGACAAAAAAAAATCGAGGGAGAGAGAAGAGAGAATAAAGAGGGAGAAAAAAAAAGCATGGATGCCGGGACAAGAGGAAGGAAGGAGGCATTTCAGGCTTGGGAGCAGATATTTCCCTGCAGCTCATGGAGAGGACCACCCCAGAACAGATATCCATACTATGGTCCATGAAGGACCTCCCACTGGAGCAGGGGGATGTTTTCTGAAGGAACTGCAGCCACAGGAGAGCCCACACGAGAGCAAGTAAAAGTGTGAGGATGAAGTAACTGCAGAGGAGAACTGACAGATGGTGCCCACAGACCCCCAGTCTCCCTGCACCATTCAGGACTGGGCAGAAAAACCTCAAGCGGAGCTGAGACTGGAAGCAGGATGAGAAAAGTTCTTATTTTAATGCTTGTGTTCTCTTCTCACAATCCAATTCTATTTGAAATGGCAATAAATTGAATTAGTTTTCCTGAAGCCAAGCATCTTTCACCCACAGTAGTAGCTAGTAATCAATCTCTCTGGTTTTATCTCAACCAACGATCTTTCTTACCCTGTTTTCTGTCCCTCCCCACTTAAGTGGATGAGTGGCTGGATGAGTGAGTGAGCAAAGCAACTCACTGAATTGCTGGGTGGGAATCTGGCTGTTTGGCAAGGCTAGCCCACAATCCCCTGTTTCAATTAGCTATCCAGACCTCTTTGGGAACCTGGAATCGAAGCAATCCACAGTTGTGGSTTGTTGGGTTTTGGGGCTTCTGTTTGATTGAATTGTTTGTTTGCATCTGTCTCAGTTTTGATTACTTCAGACGGCTTTACTGAGAAGGATCCAAAAAATTCTGGAAGATGAAGTTTGTTRACAATCTTCAGTCAACCCAGACCCATGATGTCTGAGAGGACAATGCTAGTGATTGCAGGTGAGTGTAGGAGTTTGCCCAAGACCCACAATGTCCTTAGGCATGCTCACTTACTTTTGGCAAGCACTGATTTTTAAATATTATGACATTTTTTAACTTAATTACACTGATGGATGAGAGTGTCTTCTGATCAATACAGTAAGGCTCTGATCCATTTTTCATAAATATATAGATTTTTCACCTGTCTCACAGCAATGATAATAGGAAAGTGCTGGGTTTGTATGGGTTTTTTTCTTTTGGCAAAAAAAGGAATGAGATAACTTCACATGCCTTAAAAGCATGAYAAAACTGGAAGCCAGGTTATAGTTACATCACAAAAATATATTACGGCATTCCTGAAAAAATACAAAAGTTAGAGATACTATTGGCTATGAAGATGTCTTATCTTAAAATCYCTAATTTAATTAGGATTAGTTTGTTTCTGTAACCAAGAAACCACATCAAAGTGACACTGTAAAAGAAATTAACTCCATTACAGGAAATACAGTTATAGTGAAATATTTAGGCCTAGCTGACTGTTTTAGATTGATGGAATCTGCCTACAGGTGCAAAAAAGAAACTGACACCAGTTAGAAGGCAAATTTGTATGAGATCTAACCTTCAATATGACTGGAGGAAATGCTTACAGCAGATGCATTTATTTGCATGGAATCACCTGCAGCTAGGGGATGGGAGGAGAGTCCTGGTGATAAAATGTCACACAAAATAAGGAGGAATGGTCCTTGGGTTCTAGAGACACACATGTTCAGCCAGGGTAAGAAGTTAGCAGAAAGGCTTACTCCAATGCTGACTAATGCCTGAACTCAAATAGTCTCAAAAAGCTTGAAAATAGAATGTATAACAGAAAACAAGGTGGAACAAAGTTTTACTGAAAGAAACCTCAGGCAGTGTTAAATTCTGAAATGGACCAATGGTGAAACTGCAAAAGTGTGATTGTGAAACTTTCAGACATGGGAGCTACTAGCCCTTGCTTAGCCACTGTGGCCATTGGCTTCAGGTCCTGCCTCCATACAGATGTGAGCAGGAGCCAGGAAGCCACTGTGATCTCTTAATCTCATCAGTAAAATCCAGATCTTGGATTTTTCCCCAAACACTTGACATTTTTTCCCGATCTCTGTTTCCACTGGGGAATTGCCCTTTGTAATCATCAGAGACCTTCTTCTCCCCCTTCTGTTATCTTTCCCAATCTGTTCCTCATTCTTTAAATTGTTCTCCCTCTCAATTCAATTCTGATCACTTCATTAGCATTCATTTATCTTCTTTTCCTTCCTTGAAAAACTATAACCAAATCATCARTTTATAGACAGACCTTCAGACTGTTGGTGTCATTGGCCTGCCATAATCTCCAACATTTTGTTGAGTTTATCCATTTGTTTTGTTACTTTTATCCCTTGTTCTGGTCTCTTTCTTTGCCCATACTTTCCTTTTATACAATATAAACCTTTTTTGGCTTTTGGTTTTTTAAAGAATTTGCATAATATTACACCTGGAAATAAAACTTGAACAGCAGTGAATCTGATGTGAAAAGATGTAATTTAGAAGGACAGGAGTAGAGAAGAGTTTGTAGAAAGGAAAATCAGGGCTCAAATATATCACATATTCCAAGGCTTGGAAAAATCTGTGTTATAATCCAGTTGACATAATCTTGATTGCTTGGCAAGAGCTGGAAGATGTTTTAACTCTGTTTTTTAGAACTAAAAGCTTCAATCTGTTTTTTAAAATGTATAGCAGAGATGCACATACATAAACTGTTCCAATTCTTAATTAATTTCAGTGCTATAATAAAACATAGTTTTATCCTACTCTAAAATTGCCCATTTTAAACTGTAAATCATARAAATATTTTATGCATTTATCTAATAAAGAACATTTGAATCAATTTCTGTCCTCCATTAAAAATTTTTACATTACTSTCAGTCCATCTTATAAACATTTCTTTTTTTATATTCTTTTGTAAAGAAAATAATATCCAGTTTTCTTTCCTCCTATTTTTCCTGGCAACCATCCTCAATTTTCCCTTAGCATTTTATTTACCTATGTTAATATTTCAACTCTTGAAAAAGTTGCTTGGTTTTTCAATATCTTTCCAAGGTCAATAGGAGGTGTGGAGACTTTCAGGTATGTCTCTGCCATTGTGATTAAATCTGAGATTATGAATATACCCTGAGTCATATATTTTGGAGAGAGACATTTTRGCTAAGTATTACACATACAAAAAGTTGTGTTCTACTGTAATTTTATCTGATTTGTATGGGAGTAATTAAGATTAATTTTTTTTAAAAAAAAGCAAACTTGAAAACCCTTGCCATTGATCTAATCACTTTTTAATGTTTCTATTTAATTGATACAGACTCTTACCTCCTTTGTTTCGGTGGTGTTGCTGTATTATTGTCAGTATTGTCCATGAGGAAATAGCCAATTCTGCAGCTGCTTCTACAAAGGAGAAGAGAAATGGATGTTAATTATTTTTTTCCACAAGGTTGGTATTTCTCACCTGACTCTCACGAATACAACATTTCAGTTCTAACCCTAGTGGTGCCCTYTGGATGTGTTTTGTTAACTCTGTTACTCTATTGACCAAAGAGAAATACTCAAATCTGAAGAATTAAATGCTTAGGATTAGGTCAAGATTATTTTCTTTTGGTGTCATTTTGTATTTAGAAACCAGTTCTTGCATTATCAGGTTAATCTTAGAAAAACCCTAAACAAACCAAACAAACAAATTAAAAATCCAWACAAAAAAAATTTCACAGSTCTTCCAAGTTAGTCTGGACAGCACCTGAGCTTTCTGTTGAGTATGATAAATTTTCATTCTCCCTATTCAGATATGTTATAGTAGAGTTCATATAAACTAACTTTTATCTATGTCGTTTTTAAAATATATACTAAATCATAGCAAAATTGTTGGATGTAAGTAGAGCTACAGAAAGAGAGAAAGGAGATACAGGTACAGCTATAAAATCAAGAACTAGTTAGAGCATAATTGGAACACCTCACTAACAGATTATAGAGGAATGAATACTAATGATATCTTGTACAAAATTTGAGTTGTTTTTCTGGAGTACCTCTCATTGAGCAGGTTATTAATGTAAATGACCCAAATATGATTTCTCTCTATAGATACATATCCAAAGGAAGAACAGATATAAGACACTGTGGTTGGATTGCTTTGTTGCTGCGACTCAAGACAATAAAATGTGCCTCAGAGACCATTAAAGTTGACATACAGTGGTTTCCAGGCTGCTCTGGTTTATACTGGGGATATTAAATGGTTCCAGGGCTCTGGAATCAGGATGGCAAAACTTAGAGCCATTTCTACCCGTGGCGAGACTCATCTGACTCAGAAATGGTAATGCTGTCCAAGTTCATGGGATAGCTATTCATACTTGCATATGCTGGAAATCTCAGACACTGAATGTTGTGTAGGAGAACCATCAATTCAGAAACACTTTTGTATCTTTTCTTCTTCATGTGACCTCTGCTCTCACACTGGTATTCATAGATTTATTCCTTTCTTTCTRTGATCTAAGTTATAAAATCCTTTTAAAAATTGCCTTCAACACAGAAGAAGAAATAAAAACATTCTGGAATGCTAGTAATTTTCACTTATTTATTCATATCTCAGGCAGCTTTGCTGTTTGTTTTCAAGGCCGCTGGCTCAGTTCTGTTAATGGTTTTTTATCAGCAATTTAGAAGAATGATACATTGATAGATATAAAATTTCTCTTACACCATACAGTGCCAACATAAGGTCCCTTTAGTGAAGAACAGAATAAGCAATTTCTGATTATTGCAGGGGTTGGAGTGTGGCAAAAATCTCTTTCTTCATTAACAACTGACACTTTTTTATTTATGTGTATTTTTGCAAAATTTTCTATAAACCAGAGAGATTATAGGAAATATATATTCATATTTTCTAGTTTTTCCAAATTTTATTMGCCTAGGTGAATGAAAGGATGTTTGTTGTCATTGACTAACTCTTTAAAGCTTAAGCAAATTAAGTAATTAATGACTTCTATTAAATCATCTGAAGCATGATTTCACAAAACCTRTTTAAAAAATAAAAAAACAAAAAGAAGTGAAGATGACTACGGGGGCAAAATTTGTTTAGCCATTTCAATCTATCCCAAACCAAATTTCTTGAATACCAACTCTGTTCCTAAACGAAAATAAACTGCAAGGAATCAAACACCATTTTACAAAATCAAGGGCAGTGTACTGCAAATGTGAAAACTAAAACCAAACTGTTTTGCAACGTYTTCCATATCCAACATTGTCCAGAGGAAGCTATTTAATTCCACACAGCAAATTCATGCTATATGTCCTATACATATTTGAAACCAGAATATACTTCAAATCAGTCATGAAGAATGGATTCTTGAAGAAATGGTAAAATACAGTGTCTCYGTGTCCCCAAGGAAGGTGTTCTTCGAAGCTGGATGTAATAATGTTAGACATGTTGAAACAGCTGTGATTAAAACAAAAGATTTTGAAAATATAAGAAATTAAGTAAATATTTCTAACTCAGCTCTAGTGCTCATTTTCTCAGATGCAATGCTATAGGCAGCAGAGATAATTCTTTCCATTTTAACAAGTTCTGGACTGCTTCCAGGGCAGGGCTAAGTACTATCATATGAATATTGTCATATGAGTGGGTGTGGTACTTGAGGACATGTCTTAGTGGTGAACATGCTGGTGGTACTAGGTTGGCAGTTGGACTTGACCTTTTAAAGCCTTTTCCAACTTTAATAATTGCATTATTCCCTTAAACCTTTTTGGCACAGTTCATTGAGTCTACTAGCTCTTGTTTTAGCCTTCAGTTGATCAATGAAKTGACTTTTTATGATACTATTATTTCATTCCTTTTACCATGGAAAAAATATTAATATAAATGGGTACAAATAAACTATGAATCAGAAGACTATTTAATGGATTATATCAAAAATAATGCAAATATTGTTTGCATAAAACTGTAAAGAGTATAAGATTATATTTTTATTGCTCTCCTAAAATTTCTTTGTGTTCAAACACAGTTGAATCAGTTGGTATCAATATATAAAACATAACTCTTTCTTTATGAATTTTCTTTAAATATTCATCCAGTATCTTTTTSATGAACTTAACATGAACTTTTTCTTTGCATCTAAGCAAATTGCTGAGAGAAAGGAGGTAGGGTAAAGAAAATTACATCTCTTGTAATACACAAATGTATTATACCAGAATAATCACAGATGCATTATTCTYTCCTAAGCTATATTTTCCAAAATAATATTACATTTAAGTAGTGAAGCAGAGCTTAAATTCCATTTTTATTCTCTCTACTTTTTACTTTCTTTTGCTTTAATAAAATTTCAAAATTCTTCTTTGAACAGATCAGAATCTCATTACAAGATGTTTCTGAGATAAGGGCACCTGTCAGGTTCATATTTTGGAAGCACAAAGGTCACTGGTCTTATAATACCAGAGAAATACATTGTTACATCATGCTAAACCATTCACCAAAGACTTTGAGAAAGTATATCTATAATTCAGGATAATGAAGGAATTAYTGCTAGAAGCCATCATGGTAACTGCATTGACAATGTGACTAGCAATGACCACATCCAATGCATGCTCTGCAGCCTTGGCCCTCTGTGCCAGAGTTCCCAACTCCTCTTTCAATAACCCTTCATCTCTTCTGCCTGCTCTTGCTAGAAGCTTGTTTGCCTCTCCYAGTTTCCACCCGTCACCTTCTCTATCACATACCTATTCCATCAAAGCATCATAAAAATGTCTRTGTCATTGTGCCTTACTTACTCTCAAATATCTTATACAAATCTGCACCTCAGAGTTACCCACATCTGTATTCCCTACCCTTCTCCCTTCTTATCTGTATCTCCATTCCTTGCTTTCTTTCCTTTGATGTCTTCCTTTCACTGTTTTCTCATGGAAATAAATAATTCAGGGTCTGAAGATCTCTAAAATGTTTAGAAAAATGAATTGCAATTGCAGGTACAATGCTGTTAAGCAACTGGACACTTGCAATTAGCAATTGATTARCTGACAATTATGCAGGAAGGTGAAACAGATGGCTGCGTTAATCATATGCAAGAGCTGAATACATTCTTTTCTTACATTTCTGTGTACACTAAAATTGACTAAATTTTTCCCTCACTATACAGAAACTCCTCTGCAGCTTTAAAATTGATTAGATACTTACAATATGTACCACGCCTCTCCAAGTGAAAAGAGATAAATGATACCAAGCCTTAGCTCACCTGACTTTGCTATGTCAGATTGTATAGGTAATAAAAMTGAGGGTGAAAAGCCATATGTAAATGTTTTGATAACATTCTTCCCTACAACTTGAGAAGGGTTAGGCAGCTGCCTCATCTCAAATCAGTGACTATTGGATGTGTCCTTCTGAAAAATTAAATTAATGTATGTGGTTACCCTAGCAGCTGTCCCTGCTTATGCTGAAGTCCATAAGGAAACTTCTGCCAAGATCTGTGGAAATAGGGTCAAGCCCTTAATATTATCCCTTATAGCAATTGTTATTCACAGTTTTGTCATTATTAAATTGTCTCTTAAAAAAGAAGGAGAGAACAAAACACAGAAATAATTGTTTTAAAAGGAAAAATGTTGATCCAATATTCTGAACTGTGCATACACTGCTGATGAAATTTTGCAACTAGCTTATGCTAAGTAGTTGGATGAAATAAAAATTATTGCCTGAATATACTTTAAGAGCACACAGTAATTTTAATTACATCTAAGCTRTATAAGCAAAACAACTTTAAAAAATCTGTGTAAGCATTTTTCAAACAGTTACTCTCAGTTCCTGGCTTATAAAACTGAGTTTTGGACTTCAGGACTCTAAAACYCTCAGTTTTGAAGGGAAATTAYTACAATAATTTTATTGTTCTGGTGYATATAATACAGACATCTTTCTGGAATGAAGAAAACAACAGCACAGAAACTACTKCAATAAYGCCCTAACATGTAAATGTTACMATTTATAAGAATCATTCCATTCAGGTATTAGCCAGAATTTCAAAACTTTTTTGTTTCTCTGATAAACATTCGTTTTTCATGAGCTTCTCAAAATTATTCTGTAATGTGTATTCTGTGATTTCTGTGCTTTAAGAGGGAAAATTTTGGATCCAATAATAGRTACCTTATCTAGAAAGCCTGTAATCTGCTATTTTCTTGTTCAGGGTACATCCTAAGGTAATTGACCTGCACCTACATACATGCTGTCTTCAAAGAAATATAAACTTTCTTCTTGAATTTCATTTGCTGACAGATCAGATATTTGGAAGCCAGTTGAGATTCATGGATCTATGCAAGTTTATGCCAGCTGAGTAACAGACCATAATCCACCATCCCTCCGTTTATCTGAAACTAAAAGACTTCTTTTCACACACCAGTTAAGTCTGCTAAGTGACAACAGTGTATTTATCCAGCACGTCATTTACAAAACCCAAATGCTTAAAATTGAGGAAATGAAATGTTAAGGATGCCATAAATCTTAGTGCTCAGAAGGAGTCTAAACCAACTCTTACTTAAATCCACATGAGTCTTTCCACTTATTTCAGTCAGAGCTGGACTTAGTCCACAATAAACAAGTATTTKGTCAAATGTATGGCCAGAAATGCCACTAAGGGATGCTGGTCTGTGCATATGAATGGCCTAATATGACAGGGGCAGTAGCAAGAGGGTGTTGTGTTCTAGCCATTTGGTGTAAATAAAAACTCTATGGAGATCCCGGGAAAATTACTGTAGTCAAAAATCACCATTTCCCAACTGTGGGTATCAGCTATCTTTTTCTTCTCTGATTTATAGTATTGCACCACTTATTCAGATCAAAGAATCTGAAACAAAAGGGGAAAAGTCTGGCACTTGTCTCTTCTCACTCACCTAGAATCCTTATTATGAAAAGTATGAATGGTCTACCACTTTTCACTATGTGCAATCTATGTACTTCATAATCCTCCAAAGAAATAAAACTTTTTCCAAGCATTTGAATAAATTCACAGCTGTGTAGTAAAAAATTGTAGCACGAATTTGTAGTACAAAAATTTTTATGTGCAAAAGCAGYTCATCCTTCTCATATGTTGAGTATTCAGTTTATTTTAAACCCTTAGAACCATAGTATCTCTTAATAGCTTTGTGTTAAGTGTTATTCAAAATTAGCCACAATGAAGCTTCTATTCTCTCTACAAATTTTGATAGCACACAGTAACTTGGAGCACCTTACAGTAACTAACCTTAACATAATAACCTTAATATTTTATATGGAGGCAAAATCTTTTAAGACTTATTAATTCTATTGCCTAGCAAACTCTTATTAACTATATGATCAAGAAAAAAGAACTTGAAGGACTCTTACCTCTTCTGAGGGAGAGTAATTACTTTGTCTTTTTTTCCTTAAGGATTGTTTTTTAAGATTACATTAACCTTTCTTAATTCAAATAATTAAGATATGACTAAAATAGAGTAGAAATATTCAAGCAGGACTCGATTTACTCTGTACACATAGCCTGGATATCTAGTGGCAAAAGCTCTTAAAGGAAAAGAAGTAGTGGGACAAGCCCCCACRGAAAGGTCACTAAAATGTATCTGGTCCAAACTTCTGGACTTCTCAAAAAGTATATCAAAKAAACTTTTATCAGGCAGAGACAGAATTGGACTACACTAACTCAAATTAAGACACAGTTCTAAAGGCCCCATGCTTTCAATATCAAATTCACATTACTAAAATKATTTTTTTTCCCTAGGTAAACTGCAAGGTGTTTCAGTAGATTCAATTTTCATGACTTTTCTTGAAATAAACGTTAGTAATCAGGAAAGAAAATTATAGAATAAGATATTCTCCAGAAACATTTGCATAATAGTATAATCAAATTATAATAGACGTGATATTTTACAGGAGCATTCTAGCTGGTTTTATTTATCCAGACAACAGAGGTGGTTTAAAGCTATGATCTTCAACACTGAAATTGATATATCCAGGAGAACAACAGATACCATCACAATATGCTGAAGAATTCTTGTTTTTCTTATGCAAATGATAAAGATGTTAGATACAGCTTATATCACAGGAAATCCAGTAACTTCCTTAAGAAATAAAATAAATTCAGTCCCTGAACTTCTCAAAATCTCAGCATAGCTTTGATACAACTAGAGGACAAAAAAATAAGGTGGTTCATTGTATTTCCAACCTGCTTACCTCCCACTCAGTTGGTGGTTTCTTATATTCAACGTATTAGCTCTGGCTCAGCACTACAGGCTGCATCTGACTCCTTTAATCCATACACAACATATACTGCTTTGTATATTAAGCCTGATCTAGAGCATGATAAGTTTTTACATATTTGAACCCAAACTATAATCTTGAAGGGCTCATTGGACATGGGGCYAGACTTTTGGCACATTGGGTTGGCTTACTTTTATCATGTATTTTAATGGTGAAAAAATTGCATCAGTTCCTAACTGCCTTTTAGTCACTGCTCCATGGCTGATACCAGAAAAAGATGGCAAAGAGGAGAAATACTCTTTTTGTCATCTGTTTGTGAACTCAGCTGGGACAACACTTTGTGGAATAAATGGCAATACCTCTCTATGCTTGACCCCAATCCCAGTCTCAAAATCCAGYGAAGACTGTCTGAGATGGCTCTGGTTGGTTGCACAGTGCTGCACTTGAGCCGATAAGCCTCAGTGGAGATGGCACAGTTTTYCATGAAGTAAGTCCTTTTGTAGCAATTTCTTTATATATGGAGCAATTTGCATTCTAGATAAACCTTCCGCACTGACTTGTGCATGTCCACACCTCAGAGGGTCTAGATATGCTCATTCACATGTACAGTAGGCAAAACACTTAGAATTATTTATATCTAGGTTTTTCTGAATTTTTATCAGATCTGATTTGGTTTTTCAGATACTGTTGTGGATTATACTTATTCCACTTATAAAGGCTGTTATGCTTGAAGACAGCACCTAGGAAGTGGAGAGGAAAGTTGTCTGTTGAATTTTTTCAGATACYGTACTCTGTAATGCTCTGGGGGATAGAACCTTCTGCATGGAAGTGAGGGATTAGCCCTGTGCTGAGAGCAAATGAGCAGAGAAAATTGCTTTGGGCAAAGAAATTTCTAAAGCTTGGTGTCATACAAAGTGGCAAAACAAAAGATTAATGATTATACATTCACAACTTGAATACAAAAACTTTTTCTGTAAGCCTTAAGAAAACTTTGGAATTTTTTTAACATAAAATATAGCCCAGTGTGTGATTAGGCKCACGTGCAATGAGAGGTATCCTTGCTTTATGATACTCCACCTGGAGGTCACCTTWTCCTTCAGGCCCTTTTTAGCCAGTCACTTCTCAAACATGTGCAGATGCTTGGGATTTGCTGTGCTAAATGCAGCACCTTAAAAACTTCAAGGCTTTCCATAGGTGTGGACCACAGATTTCTCAGGGAAATTTAAGACTGAGGCTCTCATAATGTTCAGGTAAACTTTGCCTTAAATTAAAATAATTCATAGGATGCATTTGGTTTTGTTGTCCAGGTAACTGATGAAAMTGTTTGATAAAAATGTAGAATCAATACTAATGTGCTCTGCTGATAGTCCATCTGTGCTGATATTATTTTACTTCATGTATGTATTACATTTCACAATATTATTATTGGTTTGCCTTTGAGAATTTCAAATAATTTTTTGCAGGCATCTTGTTGTATAGGGACTTTATTACTGGTTTGTATTTTGTTATTTGTTTTAATTAACTTATTTTTATCTAGCCAAAGATTTATTATTGCCAAAGATATTTTATTACCTTCTCTTTCAGCTAGAAAGTAACGTCTTCTGCGATCATAAGCTCTTTCTTTTATCCTTGACTTAACCAATCTCTTTAAGGGACTGTGTAGTCTTTAGGATTCAGACACCCTTGGAAAGAACATCTTCAGCTTCTGTTCCTCAGTGTTTATCTGTGTGTCTATACTTGAATTATATCTTTGAGAGCAATGGTTGCCCATTTGGCCTGAGGTACCCTTTCACTAGAGGACTTACATGTATGTCATGAGTTTAAAAATGGTATTATGCAGTTTAGTACTTATTTGGGCTTCCTGCTTCCTTGTAAAATAACTTAAATTTTCCTGAAAACCATGAAATTCCCTTAACTGGTACCTCAGAGAAATCAAGCCAGTCTGGAAAAGTCAGACTGGATTCTTTGTTTATCTTCCATTACTATGATCTGTGATGTAAATGTTTGAAACTTAGAGAAGACCTTCTTGATGGCTGATGCTCACTTGTAACTTGGTGCATTTCTCAATTACACTGTTAAGCTGTTTATCCATTTCCTAGAGTAGTATTGTCTCTGCTGCCCTGAAAAGTACTTAAATTAAGGTTTGAACAATGTATGCACATATAGGGAATTATAAACTTATTTCTTAAAAATCTCTTTTCAATGTACAACATTTCAATGTAGGGCTTTATTCTGTGGCCTATTCCTAAAAATAAAGCTTTGGATTAATGTTTTGGTCAAAGGGTTTGTATTTGAGTTGTATGCTATGTAAATTATTATTAAGTACTTGGGAATTTTTAGATGGGAATTGCTGTTTGCTTGCTCTATTTATAGATAATTGGTTATATTGCCTTTGCTGTAAGTTCCCAATATCATATGCTCTGATGCAGTTGTATGATTGTTCTATTTTCAATTTTGTTAAGATTTGGCTTAGACTAACAGTTTGCCTAAACACTGAATAGATTTTGGTAGCTTCTACTGTATCACAGTTATGTATACATTATTCATATATAATATGAAAGCAGTGCAATTTCCTCAGACCGATAACTTTTATGCTGTTCTTTTCCATGCAGCAAGATTCACATTAAGTTTAGGGAAACTACTGTTCCCTAGACCATAAGTAATTTTCCCCAATTTGTTCTGTGATTATCCATAAATTTTGTATAAGATGAGGAAGGGAGTACTTTATGCACAGTATGATTCTTAGATGTAGTGAAATATATTTTTCCATGTGATTACTGAGTTAGCCCCCTGGTTTCAGAAAACCTCTTTTTTTTAGTATTTTTTATCTGATTTCCTACTCCTTTATGTTTTCAATTTTGAACTAATTACTTATTTCAAGTCTTCAGAGGTTTGGAGGAGCAAACATTCTTTTACTATTTTACTTGGGAAATTTTCCCCTTGTGACAGCTTTATTATGTTCTTTGGATGGTAGAGCATTTACTTGCTTAATGCAAATTCCCTTTCTTTTACCTATTTACTGTGCAGCAAACAATTTCTTTGATAATAAATTCAAATTTGCAATTAAGATCTCTGGGGACAAAACTGTGTAAATGGACATGAGAAAAAAATAGTATAGTTTGGACTGTATTCTTAAGACTGTCATGCATGTGCAGTGTTACTGAACAAACACAGTTGAATATTCTACTCTTGTTTCTCTGTGTAGTGATCACAAGAAGAAACTTTGTTTTTTCACAAAGATCTTCTTCTTTTGCTTATTATCATAAATAATACTCTTCACCAAATAAAAATTTTAGCCATAAGAAATTACAAAGGATTAATACTGATTCTTGCTCTATATTTTCCCTTAGCAGGAACCTTTGTTTTGATGTACAGTGTGGAGTGAGATTAGTAGACAGAAAGAGACTTGAGGTACCCCTACTGGAGTTAATCTTTGAAAAGATAATTCCTGAAAAATTAATAYGGCTGCCTCCTATTTGCACTACGGCTGCCTCCTATTTGCACTACAGGGAAACCCAATATAGTTTCAATAAATCTTATAGAATATGGCTGTGACTTTAATAGAATATTTACATCTGAAGGACATGACTTCTTTATTAAGAGTACAGTGGGATTGCTTGAGTAAAATCCAGGTATATGATTTTATGTTTAATTGAAAAGTAATTCTTGTGGAGATACTTCTAAAAATTTTAGATCCATTAACTCGTATGCCTGTGAGAACTTAAAGAAAAAACAAAACAAAGAAATCCCTACATGTTGTACCTGAATGAGATTATGTGCTTTAGGGTTTTAGAATACAAAAGGAAACAGGACTGTGGATCAAATAATAGCTCACTAACAATTCATAGCTGTGCATTGTAATTTCAAAGTTCTTCAAGGAGGTGTAGTCCACCTTTAGGAGTATATGAGAAGAGAATGGTAAATAGTGTCAAAATTAAACTCTATTCAATAAAATTTTTGTGGACTGTGCTTGGAGATATATGCTTTCTGATTACACATTTTAAAAAAGAGATGCTAAATATTATGGGTCTTATCTAGGCTTTTTCTTTCTATTCACATTTTTATGGACTGGGAGGGGCAACATAATATGCATTAGTGATAAAATTGCAGAGCTGTTTAAAATGATAATGTACTTTGGGAAGAGGAGCTACTTTTAACTAASAACCTGATTTACATTTTTGGTTCCACATATGCAATCTTCCACTCATTTGCTTCAGTGTACAAATCATTAAAGGAGTATAGTCATACAGCACTGGTGTTAGAGCTGAGAACCAATAGCACAGTTAACAGAAATTGTGACTATTTCTTCYAGTGTGAGTCCTAGTCCATAAGTTTATGTGGGAGGATGTTAGTGGTTGGCTATTGTTAATTAGCCTAGCTGTTTAATTGATTGGACCTTCTGTGAGACTCCTGCCTCACCTGTAGGTCTATAACGACAGAAAAGTGCGACTCATGTTGACATCAGGGACTTAATTTTCAGACTCTGGGGACCAAAGACTGCTTTAAAGAGAAGGGATCTGTCAGACCAAGCGAGGTGAAAGTGTCTTTGCCAATAGGCTGGCCTACCTAGTGGAGGGTTTTAAACTGGGAATGAAATAGAGATGATGACGCCCAGTTCAATAAGAAAGTGATGAACAGAGTTGGCTATCAAAGGATGCAAGTGTGGACAAGAGAAACCCCTTAATCAAAAAAACTTCTCTGAAAAGTGGGCTGTCACAAGTGTTACACTCAAAGGAAATACTTCTGTACTTTTCTCAGGAAATTGGAAGGAATGGAGGCCATCTGATGTGCCTGTACATGAATGCACACCCTTCACAAGAGCAAGCAACTGAGATGCATCATCTTCTGCTTGTGGAAGTGTGACCAGGATTAGCCAGCAGAACAGAGTCACTGAAAGCTGTCTGCTACCAGCTGCCTGATCAGGAAGAAGTAGATGAGGCCTTCTTCAGACAGCTGGAGGAGGGCTTACATTCACAAGCCCAGGTCCTCCTGGGGACTTCAACCACACTGAGAACTGTTGGAACATTCCCAGAACATAAGCAGCTCCCAGAACACAAGCAATTCAGGTCTTGACCACTACATGCTGGGGGCCAATTGGTCAAAAGCAGCTTTGCAGAAAAGGATCTGGGGGTTCTGGAGGGCAAGAGATTGATCATGAGCCAGCAATGGCGGTGTGACTTTTTTCAAGAGGGGTTTATCAGCATCCTGGAGTACAGAAGAAAGAGAGCTGCCAGCTGGGTAAGGTAGATCCTTCCACTTTAACCACATCTGGAGAGTTGTGCCCAGTGCTGCACTCCTTGTCACAGGAGAGACGTGGACATAGTGGACCAAGTCCAGAGAAGACCCATGGAAATCATCAAGGGCTTGGACCATCCGCTCTATAAAGAGAGGATGAGAGGGCTAAAACTGCACAGTGTGGAGGAGAATAAGCTCAGGGAGCCTTATCAGTGTGTATAAATACATCACAGGATGAAAATAGAGGATGGGCTCAAACACTCAGTGAATGGGCAGGAGGCAATGGGCACAAAGTAAAGCCCCAAAAAAAAATTGTTTAAATGAAGATAAATACCTTCTTTTCACTGTTTGCACTCTAACAAAGGTCAAACACTGGAGCAAGTTTCCCAGAAAGGTTGTGGAGACATTGAAAACCTGACTGGGCACATTCCCAGGCTAACTGCTCTAGATGACTATTCTTGAGCACAGGGACTAGATAATTTCCACATCATCCGCTGTTTGGTGACTTTATGAAGCTAATTCTTTGCAGAAAATGGAACAATAGATCTTGGCATTGTTTATTTTGCAAACTCATAATCTGAAATAAAATTGCTAAAAATTATGCTTGATTTCCCAGAAAAAAAACCAAAAAACAACAAACTTACTCAGAATGGAAAGATTAAATGAATATAAAGTCTTTATTGAAAAGCTGTGAAACCATAAACTGAAATATGTAAATACATAAATAAAAATATAGTTACAGTTATAGAGTAAATATTAGCAGGCTTTAGCATATTTTCACCAAAGCATCATGTGGRTTACCATGAATTAATTAAGGCCACGTCTCAAGATATAAATAAGGMAAAGATCTAACTTTGTTTCACAACTAAAACATTTCCCATTCCTAGGAGACTGTGTGCAGAGATTAAGCACCTGCATAATTTAAGGGAGGAGATGTAGTTCCATTGGTTTATATAGGTTACTTAATTAAAGTCACATCTAGGCATGTTTATAAACTAAAACTTGTTCAAAATCACAAATATGTCATCTTCAACTTTATTCTTTGCTCTATAAAATGACTATTTTTTCCTCCCATCACAAAATTTCTTGCTGCTAGTTCTTTAAAAATTCAATTCTATACTTCTTAATAAATCATTCCAAATATCTTTTTTTTAAATATACATAGCAATTTTAAATACAATAAATCTGGTTTCAAGCAGGTAAGCTCTTATAAAAATCCAGTTGATTATTTCAGTTGATTATTTCCCTTGCCTCCTTGAGCTCTCTACCGTGCGGAGATTATAGTTTTGTAGAGCTCAAAATTATATTAAAGAGTGTCATTCATTATGAGTAAAAGCAAATCACAGACTAATGCTTCAAACTTACACAGTTTTAATATGCTTCATTGACAACAATCTCTTTTTCCCTATAAGCTAATTTAAATTTCTACAAGGATCATGTATAGGTTTACATCCTTTTTCATTCAAATCTAGCATTTAATTAAGGCTAGCAGTGAATTTTAACTTAAGTAGCAGATTGTAATCTATTAATAACACTCCAAAGAGAATAACTTAAACAGATAAAGTTTAGAAAAAATAAGAATAAAATACAGATAGTCCAAGATATATTTGGGTTGATAAAAACTAAACAAAAAACAAACCATGATGAACATTGCGGGTGATATTTAGGTTCTTTTTGCATTAAGCCAGTTGACTGCAAAAGTATATATATAAATATTTATAAATGGAAATGTTTATATGAGTGTGTATTTGCTTTAAATCAGTCAAAACAATTTTGTCTGAAAGAACAAAAGAATGGGAAAGAAGTTCCCCTTTTATGTTTCTCTTGCACTGCAGTAATATTTATGCAGTATTCACTCCTGAAAACTACCCATGACCAGTTTTGAAACTAAATCACTGACCTGTATTAAATAATATTTTTTTTCTCAAGCAAACCATGTCCTATTTGTGTCCTTCAAGGTAAAATTGGCCATTCTGAATGCATATATGTMGCCAATTAGTCACTGCCATGTGTGAAACTTTGTCATATCTGTGTTTCACTGTTCTTTGGTTCAAATCTTTAAAAATGTATATTAATTAGTRAAGTTGTTTTGTTTACTGCTGGCTTTCCTTGGAGTCAGCAGTTGTGAAACCCCGCTTTGCTCTTTACAGTGAACCTTGCCAAAAATGTTAGTCTGCAATAGTGCCAGGGCTTTCATAGCTGATGGACTGAAAATATGTTCCTGCTAAAACAGAAATAATCACAAATGCTGAATCCTGAGGCTTTAAAACTGATATTACAACTTCATTGCAAGGATYAAAGCAGCCTTGCTTTGTAAATTTGATTAAGTTGCATTTGACGGGAAATAATTGTAAATAAAATATGTTTTGAAAAAAACATATGGGTGGAATACTTTAAGTCACCTATCTCTTTTCTTCAAATTCTTTGTGCAGGTGGCCATTGGGATGGAAGGAAGGAGATGGGTTTCCCAAGGATTTAAGCCCAATGCCCAGCAAAGGTTCTTTGGGAACAACAGCTTGCCCAACAGGAATGCTATGAGGATAGTTTGCTTTGCACCAGCTAAGTGTTGAACCAACAAACATTGAACCCCATGTGCTTCTAGCATCCTAACTGAGATAGATGAGATTCCCAGAAACCTTATGTCTAGCAGTAGGTATTACCATATGGCTCAGAGTGAAGTGCAAGAATTCAGTAATGCAGTGATGGAATAATCTGCTCATACGAGAAGCTTTCTCTGAGCATTTTCAAGAGAGCGTTCTATGTATGAGTTCCTATGAGCTCTGCTAAATAATTTATTTTAGTGGCATCATCTTGGAAAGGCTTCACAAATTACATGAAGTGAAAAATAAGGAAAAAAAATACTTAACAGAAAGATATTACATCTGTAAATGACTGCGCCTAGGAAAAAAAAAGGGAGCTTCCTGAAGGGAAAATACTGCTTTTATATGTACCGGAGGAAATGAAGAGAGGTCCTCTGTAAAAGCAATAAACAACAAAGAAGTGTCCTTTTGTCTGTTGTAAGTGCGAAAGAGRAAAAATTCAAAGACAAAAATAGCATAGTGACCATGTCATTATTTTGTCTGGAGCTATTAAAACRTTTATAGAACCTATGATTAGTTATGAGCTTATTTTTAAAGAAAGAAATGCATTTTGATGTGGAGCCTCTGAATAAAGTTGAAGAGTTTGTTTATTCTAATAAGTATTTATATAGAAAGACTGCAAAAGACTATAAGAAGACAAATAGTTGATGTTTTAACTCATTGCTCTCTCAAGTGACTCATTTCACTTGTTTCTTCTGATATAGTTCTCTGAATTTTGTCAGACTTGTCATCATAAAAATTCTGGAAAGTGTAGATAAAAATGTTTTTGAGTAATTAAATTATAYACATAGAATTTTAAAATAACCTCTTGTAAGGATTCTTTTTAATTYAAATGTGCTCCAGCTCTTCAATTAGTAAATTAGTACAACCAAAACTATAATAGGAAAAAAAAAATCTATTTTTCTGGATCAACTGGAGAATTTGGAAATGCTTTCTTAACTATTGCACCCTTAGCTATTGTTACRTTGTTTATGATTTTTAGCTATCCAGCCCCAATTCATATTAATAGGAAAGTAATAGGATTAATTTGTTACAGTTATAAGCTACCTCATAAAATTTACAACAATGGGGAAAATTAAGCAGGAGAAATGAATTCTGTCACTGTTATTCTCTTCATGAGCAAAAGCCCAGAAAGGATCACAATGTAGAACTGTACCCTTCAGGAGAAAGAGGTACTCCCGCAAATTACTCAGGTTGCTGTCAAATGTCACATAAACCCTAATTAGTCTGACATAATCTAACCATTTAAATTAGACACCTGAGGTAGGAGATTTTTTAAGTGTAGGAGTACTCCTACGCTTCCCCTGTAGTCAATGAAGAAAGAAAGGCATCACTGAAACATGACTCAGGTTTCAGATAAGATGACTCACTGTGAAGTCATGTATTTCACTTTTTGTTAACTATTTAAGAAGCACCGGTGTTGTAAATTTGCTGTTTGAAAGCAGATGAGAGAAATCCCTTACTTAAATATCTAGTCAGCCAATGAAAAAAGCTGAGCCTTTCCATRGGATGACTCCTTCTGCTCTGGGATAGATTTTTAAGATACACTCYAGAAATGCTCAGCTCTCTGCAGTTGTGCAATGGAGGCAGAGATGATTAGTTCAGTACCAGTAATAGATAATTAGTTCAGTAATAGAGGATTAGGGGAGGCTCTAGTAATACTATATGTTTACAYATATGTTAAATAGCTTAAGTTAGGTGAGACTAATCTTTTCCTTAGACTAGGTTCTTACCCAAGTACTTCCCTGAGAAAGCTGAATCTGAGGGAAATGAACCTCATATACAGTGCAAGCRCAAGAGTGCAATTACTTTGTTGGAAGAGGTTTGCCTTGGTTTAAGAGAGCCATCCACAAAGACTGTTGATTTTCTGAGGGTCACATATATTCTTGCATTTTTTCAAATATTCAAGTATGTCCATAATACCAGAAAAGTGCAAGCTAAAGCCCAGGCTATTCAAAGTGTTCAGGCCTCTATAAGCGTAGCTACTTGTAAGAGACATCCTTGATCACCTCTCTGCTGCTTTTAAGTTTTAATGACCTTTCAAAATGTGGTTACATGYGGCCAATTAATGCCCTTATATTTTTATCTCTTCTAATTTCTTTAACTTTATAGCTTTTGAATCAAAATTGAGCTGTAGCTGAGTTATACTGACAGGAATAAATAAGACAGTTGCAAAACAAAATCTTTCCTGTACGAAATTCTGAAATTTCTTTTAATTGTTTCCTCAGCGAAGGCAATCTTCTTTCCCCTTCTCAGGCAAACAACATAGATATCCTCCTAACACAGCACTGTGACAGGTGTAGGGCTTCAATGTTGTCAGTTATAATCCTTTATATGTCACACCTTCAATCACGCAATGGGCCATGCATTTTAAACAGAAGTCTGTTTTGTAGTCTGTGGCAACAGAGTGCCAGGACATACACTGTACAACCATATGGGTGTCTCTTTGCAGGACATATGTTGTACATCCTTAGGCACTAAAGCAATTAACAAGCAACTGTAAAGTAAATGTGATCTCCTCTGAAAAGCTCCAGAGCAGCTTTCAGTTTTTACAATTATATTGCTAATTTATGCCATGAAGAGATTCAGAATGTCAGAGGCAAGTAAAGAGATCATAAATAAAAGCAACACTAAGAGGTAAATACAGATTTATTTTSAGAAACAATTTCAGTATTTTTCATGTTAGTAAAGTATTATGAAACTGAAAATRTTCAAAAAAATAGTAACATTCAAAGGACAACTCAACACAAGTTTATAAAGGCATAGTCGAAAAAGAAGTTTCGTATTTTTATGACAAAGCAGAATCCAATCACTATGATCAACAGCACATTTTTCTTGTTGGCCAATGTTTATATAGAACATCATGGGAGAAAACTACTTTTATTTGGCATTTTCTACTGCTGTGGTGAAATCTACTGTTGAACCTTCTGACGGTCACAGCTCAGCAGCCGCTGCTCTATGTGCCCAGCTCTGGTCAATCATGGGCTGTTTGCAGTTGACTTGCAAAGTCACAGATGCAAATGGATCTTCCTGGTAGCTGACCCTGGACCAGCCCCTCCAGRAGGCTTGGACATCCCAATATCTCCAGCAGCCAGCTCTCAAACCCTCTCATCTCTCCAGYGTCCAGCTCTTGAAACTTCCTGTGACTAATAGTGCTGCTAAATAATTAYGTACTATAAAAATTAGCTGTTTTGATTGATTTTCAATCTGACAACTTTGTTTGAATATGTTATTTTCCCTTGCTGGAAAAGAAGTTCACAGTATGCCCTTTTCCCCCACTATTCATTATTTTTCTCCTATTTTATTACAAAATTTTTATGCATTATTTTCGATGTAGGCAATATTTTCACCATACTTCATGTACATTTTTTCATACTCTCATACTGTTAGCTTTCTCTTCATGTTTTCTAGCATGTAGTTGGGAAGCTTGTGATCAAATATTCTTATCATATAAGCCAACATAGTATGTCACATGCAACTGAACAATAAAGAACATTAAAAAATTAGAAATGTATCATTTCACGTCTAGGAAAAGTGTAGTATAGATATCAGATCACTTCAAAGATGAAAAGTAAGATTCAGTGACTGATATTACTGCTCGGTGATAAGGTAGATGTTATCCACTGATTTGTTGTCCCCATTGCAGGGACAGAAAATGCCACTGTTTGGGCTGTGAGAAGCCTTTCATACCCAAGAGGTGCAGAGTACAAAAGGTTAATGACAGGAAGGGTGAGTGAAATAGGTGCTTATCTTTAATGTGTTTGAAGCTAAAAAACCAAAGAATGGACTTTCTAGACTCACTAGCTTTGCTTGTTCTGAGGCTGGATTTTATTTCTGGAAAAAACTTTTGTCTTTAAGACTTCTAATTTACCCTCCTCAACCACAGTATACAGACAAAGTGTTGAAAGTCACTCCTAATGTCAGCTACATTGGCAGAAGAACAACACAGATTAGGAACAGTTTATAACTTTCAATTAAAACAACCCTTCTTCCACAGATCCTTTTGTACTTTGAGAAAAACCTCCTTTGTTGTGCTCTGAGGCTTTGCTCCCTGTGACATCCCTGGTAACACAGAACACTGACAAGTTTCCATGTTTTATTGTCTGTGAGTGTGTAATCATGGCATCTGAAGGTCCCTGTCAGCAGGTTCACACCTCTGGGTGCCCAAACACAATGACCAGAAGAATGGTACTTGAAAAACTAACCTACTAATGACTGCATTAAGAGAAACCTCAGTTTATAAGCTTTGCTTTCTAAAATATTTATTTTTCTAGATTTTTCAGATGTACTTTAGAAATAACTTTGATTCTAACTACGTATATTTAATGTCTAACTGCACAACAAAAATGCTTAGCTTCCTCACTATTTTGAGCCATCTTATGCTATTTAAAGAACATACTTCTTTGTATGAGGAAAAACTATTTACTCCAAAATTAAAAACATGTTTCCACATGGGTGTTCCAGGGTTCTTCTGGACTGCCAGTTTTAGAAATATTTTGGCTGCAAATAATGCTGTAGCCTCTGTGAGGTTTTTAAATTATTAAAATACTTTAGCATTTTTCCATGTTTTAGTATTTCTTTTTMCAAGTAATTTTTCATTTAATTTTGTTTTACTTCATGGCTTTAATGGAGCTTCTTACAAAGTTTCCATTTAAAACAAAGATTTGGAGTGTGAAAAACTACTACAGAACTGCTTTATAGATTCCTCTGCTAGTGAAATGTCTGAAATGCACATGAATTTCAACAGCTAGAAATTAGGCTAAGTACTTGGAAGAAATCCTCTTTTTACCACTGGCCTCAACAAGGCCAAGAATTGACTATCTGCATCCTTCTGTGTTTTAAACCCTGAAACACTCCTGTTAAACCAAGAAGATAAGAACTACACTGAAGTATGAGAAATAGAAGTATGTTGCATCATATTTATTCAMTCTTCTGCAATCTTCATTAAATGGGGAATAAAAATTAACCTAAGCACTTGCTTAGATAGCCTGCTGACTTCAGTTGGTTTGAAATGGGCAATATGATGTATAACTGGAACAGAAAAAGGGAACAAATGGACAAGAGCAGCCTTTTCTGCGCATTTCCCAAAAACTTGTAACACTTGGCTCAGCTTTTTCTTGTTTTGTGTTAGTCAGCTCTTGAGCTGAGCAAGGAGTTCCTATGATTTTTCTTCTGGAAAGTCTATTAAAAAAATATTTTTCCATCTCGTCTTCCAGCTACATCTTTGGTCTCTTTTCCTTATCTTCTTCCAGTACTTAGTTCTTATTTTTGTTTTTCTGTCCTTCTAATATCACTCCTCCCTTATCAGTCCTGACAGCTGAGGATTTATTGTCATTGTTTTTGAAACTACAGGGAAAATGCATAATTTATATTTATAAGCAAACAATGATCTGTTTTACACCATATCTTCTTTCACCTGAAGTCTAATTACTTACTTCTGTTCAGCAATTTCATGCCCCTTTTCCTCCTTAGCAGTATCAACAGTGGTCTGCCCAGACAGCTTGTAAAAGCAAAACATGCATGGATGAGAAGAGAATGAGGTACATCGATTTTCCATAGGAATGAGATTTAGATGGATTCCATGATTAGCAAATGAAGAGCATGTTGGTTGGTTGTTTGGTTTGGGTTTTTGTTTGTTTTCTTTTGTTGGTTTCTTTACTTTGTTTTTTCAGGTTTTGTTTTGGTTTGTTTTTTTGGAAGGATGAGGGGCAGTAAGATTGGATCTCTTTTGGAAAACTGTCATCCATGATTTGAAGAGTCCTCTTGAATTTCATTCTTGGAGCTGTCCTTATCAGAGCCAGGCCAAGAATATAGATCCTCTGTCTGAATCTAGATGGGAATCAGACATGATTAATATTTTTTAAAATGAGGGGGATTTACCCCTCAGACAGCACTGAATTGCTGCAAATCTTGTCCACTGTGATTCTGAATCTCTAAATGGAAAGAGAGGCTGATGAGTTTGTGGGACTGTAATGAAGTACAGGCACTGGGGAGCACAAGTTGTGTAATAATGACTCAAGCCTCAGGTCATGGGCACCTCAGGTTGGGCACCAAAAATTTAGTGAAAACTTCAGGCCCTAATTTCTTAGTGGATAAAAAATGGTGATTAAATAATAGCTTCTCATACAGTTGGAAATATTGGAGAACTGCATTAGATCTTAGGGTGACAAACAGCATGCAAAAACTCAGGACAGAATTCACCATTTTGTTTTCAGTGAGTACACATGAAAACAACACAGAACCTAAGAAAAAACACTGACCACGCGGCAAAAAACATGGGAAAAGAAAAATACAGTTATTGGCTTTATACCACTGATCTTGAGTACTGAAACAAGTGGAGTCTTCAGGAGAATCTCTTTGCTTTTGTTATCACAATGCACATACTTCAAAGACTGAAGAAACATAGGCACTGTAGTTTTTTGCCTATGCTTGAAACAAACAAACCAAACTGTGATAATTCGGAATTTACTGATTGCAAGTATGTTTGTTTTCTAGCTGTTAACCTCTGTGCTGGTGATCTATAATTCATAGGTTCCACTTAGGATTTCTGGGCTAGATAGAATATCAAAGTATTGCATTCAAGTTACCACAAAGTGTTGAATATTTTGTTCTGCTGGCTACTGACAGTGATTTTTTCTGTTCAGAAAAGCTTCTTTTTAAATCAACACTCCTGTACAATAATATTGTCCCAGAGAGAATTTAATAATACAAGAAACCAGCATGTTTAAATACACAAACCCCAGAGCTGGATAGAGAAACCACAACAACCCAGCAAGCCCCTGCAAGAGCAGCAGTTACTGCACTGAGAAAAGGATCAAGGTGAAGTCTGACATATAAACTCACCATTTATTAGCTTGAGGAAATTATTTAGTGCAGCTCAGGCTGCAAAATAAAAATGGTGTTTCCAGGCGAAAATAACCCAGGACTCTTAGCAGTTTGAAAATAGTTTCTCAACTCTGTTCCTATTTATCAACTCTGTTCTTATTATTCTTGTTCTAATAAGCTACATCCTGATCAAAAGCATTCTGTAGACACTAAAAGATAAGTTCTGGGAAAGTCAGCATTCACAGAAATAGTTAAAAATGGTATTAAGGAGCAAATCTTTTACAGTGTTTAATTTTCTCTATATACACAGTAAAAACGTCTTGTATTTCATATAACTTTCTTCCTGCTTGAAACGTAGATGTTAAGTTCTTTTCATTCCTCAAGATGGTGTTGAATAGAGAGCTAAGAATTTCTCTGATGTGGCAAAAAGTGTGCTGCACTGACAACAGGAATTTCTTTGCAAACAAGCTGTGTGGTTAAGCTGCACTTGGTTTCGATTGTTAAGTTTTATATACTTATCAAGAGAAAATGGAACTATTTCTTTCCAAGTTGTTGAACTCTTCTTTTGTACTTTACATGAAGTTATGTATATTTATGATTCTCTGGATGTTAGCAGGAGAGCCAAAAGAGGAGCCTCTTACTCAGAATAGAATTAGCATTCTGCCTTAGTACCAGGCCCACTGGGCTGGTGGAAGTGATATATTTCAGATGAGACACATTGTTTTGCATAACTAAATTCTGATGAGAAGTACCCATGTTATCAGAACACTGGAGTATTTCAAATGATGAGTGAAATTATACCATGATCACATTATGAGAACACTGGAGTATTTCAAATGATGAGTGAAATTAATCCATGATCTCTAATCCTACATGAGAGGAACCAGATTTGTCTATATTTTCAGGAAAAAAAAAAAAAGTAGAATATCTGTAGATTTCCACAAAATTATTCCTATATTTAGAGTTATACAATTATCTTAGCCTTTGAAACATGAAGGAAGTGTGTTTGAACTCTCCATTCTCACCTAAAAAGATCTCCAAACCCAACAAACAAACAAACAAAACACTCAAACCTAAATAAAAAGTTACCACCTCAAGTGGATGAAATAATAGTCATTATTTTATCCTACATTGCCAAAACTACTTGTAATCCTTCTTGGTTAAACTCATATGCTTTAGGTATGCCTGCAAGTTACTCTTACAAGTTAACATACAGAAATAAGCAGGCAATATTGTTCAGTCAAGGAGCTTAATTTTTTCAAATTACCTTTTTCAATGTATCATTGAATCTTTCTTATCTATTTGTTGGGTTTTTTGGGTTTTTTTTCTGCAYATTGCATTGTGATTCCACAGTCATTCTGGTCCTTTTTCTTATATCCTAAATTCCTATGTGCACCTAACTGTCTGTTTTCATGCCTGTGCTAACCTTTATGTACTAGCATAGACAACTTGGTCTTTTTCTCAAGTATATCTAGTAGAAATTCAGTTTCACCTCACTCTCACTGGAACCCCGGTCCTTCCTCTGTTCTTTATTTGATTGATAGAAATATTTTGCCCTTAACTGAGAAAAACAAAACCAGTTGGTTTTGTTTCTCTTCGTTTAAATATTAGAAAATCGATAATTTAATCTAAAATTATATTCTATGACTATTCTTTTCTAGCCTTACTTTGTAAAATTGCAAACAATTCTAAACCAGCCAAATAGCCACTTGGTGGTTTAGGAATTTTTTCACAATTAAATTTGCTCCTATTGCATTCAGGAATATTTATTTCTTCAGAATACTAGTTTAAAACTGTACTAGAACCACACAGTTTTCAGGGGCAATCTTTTTCATAGTTCTGAAGATCTTTGTCCATTTCTGACTAGCACTCTAGGTGACATTAAAAAGTTCTCACCAATAACATAGTAAAAGTTCACTTCTTTTCATATTTCTCCCAGGTATCCAAAGGTTCTGCTTATAGATGCCTCAGGAATCTGGAGACTGGATTTACATGACTAATTAATCCTGCATTCATTGATTATACCAAAACTGGAGCAGATATTTCACATGAAAATTTGGATCAGTGTGAGCTCTTTGCTTTCTGATTTTTCTGATTCCCTGTTACTTATATGTTGTGCTTTCAGAGAACAGAGTAAAGTACACAAAAACAATGGGAGGGGGAGAGGCAAAAATACTCTGGTGAGAACACTGTCACCAACATGAACAGGAATATATTTCATGCTCCTCTTAGATAATTGTTCTTCAAAGGTTACAAAATCACAGATTCCCAGAATATTTTGATTTGAAAGGCACCCACAAGGATCACTGAAGACCAACTCCTGCACAGGACACCCCAAGAATCACACCATGAGAGAGTTGTCCAAATAGTTCTTTGACAGGCTTGGTGCTGTGACCACTACCCTAGAGAGCCTGTTCCAGTGCCCAGTGTCCTTCTGGGCACTTCTTCTGATAAAAACCTTCTTTTGATATGTAACCTAAACCTTCCCTGACACAGCTTCAGGCCATTCAGGTTCTGTCACTGGTCACCACAGAGCAGAGATCAGCGTCTGCCCCTCCTCTTCCCTCACAAGGAAGTTGTAACTGCATTGAGGTCTCCCCTCAGTCTCCTTTTGCCCAGGCCAAGCAAGCCAAGTGACCTCAGCTGCTCCTCACACGGCTTCCCCTCCAGAGCCTTCATCGCCCTCATTGCTGTCCTTTGGATGCTCTCTAATAGTTTAATATCTTTTATCACAGTGCTCAGAACTGCTCCCAGCGCTCGAGGTGAGGCTGTCCCAGCTCAGAGCAGAGCAGGACAATCCCCTCCCTTGCCCAGCTGGCCATGAGGTACCTGATGCCCCCCAGGACAGGGATGGCTCTCCTGGCTGCCAGGGCACTGCTGGCTCACGTTCAACCTTCCATCAACCAGGACCCTTTCTGTAGCATTGCTTTCCAGCACCTCATTCCCCAGTCTGAACCTACATCCAGGACTGCCTCATGCAACATGCAGAGTCCAGCACTCGCCCTTCTTAAACTTCATTCGGGTTGTGACTGAGGAGTTAAAATTTATTTCTGAATAGAATACCCCCAGCTRAAAATACCTACCAGTTTTTATAGCTAAATATTATTTCTCTAGAAAATTTCTTTTAAATTATCTGTGGAAAGAAACTGGTTTTTTCCATGAAAACTATGTCCTCACAATATCAATTTTAAGCAATAAAAGGAAAAGAAAAGTTCAGCAATGTTCTCTCTAGAATTCACACAATTTCAATCCTAACCAGATATAATTTAAGTACATTTTGCCATCCTTTGTGGTGATAAAGAAACAAAATAAAGAATGCATACATAATGAAAATGTCATGCTCTAGTAAGTTTTTGTATGGTTAGACAAAATCAGGTTATAACAACTTCTTCAAGGATAATTGCCAGAAAAGCTTGAGAGAACTCAGTACTCAACTGAGAAATTTTACAAGCCACCCTTTCTCCAAAATGTACCCACCCCTGAAAGCAAACTATTGCCTCTGAAATGTCCAGTGGACTTTGGGTCATGGTGCGGGTTTTGGTTTTCTTTTTTGTTTGGTTGAAGTCTTTTTGTTTGAATTTTGTTTTTTTGGTTGAATCTTCAGAGAGACCAGAAAGAAGAGCAGATCTGCTTTCCTTGGTAGGACCAACAGAAGGGTCATCAGTGAACAGACCAATTTTCCCTTACAGACAGGCAAAAAGGAATGACACAAAGTCAGTCCATGCTGGTTAACAATATCCTCCACTTTTTTTTAATTTTTAAGGGAAATATTCATCTTACCCTAAATTTGCAGAAAAATACCCTTTGTACTATTAACATATCCATCTATTTCATTGTTATACATACTGAAAGGAAAGAAAAAACTCTTTAGATAACCATGTGGTGAACATGGAGAAACCCTTTTCAATTACTTTGGGGCAGATATGTTTCTACAAAACTGAGGAGAAGCTGAGAAAGACTTGGAAGGGCCATTATGAAAAGATTAAAAAAAACCCAAACCAAAACAGACCACAACATACCTAAACAAACAGTTGCAGCTTGTTCCCTTGTGCCAATAATAAGTATCCTACCTCTGCTGCTGGTTGACAGTGGAAACAAGTTTGGAGTTGCATTGTTGGAATAGGCAAAAGCTAATCTCAACAGGAAAAGCCATTTTATCCTCAGATTCAGTTACAACAGAGGAAGCCTGACAAAACGAGTGCTGTGAGAAAGGATGTGTTGCCTGTTTATAGCTATATCAGGGTGGCAATCCCCAGGGAAGGAAAATAGCAATTTAATTTAAAGTCTAGACATTAACACTGAACAAATGAGGATAAAGTAGCATGACTGTGCTTGCTGTGAAAATTAGGTTTCTGTTTGCAAAAAGCCGAAATGAAGCCAAATCCAATTCATTTAAAGACTGAGTTTTACTGGTTACTTTCCATAGTAAGAGACTAGATCCTTCACCTTGCAAGGATGTTATTTGCTTAGCACAAATTACCAGTCTTCAAGCAGAAATATCAGCTGCACTGGTCTGTCTCATGCAAAATGTCAGGCTCAATAATTTGAATAATCCCTTTTACACTAAAGTATAATGAAGTCTAAGAATTTGCACACACTAAACTGGCATTTGGATTCTCAGATACAAATTCCTCTTAAATTATTACAGGTAATTTTTTAGTTGAAATAATAGTTCTTAATGAAACTTTTTAAACTGCACATGGTGGATGAAGTCCCCTGTGTCATCACATGCAAGATAAGTATTGTGTTCATTAATCTATGTCACAGGAGTATTGAACATACAACAGCTATCACATTTTCTACATTTGATAGCACCCAAGAGGTCACTGCTAAGGGTTACAGACTTTACTAGCCCAAATTATGAGACTTACTGCTAGGTGAAGATGCACCATAATAAATGAGCATTTAAATCTGGGTTTCAGATAAATAGTGGAATGAATTTATTTATTTGTTGCAGAAGAACTTGGTGAAAAGACTGGCAAAGTTTTCTGCTGGTTTTCTCTGGAAGAATTTCTTCCATTCTCCCTTAAGTTTCAGTATTGCATTTTTAAAAATTTCCAAATATTACTTGGAAATTTATCTTCTTAATAGAGGTAGATTTATCCATTTATGTAGTAGTCATCAGATGGTGGTTGGGCAGCCTTTCATATAACTCCTTCATTTTCTAAACAAATTTAGTCTAGCTATCCTGAAATAATGTCATTGCCATGTGAAATTTAAGCACAAGTGAAGCAAACAGAACTTGAAAGAAGAAGTGTGCATAGTCCAAGTATTGTGACATGACTGTCTTCACCTGGCCCGCCCTCTTCCATTTCTTCCCTTCCCAGATTTTTCTAGACCAAGCCATGAGATATTGTAAATGTTTCCTCAAAAGGAATAAATTCTAAAGACAGTCTTGCTATACAACAGACCTGCATAAAGTATTTGAAATTCTACTTCTTTGAGAAATTAATAAATATGCCCTATTCCATTAGAACGATAGTGGAGGGATTCAAGGTTTACATTTTCAACTCCTAAAACCCAGGAAACTTCTCAAATAAATTTCCAATCATACTTTATGGTAAAGCATTGTGCGACTCTAGATAGCTTCACAGGAGCCTAAAGATTTTACATGTGTGAAATCCATGATCTTAAAAATTTGATAGTGTCCCTTTGATATTGGATAAACCTTGGGTCTCTCAGCTTTAGATTAAGGATACATTTCTGAAATATTTACTACCAGTTGTAATGTTTATTATGGGTGTTGTTTCAGAAAAGTCATGAAGTTTGATCCTTAGCTGTCTTGGAGAAGTTGTACAAACACAGACGTGGTCCTGTACCCCCTCCCTGCCAGCTTGAGTTTTCTTTAATCCTGTATTTAATTTGGAGACACTTTGGTTATAAACTTGGCTAGATAACAGCTGGAGAAGATTGCTAGCAACTACATAAAATCTCATGAGCTAAAATATTGTGTAGATACACTTATAATGTTCAAGTTGCTCTTTAGGCTGTAGTCCACTGTGAAATACCAACACATTTAAAGCTTGGAAAATACAAGCTCAAATTCATCCAAGGAGAGTGTAAAAAAAAAAAAAACAACCAACCAAGCAAACAAAAAAGTAAATGTTTGGAAGCAATAAAAGCAAAATATTATTTAAATAATATCTAAACAGTGCTTCCAGTGGATTACATCTATCCTTCTCTGTCTGTTTCAATAGACTCTTACAGGAAAGTATGGGGGTTTTCTTCAAGTTTATTTAGCAAAACAATACAAAATGACTCCTTTCTTTTCCTGCAAGTTCAAGCTTTTGTTCTCACTGCATATGTTTACTTTTCTCCAGCATCCTTTTTCTATCCTACATTATTTTTGTGTTCTACTCATGACTTTTTTGCACCTATCATAGCACAATCTTCCTCTTCTGTCCTTATTTGAGGGCTAGCATCATCTCTGCACTCCTTATTCCTGAAGATCTCCACTTGCTTACAGATAAATAATGAATGAACTTCACATTAGCTTGATGGATAAAATTATCTATTTGCCAGTTTTCAAAAATTTTATGTTTTTCCCTCTGCCTTTCATACATTATATCTACATAAAAATGAAAAGCCAAGAGATTGAGAGCATATCTTTGTTGTACCACTTCGCTTCCAAGCACAATTCTGACTGAAAGGATTAGATAGTCCTGGRTTATAAATATGTGATAATAAATAATAAACAACAATTACACAGAGCCAGACGTACATTTCAACAATTATTAATAGCAATACTTCTTTTATGCTCATGAAAAATCACAACTAAAAAGAATGAAAAGACAATTATCTAATGTCCTCACTCAGACACTAAATACAGCATATCTGGATAATTCCTATTTAGTATGTTCTTAATTTGTTTTAAAATTTTCAGTAAAAATTTGGCTTAGGCACAATAAAAAAAATACCATTATCATCCTTTGGTTTAAAGACTGTTATTTACTACCAGCTTTCCTGATCCATAAATCTTCCTTCCTGAAAATTAAGCCCTTTACTGGTTGTGAATATTAACTGAACATTGTTCTGCTTACAGAAACCTTTTAATTTGGGAAAGTAACATGTCTTTCCTTTGCCCCTGTTGTTTATTTAGGATGAAGTGTTTTGCTTATTTGTTTGTTTGTTTGTTTGTTTTAAAACCAGGAAACATCACTTTTTTCAAATTTTTTTTCATAGTTCATGTTTGCTTAAATTTATATTCTTTGTTGTTTTCCTTGAAGTGTCTCTGGTTTATTTACAGCATATTTTAGGAATGATGTCCAAAAACTGAACACTTTATCCTACTCATAAAAGCTGATACAAGCTTACATTAAATTTAATAATCAGTAGGAAATTAAGAATGCTTAATTTATGCAATATATATCTCATCAGAATGATGTATGTGTTTCTGTAATGGAATCTCCTTTATCATAAGTTTAAGATGATACATTTTCATCTCTATATCCTTCTCAGGAGTACTGCTGCCCAGGTGGTCATTTTGCATTTATACATTTGAAATTCTTTTCTGAATGTAATGTCCATGTATTCCTTAAGATTTACTAATTACATGTTTTCTCCAGTTTTATTAAAATAAATTTGAATTCTCATTCTGTTTYGCAAGATCCTTGAATCCCTTTCCATTCTGGTATCTGTTAATAGTTATACTTCATTTTCAATCACTAAGGGAATCATTCAGTGACACAACAGTCTTAACAGCTTTTCAAAAGAGTGTACTTTCTTTGGACTCTCAGATTGACCATCAACCATACCCTGGACAAAGGCTTTGGAATTTTTTTACTCAGTTAAATATCCACGTTCCAGCAATTAGATTTTCACTATATTTAAGCAGATTGCTTAGGAGAATGTAAATGTGCATGGTGGAAAATGGCCTGCTAATATCACCATCTATCATACTTTCCCTTTACCCAGAAGCTAGTTATGTTGTCAAAGAAGGAAAACAGATTAGTTTATAATGTTTTTTCTTGATAAACCTCTGTTGGCCATTTTTCTCTCATCTTATTGACCTCCTATTTACAAATTGATGAGTCATTTGGTTCAGTATCTTTCAGGCATGCTGGCCTTGTAAAGCTACAGTGATGTTCACAGAGCTGATTGTGCTCATGGAGCTCAGTCAGATGTATCCGCAGAGCACAGAGCCTTGTGCGCAGCCACAGTCACTGTTACCAGCCTCAGCTGGGAGTAGCAGCTCTTTCTTTTTTGATGTTCTGGATCCTGTTCTGAAGATGTTACCTATTATTATTGACTTTGATCTCCTTATGCTAATAGTTCTGATCTTCTTAGCTTTTGAGTATCCCCTTAGATTACCCTTCAAAGAGTGGAATGTTGTACAAAGAAATCCGGAGAAGAGAAAACTGTCAGTATTTTCTGAAATGGCTGCAGCAATATTTTTGCTCTTCCACTGACAAATGTTTCTAACTGTTTTTTTAATATATCATGTAGTTAAAATTTTTGCCCAGCTTCTTCCTCTATGGGAATATTTTCCCTCCAAACTTTGGAAGTGGTTGACAGTTAATTCTGCAGCCACAGGGCACTCTGCAGGTTCATATTCCAGCAATGATACCAGAGTGTGTCTGACAGGCCTTGTCTTCAGACAAATCCAGACACTGGGAGCTCTCCCATGGAAGTGTTTAGATCACAAAGAGAGTTTCAATATGCTGGCAGGCAAGACACTCAGGAAAATCAATCTGAATGACTGAAAGGTATGCTTCAAAGGTGGACATGTTGAAAATCAATGAAACTCTCCCCAAAATGAATAAAAAAATTATCTTGCCTATACTTAGAATGTTTCTCTTTGAAAACAAAGTATATGAAATTAAAACAAATTTCAACTTTGAATCAGGTCTGCCTAAAGTAGTTCAGCAACATTTAATGCTCTAAGAATTTATTTAGATTTTCTGAGAATTACTATATTAAAAAGATTCACTGTTTCTTCTCTTTCTGTCTTCTGCAGCACTAAGCACATTGCTGGTACTTGAAACAAATAATGAAAAGTATGGAACAGTTAACATTTATCTTTATGGTCGGCCTCGAGCTATATTTTTAAAGGATTGTAGTAGATGTATAAAAGCAATATGTTAGAATGACTTTTTTTTTTTCTGTTGCTTGATAAAAACTTGCAAATTCCTTTTGAAATCCTTTGTAAAGACTTAAAACAACCAAAAGGGAGAAAAGAGTGAAAAGCATTTATACACAGAAGCTGATGTACTCCCCTTACACTCACTGAATTCTCCTTCCTGCATCAATGTAAAAACTGGAGTATCTGCATCTCTCTATAATGGCAAAGATGCCATTATCAGCATTTGAAAACAGTGCAACAATCATATTTACTGAGCCTTGTCTCAACAAATGGATTAAAAACTATAAAGCTTTTGTAGGCATGTGCATCCTTAGCAATTTTCCTTTGGGCTCACATTCTACACTAAGAGAAGTCAGGAGTAACTTTGTTGGCTTCCACTTCAGCAGATTAACTCGGCTCTAGAATAGCATTTCTGAGAGCAGAATTTGTCCTCTTGGTAACGGGCAAAATGACACAGTAAGCCTCTTGCAGGGATTGTGCAGCAGAGACCCCAGGGATGAAGAGACTCAGCTGGACCCAGCCATATGGAAGAAACGATAGACTCCCTCGAGCATTTCCAAACTACACCTTGCTGAAGGCTTAGTCATCCCTGCTGGGGTTTGCCGTCTAATGAAAGACAAATCACTTTCACCTATTACTGGAGTCTCAAGAGCTGTTATAAATCGCATGGAACTGAATTCACAAGCAAGGAAGAACAAAATGAGTTAAAATATTAAGATGCACGTAGTATTTTCCTAGGATTGCGGGAGATGTGCTGATAATAACACACTGGGAATATTTATTAGGAACATTGTGTTTATTAAGAACACATTTTTTTTTATAATGGAAGATATTTTCTAAAGGAGCAGTGATAACATTGCTATTTGACATATTTTAATGCATGGAATAACACTTGCTTCTTTTATTTTATTTTCGAAAGTAACCTATGAGAGATCCTGGTAYGTTTCACACTAAATTTGCAACCAAAGAACATGCTACAATCTTTGTCCTCTTTCCCAGACCAGAAGACCCTCAGTGAGACTCCCAAGACATTTCCAAGTGCAGCCAGTGGCGTTTCCGCACCCTCCCTCTCCWGCTAAAACCCACACGAGCATCGCGAAGGACCCTGGTCCGGCTCCCTGCTCTCCCTTCTCCCTCSTGGAGCGCCTGACACGCGCAGGCCGGGGCTGCGTGGCAAACTCCGCGCAGCAACTCCACGCTCCGTGCGGCGGGGAGCGGAGAGCGGAGAGGCGCTCCCGGCCGGGCTGGGGGAACCTGCCTCCCGCGCCGCCGCCGCCGC